>CM077815.1:75333407-75933407 GCA_039764185.1 Tamarix austromongolica | reverse complement strand
TTAATCATGTATGGTCCCAACACAACCATCTCATTGATGTCACTCCAACATAAGAGAATACGACATTTCCTCCCGTACAAGTCCTCAAAAGGTGTCATTTTGATACTCGCATGGTAACTAGTGTTGTAGGAAAACTTGATCAAAATGTTGACGCAATGCTCAAAGCATATCATTCTTCTCTCCATTTAACCATTCATGGCTGGTAGAAAAGCAATACTCATCTTCATTTGATTACCAAAAGTGGCCTACAACTTATGTTAAAAGTGTGACAAGAATCTGGAGTCTAGGCCCAATGCAATGTGCCTAGGGATCCCATACAATCTCTCCATGTTATACTTATGAACACTAGCAAACTACTCCATACTCCATGTCACCTTCATCGGTACAAACATTGTTAACTTTATTAGAAGATCCACAATAACCCAGATGGAATTGAAACAACTATAAGTCTTCAAAATTCCAACCATAAAATCTATAGATATACTATCTCATTTCCACTCTAGAACTTTTAG
Source organism: Tamarix austromongolica (assembly GCA_039764185.1). Classification (NCBI taxonomy): domain Eukaryota; kingdom Viridiplantae; phylum Streptophyta; class Magnoliopsida; order Caryophyllales; family Tamaricaceae; genus Tamarix; species Tamarix austromongolica. The sequence goes on along the minus strand of CM077815.1, from coordinate 75,932,895 downwards.
TGGTTGTACTAAACCTTCAGGTCTCTTATGCTTGATATTGAACTTATGAAAGTCCAAAATCAGGAGGCAAATTCTATAGCCTCCCATTTCATATGGGGCTCCCAATAACATTCTTCAAGTCCTTATATAACTTATCCCCTCTAGGATGGAGAGAATAAGGAGTACAATAACCTTCTTCCAAGATTTTCCTCTTGAGCTCAACATATTCGTATGGTACACTCCACCTACCATAGTATATGACATTCCTATCTTTATAGATCTTAAATCCCTTAGCTCTACCTTCTATAATACTATACTTCAATGTCTCAAGATTTATTCACCATATTGATTATCTTGAATCTCATCAAAGATGGAAGGTGTGATGGTGAGTGTACTCATCCTTGATTCTAAACTACCAGTGGTGATCAACTTGATCTTTGTCTCTTTAAAATCTTGACACAAATGATTAGATAACACAATTATGCTCAAGGAATATGATGTATTTTAGCTAATATTATGTGCCACTACATTAGCATTACACTCATAATAGGTCAAATATAGGTAATAATCCTTGACTGACTCCAATCAATTATGATGTCTCAAATTTAATCATTGCTACGTAAATATATACTTGAAGCTCTTATGATTGGTATAGAACTTACACTAAACTTAGTAGAGATAATGCCTCAAAATCTTCAATGTAAACGCCACCTTAACAAGTTCTAAATTGTGTTCATGAAGCTTCAATTAATGAGAAGCATAAGCCACTACTATCCCATCTTGTATCAACACAACCCAATCCATGCTTAGAAGTGTCTCTATAAATTTCAAAACCATATGATCCTCTTGGTAATTTGAGCAATGGGGATGAATTCAAATGCCTCTTTTATTCCTTGAATGCCTCACTAAACTTATCATCCCCTAGACACATGCAACCTTCTTCAGCAAGTTAGTTAATAGATAAGCTATCTTGGATAAGTCTGTAAAAAATTTGTTGTAATAGCCAATCAATCCTAGAAAATTGTGTACCTACTTGAAAAATATACATGATAGCCATTCGGAAACTACCCAAATCCTGGAAGAATCCACTAGCACACCATCCTTTGAAATCATATACCCAAGGAAAGCTACTTAGTCTAGCAAAAACTCATACTTCTAAATTTTATCATATAACTAACATGCTTTCAACAATGGTAAGGTATCTTTAATATGTTGTTCATGCTCCTCATAAATTCTAGAGTAGATGAGAATGTCGTTGATGAACATCAAGACAAATTGTTCTAAAAATTGTTGAAAAATGTGTTTTATAAGCTATATGAATGCCATTGGCACATTTGTGAGTTCAAAAAGCATCATTGTGAATTCACAAAGCATGTATTTTACTTTGTTTTCCTCTTCGAGATTCAAGTGGCTAGATTCAAAACTCATGGAGTAATCGGTCCAACCCTTCCCTCAATTTGATTCACATCAAACTGTTATCCAGTAGATGTATTAAACTGGATACCTTTTTGGACTCTTGATCAATGGAATCCCTTCTTTTGTATTTTATATTATAACTCAAAGTTAAGCTCCAAACTCATTATTTTATTATAAATGTTTCTTTTATTTCTAATTTCTTTATGTTATTTTAAATATTTTAGCCTTCTGATTGATGTAAAGATTATTGCATAAGCCATACTTATGTTAATTATGGCGATAACCCTCAATATTTTACTTGTGTACTTCCACCGTAAAATAAATTTTTTTAGCAGTAAAATTTGAGGTGTTACAATAATAAAGCCCTAGCTTTGGTATTTATATCAAAACCCTATTCCACCATAGTTTATTTGGACTTGGACTTTAATCACATTAAAACCACTTAGGGTTTCAAGAGATATTAATAATATTAAATTTTCATCCCACTTGGGCTTAAAGAGATATTAATCATATTAAGATCTCATCTTACCCAATTTATAGTCTATTTCTGATTGAGTTCATTTGGTGTATGACCCTGTAGGTTCATGTAATTTTGGCAGTGGACCAAAACTCCTTTTGGGCCCACAAATCATAAGAGGTCTCTAGCAAGACGTTATGACTACCCAAATTACGCAAATGTCATATGCTTAACACAAAGTATTTATAACCCTTATATTTTTTTTCTTTTTTCACAAGATATTTAGATTGAACACAAGGAATTGATCATGTCATCCTTGCTTTGTTCAATCACACACTTTATCGATCACCGAGTAAGAATATCCTTAAATAAATGATACCTCGTTTGAGCATGGTCATGCTAACATCAATCATGCTTCAAATGATCTTTTTATTAATAAGCACAATCACTAAATATTCAAATAAAAATAATCAATTATGATTGGTTCTAGGTCATATCTCCATCAAAAAGAGCAATATAGAAGAAGTCGTGCCTAAAATGTAAAATTACAGGTTTTTGGGGAAGTATAAGGATCTTAACCCTTGATAATGACCATATTATCTATGTGATTGTGCTTTCCCTGCCTTAATTCTATTTTATACCTATCAAATAAATCAAAAATAAAACATTAATCATTTAAATTGAAATATCACATGAGTCAGGACAAAGTGTTTTATAGGTCCATTTCACATGACGATAATAATGGCTCAAGAGCATTTTTCCTTGAGAGGTGTGTCAGTCTATTATATCAAATTAAGGATTTTGAGGCCCTAAACTCAATGTGAATGATAATATGAGTTTAGATAAGCAACTAATGGATAAGACATTAATGATTTAAAGTGGAAGAGTGTATGAGTCAAGATCGAGGTGTTAGGTTTGTTCCACCAGACAATAATAGAGAATCAGGTGTATTATCCCTAAGAGGTATTTCATACCATTCTACCAATTTAATATTAGTGACTCAAGTGCATTTTTTCATAATAGGTGTTGAGTTCATTACACTAGATAATAATAATGGCTATGATGTGTTGTCTCTGAGAGGTGATTTAGTCCAGTCCAATGGTTTCAGGATAGTAGGGTCCTTAAACTCAATGTAAAAAAAAAGAATGAAATATATTATATCTAATATTGAGGTCTAGATAAATAGTTATCTTGTATTATTTTATATATTTTTCATGTGTGCTTACTTTCCACTATGAATGCATATAATTGTCTATATCTCTTCCTCAACTCTATTGTCACCTTGCTTGGTACATAGCATGTATAGACCATCTTATTCATGGATATTGCATATTCCCACTAGTAGAGAACCCTGATGTCTGAGTGTAGGTTGATGAGGACCTGCTTGGAGCTTTTGTAGCCTACGATGCTTTGTATGGGGTAGAGTAATTTGATGTACTAGGCCTTTTGAATGTAGATTCATGTTATATGGACGGTATTTTACTCAGATACCTTCTTGGACTCTTAGATCCATAGTATGCCTTTTATTTATATTTTGGATATTGTACTCAAAGTTAATCTCCAACTCATATTTATGTTTATGAAACTTTTATCATTTTCTATTTATCATGATCTACATTTTCATCATTTTTCCTTGTGATTGATGTAAGAATGGTGAGATAAGCTAGACTTATGTCAATTATGGGGGTTATACTTAGTTATTTTGGTATTATACTTCAAGTAAAAATAAAATTTTTAATTGTAAAATTTAGGTGTTACAAGGAAACACTACTTGAACTATATCCTAAATAGGTAAAGGAAGAAGAGGAGAAAGTTATAAAAAAGTGTTTTGGTCACACAAATAGGTAACCAAGAATCCATCATAATAGGTAAAACCCTATGTTCCTCTTCCTTTAATTTCCTAGCAAAATAGTTCACAGTAAGCTACATGCACAATTTGTTAAATTTCTTGATATTTTAAAAAAACTGAAAAATAATTTTCCATTCATTGATATCCTCAGAAAAAATCTTAGCTATGCTAAATTTTTGAAAAACATTATTATTCACAAAATAAAATTGGATGATTGCGATAATATTAGTTTAAACGAGAAGTATTATGATATTTTACAAAATAAGTCACCTCTTAAACTAAAATATCTGGGAAATTTTATTATCCTTTTTGTGTTTTGTAATTTAAATTTTGATAAGGTGCTTTGTAACTTAAGTGTTGTCACAGATTTTATGTCTTTTTTTCTTTTAATGCATGTGTATAGGAGAAAAAAACCCATTAATATGTGTTTACAATTGGTTGATAAATCTATAAAATATCCTAGGTACATAATAAATGATATTTTAGTGAAATTGGATGAACTTATATTTCCTCTGGACTTTATCGTGCTTGATATAGAAGATGATCATAGGATTCCTCTCATCCTTTCTAGCTATAGGAAAGACTAATTAATATCTACGAGGGTAAGTTAATCCTTCAATTTCAAGGTGAGGAATTTACATTCAGTGTCTTCAAAAACATGAAAAACACTCATAAGGATGACACTTTCTATAACATTGATATTTTGGATGAAGTTATTAATGACTGTTTTCAGTTAAGGGTAGTGTAGGAATTTTTAGAGAGATGATTGATGAAATCCCATGAAAATGAAAACAAAGAAGTTATAGAGATTGGTTAATACCTTAGTTCTCATCCACCTTACGAGAGAAACAATGTAGCCCCTTTATGAGAAATAGAGAGGGAACAAGTTCTAAAGTCAAAAACATATATTTAGAAGCTTCCAACTTCAAAGTTCAAGCCACTTCATGAACACTAAAAGAATGTTTTTCTTAGTCATAATGATACTATTCCTATTATTATTTCTTCATATTTAACTATGTTGTAGGAATAGAAGTTGATGAGAGTGCTTAGGAAGCTTAAAAAAAAGCATTTAGATGGGTAATTTCTCATATCAAAGGGATTAGTCCATTCATGTGCATACACAAAATCTTCATGGAAGATAATTATAAAAATATGATCCAAACTCAAAGTTAAATAAACCTAATATTTTAAGAGGTGGACTATAAAGAGGTAATTAAGTTATTCGATGCAGTTATGACCTATCCCATCTCAATATATTTTGGTTTAGTCATGTGCCATTGGTTCCTAAGAAATATGGGGTCACAGTGGTTAAGAAAGACAATAATGAATTGGTATCCACTAACACTATTATTGGATGGAGTGTTTGTATTAATTTTAGAAAAGTTTATGAAGGCACTACAAAATATCATTTACCCCTTCCATTTATTAACCAAATGCCTAAGCATTTAGTAAAAAGAGAATTTTACTGCTATTTAGATAGTTATTATGATTATATGTAAATCCCTATTTTGGTACATTCTTCTCACTTCCAAGCTTAACCTAATGGTAGCAACCAAGTTGGACTAAACAAATTGGATATAGAAAAAATAGTTTAGAAGCCTTCCAACAAAATTAGTATAAATACACAATGACTATTAGTATTATAGGTTCAAAAATCATGTTTTCGCTACTATGTAAAATGCTTACATTTGATTATAACTATTGATGTGGCAAATTACCTATATTTTGATATGCCATCAAACACATTCAGTTGCAAAATGCCTCTTATACCTACTATCTCTTATTTTTCTTCTTCTACTCCTCCTCCCCCTCCTACTATTTTTGGTTTTATTTAGCAATTTAAAAGCATCAAGTCAGGACTATATTATTATACTAGAAGAATTTTACTTGGAGGTAAGACATCCTTATCATTAATATGACTAAGCATTTATGTTGTTAATTGTGGTTTCATATCCTTGGTGTGTTCAATTATGTATATGTGTTATTTTGAATCCTTGATTTTTAACATGTGGAATGTTTATATCTTTGGAATTTGAAGCATGTTTTGAGTGTTTTGATATCAAGCATGAGTTTGATGAATTAAGCATGATTATGATGTGTGTTGATTTTTCTATTAGGAATCCACGTGATTTTAAGTGTGAAAATGTGGGTGTGGTTGTTTTTTTTCCATAGATTAGTTGATTAGTTAGCTAGACCCATCAAGTGGTCCACATGATGAATTGATCTGTTTGATAGACCCATTGACTGGTTCATGTGATTAGTTGATCAGTTTGATAGACCCATCAATTAGCTTATGTGAATAGTTAATCGATTTGATAAATCCATCAACTAGTTCAAGTGAATAGTATATCGATTTGATTAACAATATTGATTGGTTTGGCCAAACTCATTGACTAATTCTTATGAATAGTTAATGAGTTGAACAAATAGCCGACTAGTTTTGATGTGCTATTTCTTTCTCTTTAGGACTTGTACACCCAAACCCATCTTAGGTCCTAAGGACTGATCCACTAGTTCCATCTAATTTTTCCATGCTTGTATAATAACTATCAATCCTTCTTTATGGATTCTATTTTAATTTTTCCAATAAATTTTGACACTAAATCATGAACTGCACCATGTATAATTGGAATTAAGGAAAAATTAAAATACTGAATATTATGGTGTGGCTTAGATACCTTAGCTCGAGTTTAGTGTTATCTTTAAGCACCCAATTTCTATAGATTATGGCCATGGGTTGTGTTTGGTTTCAACACTTGTAAACACCCAATTGGATTACTTATGGAAGTTTGCTATGATTTGTGACATCACCAATTAATTATGTAATGGAAATAATATTTTTGTATGACCCTACTTCTCTATCTCCCAAAGTGGTTAACCAAGAGTTAGTAGGTTTGTTTCCTTATGGTATGTACTTTTATTTTCACTTAATACTAGTTGTACTATAGTAGATTTTCATGCCAATGGTGCTCCACAAGGTTACAAACTACTAAGGGTGTGTCATAATTGGTTGGGTTTAATTTTTTTTCACTTAGTACCTTTCTTCTCTTAGGTTGTGGCTTGTAAGCGAGATTAAGAACAATATTTTGGCAGACCATGATGGTGTTAGAGCACTACAAGGTTGCAGTCTATAGAGGGTATGATATAATTGACACGTTTATTCCATGTGCTTAGTGTAACCACCTAAACATCTAATTTGGAAGGCATGGATACCTTGTATATGCATACTCTATTGTGTTTGGTATTATCATCCACAAACACCCCATATTGGGATCAATACTCCCTCAGGTTATGGTTGATGAAGAATATTCCCATGTTGTGTTTGGTGCTATCGCCCACAAGCACCCCTATTGAGATTGATGTTCCATCAGGTTATGATTAATGGAGGGTATGCCCATGTTACAATTGGTGCGATAGCCTACAAACACTCAAATTGTGATTGATGCACTACTAGTTTGATTTTTGTAGAGGGCATGCCCATGCTAGGGACTCATGTACCCTTGTGTTATTATCATGACCCACATTCAATGTGAAGGTTTAGATGTGTCATTTGAATATCTTAATAATTGGAAAGAATGTGGCGACTAAAGGAGGATTACTAATATGGTTTATTCTATATAGGCTCAATGAATGACAAGTATTATTATACCTTCCATGATTAATATGCAAGCATGATTTATAAAATGATAATCATGAGCTTAGGATTTATATATCCCAAGAATGTCTAATACCATGCCATTGTGTGACCTCAATATGCAGCAACCTTTTACCATATGTTTAGGTAGTTTGTTTTGCCAACAATCCACTGGATTTATACTAGGACCACATTAGTCTTTTTTGGAGCTCCCTCTCTAGACTTGCTGCTCCTTTTTACAACCACATTATTTGAATCAAATATTTTGTACATATTGGGTATAGTTTCACTTGGAGGCTTCCTAGGATCATGTAATTGATTTTCATTTTATGCGGTCACTATGATAATCTAGATTATATTCCAATGAATAAAGGATAATTTGTAGGGTTATGATTCTTAGCTACAATATGTTAAGGATGATGAAGTAAACTATTATTTAGCCATTGCTTGAGGATTGAGATTTGCATTTTGTACTTTAGTTAAGAGTTCAGGTAACCAACTTAGGTTGGTTTGCCTACTGTAGTGAGATGATTTTTCTCCTTCCCAATTATTTAAACACCTAGAGGATAGAAAATTGAATGTTATCATGATCCTTTCATCTTTATCAATTATAAAAGAAGATATGATAGCTTTGAATGCCAGTATATTAATTATGCGAGAATATGTGTTTGAGGTATAATCCTATTTAGTGTAATGAGTTATAATAAGTTTTATATATGTGGAATATTGATAAGTGATATATGTTATGAAATGTACTAATAATTTAAATGGAAGACTAAGATTGGGATTTAGGTGAGTAGTCTCTAGATGGCCAATGAGGTAGGGTTTATAATAGATGCACTCCCTATTATTATATGATTGTGATATCACCATAGATTGTTAGAAAGGTCTCATTCTACTCTATAGATAACTTATATGTCCTATAAAGGAGATAAATACTTAATGATATAGTATTTATCAATGTATTTGGGATGTTTTCTTAGTTGTAGCAATTTAGATTGGTGTCATAGAAATAGAGCTTTGATTTTAATATGATTCCCTCTCAAAAAAATCTAGATTTTGGTGGATTATGTGAGAATATAAATATGGAACAAAATAGCTCGTGGATTATGATCATATGACATTTTACATATTATTATATTTATTAAGCTTCTTAGATATGATTCATATGATAGCATGTATTTCTTACCTTATGGTTATCACCATAATCACATGTTTCGTATGTTATTGTATATGCTCCTATTATTTCATGTTCATCTATTATCACATGTTCTCTTTTCCCTATATTATACTAGTTTATTTGGTGAACTCAAGTATTTACATCTCTTAGTAATTTACATGGCATACCATGCTAGTGTTTATGATTTTCTCCTATAGGTTGTAAAATCTTTTGCTTTATCCATGACCATAAGTTTCCACCACAAAATAATGTTTCACTACCATATCCTCCTATGATTTTTTAACTCTTATGCATGCCATTTTATGATCTACAATGATCTATGGTATCCTTGATTGTATATTATAATCTACATTAATCATGTTTAGCAATGAATTCATGTTTATTTGAGTATATGAATTGATCTATGCTCATGTTATCTTCATTATCTTTTTCTACTGCTTAGTAAGTTCTTCATCTTTCTATAATATTATATGATATCATGTTTCTTCATGTTTTACTTGGTATGCCATGACTAGATGAATATTTGTGAGCTTGTCATTGATGTATTTTACATTATTGCATGTTCAAAAATAATGCATTTTGCCTATCTAATGAGAAAGTGTTGAAATGTGCACATGATGTCACTATATGTTGGGTGTGCTACACTTGTTTGGTTATCTATATGCACATACCCTTACTTGAGTTCAGTTGTGGTTGTTGGGTACAAATTGAGTGCAGATACAGATATGGACACAAGTACGGGGGTACCTGCCCCATTTATACCTTATCGGGTTGGGATTGGGTTGAAAAATCTCCCATTCTGATGATTTCATGTTTGAGTTAATGTGATGGGTCAAGTTTAGGTTAACTTGATGGGTCAGGTTGGGATTGGACTGAGAAATATTTCATGTTTTGACAAGTCAGGTTGGGTTCGGGCCGAGCTAGTCCTATATCAAATCACTTTAGATTTGGATGGAATCGGACATTAACAACCAAAATTAATTTAAATCATTAACCTAATATGCAAGTATAAAGTTTAACTTCATGTAAGCATGTGATTAATAATGTGTTCTTAATTTCTATTTGTTTATTATTATAGCTTTATAATGTTATACTTGTAAGCAAAAAAAAAAGGGTAAACTTAGAATATCATTGGTGAATAAGCAAGTTCACAATAAAAGTAAGAAAAAATAAATAAAATTTAAATAATAATAGTTTTTGAAAAGCTTTAAATAAATAATAAGACATATGTTTTTTTATCATAAATAATTAATATCAAATTCTATTTTGTCGAGTTAGGACGGGTTGACAGCGGGTCGGGTTGGTGGCGGGTCGGGTTGATGTTGGGTTACGGGTTAGAGTCGAGTCAATTTTAGGTTGGGTTGGGTTTATTATATTCAAGTTAGAATTAGGTCGGGTTTCTTATATTCAAGTTAGCATCAGGTAAAGTTGATGAATTTATTGGGCTATATCAGGTCATATTTCGTGCACGTCGGGTCAGGCAGATCAAGTCAACTTTTGGTACACATAAGGGTTTTAATAAGGTGTTTTAATATAGTTTAATTATAACATGATTCCATCAAAAAAATTTTAATGATAAATTTGTACATGGTATGTGAAAAAAAGGGTTTCTTATGAAAGGTCTAGACATTTGGCAAATTCTCCTCAATAGAAGATGATTAATTCCATATACCTTAACTTTGGCGGTGAAGCTATAAATATGTGACTTGCACTCTATTTAGATGGAATGAACCTTTTTAATAGGAATATCAACTATAGTTTATTGCTCATTATTCTTATGATCTATAATCTCCCCGATCATTAAGCATTAAGAAAAAATAAATGATGTTACTTACTTATATGTTAAATTAATTCATATGTTTTATTTTTTATATTTTTAATATTTCATTGTATGCTTAAATTAATTCCTAATCTATAATAGGTATTCTTTCTATTATTTATGGATTCTTATGAAGATGGTACATATACTAAAGAAGGAAACTCACAAAAGAGATTGATGCACATTTCTAGGAACAAAGAAAGGGGCATTAGGATCGATGTTTAGTTTGATGCTTTTGAGTATCCAGTGGGTAAGAATAAATATGTGTTCATTGACTATTGTAACTCTATAGCTTATGCCCACATCCCCATCACTTATCATTATTGAAGGGATGTACCAAAAGATAAGAAGGATGTGGTGTCAGATAGCACTATAGTATGGTTTTAATATTTGAAATTGATGACCTTGTTTTTTTATTACCATATGAATATTTTATATGCATAGTAATGATTTTATTCTTTAATTTTGTAGTAAGGATTTAATGTGGGCCAACAACACATGAAGCTTTCTGTGAGACGAAATGAAAATTCTTGGATAGATTGGAAGTTGTGGATGTTTAGGAATTATATATATGTTGTTGATGTTAGTATCATACCCATAGCCCCTATAATACCCCCAAACTCTAATTTAGAAAATTATAATAAAATAGGAAGTTATTAGTGAAATTGATTAAATATATTATTTTAATAAAAGAATGGGAGTAATTAAGATAAAAAAAAGGAGGAAAATAATAAAGAATTTAATTGGGAAAGATTAAAGTATTTTGCTAATTAAAAAGAGAAATTGGGAAAATTACCCAAAATATCCTAAATTAATATAAAAAGAAATTTAATTATTATTTTACTAATTTTTATTATTTTTTAATATTCAAAAATACCAAAATATCCTAAACACCACAACTAACCTTTTTAATTTTTATTTTCTTTTTTATTTTTCCCCCTTTTCCTTTTTCTTCCTTCTTTTTCTCCTTTCTCCTTTTTCTTCTTTCTCCTCTTCCTCTCAGATTGGGCCACGACCGCTGGCCTAACTCCCTCCTCCCTCTCTTCTCTTCCCTGCACAGCCTAGCCTTCTTTTCTTTTCTTTTCTTTTTTTCATTTCTCCCTCGCCCCCTCGATCTCCCTCTTCTCCTTTCTCTTATTTTACCCCAACCAGCCAGCCCAACCCTTTTCTTCTTCCTCCTCCCTTCTCCCCATCCTTGCATTGCAGGTCAGGCTTACAATTCCACCACCAGCCAACCTACTGTTCCACTGTACCACCTGACCAATTCCTTCCCTATCTCCCCAGTTTGTTTCCTTTCCATTTTGAGCCAAACCCCCTCACCTACCTCCCTCATATGCCCCCTTCATTTCCTTTTATTCTCCCTGACCAGATCTACACCCTAAAACCTTACAGACTTGTACTGGCTCACCACCACCTGTCGGTGAGTCCCTGGCATGCCCTCCCTCTTATCATCTTCCCCTTTGTCTTATCCCCCTTCATTGGACTATAAATATACCCCTACTGATCCCATTTGTCCTCCTTTACTCTACCTAGAAATTATTGTGTATTTGCTCCACCACCACTTCAAACACCGCCCCAGCTACCACTGTGCAATGCCATCACCCAAAACACCACCCAAACCCTTCGCTGTATTACCCTCCACACAACCAAACCACTCACCACCACTAAATCCCCCTACACAAGACACCCCGACCGTGCAAAGTTAGTTGCTCGATCTACTCCTTTACACTCCATTTCCGCCGCAATCACCACCTCCCCTCCTACCTAATCAACCCAGAAGAACCTCATCTACCTTCCCTTCTCCCTTCCTCCCTATCCTTCATCCTCCCTCCTTCTCCACCACACTCAGCCACCATAATCACCACCACCTACGCTGCCACCCTTGCCGCACAACCACCACCACTCCAACCCTCTCAACCTAGAGAGTCCACCACCACTGAAACCACCATCTCACTCTCTATCTTCCAGCCCTAAAGACCCACCTTCTCTAAACCACCACTTCCACCGCCACCACCGCCATGTGATGCCTCTGCCGTTGCTACCGAGCAGCCACCCTCACTAGGTTGTGCCCTAACCCTTCTTAGCCCTTAAGTATAATTTATTTAATATAATTATTATTCTAACCTTATTATTATTATTATTATTATTATTATCATCATCATCATCATCATCATTATTATTATTATTATTATTATTATCATTATCATTATTATTAAATTTATTATCATTGCTATTGCTAATATTGTTAATAATATCTTGTCATTGACTAATATAACTACCTAAACCTATTTTGGCTAATAATAGCATGACTAACCATCTTAAGGATAGTATCCTTATTTTTACTACTAAGATACTACTACTAATATTATTATTATTATCCCTAATACTAGGTTATAATAAAGGTAAGTAGGAAATAATAAAAATATTAATAAGAGGGAAGTTAACACTAGTTTTTTCCCTCTTATAAGTGAACCAAGTTTGACTCCTAAGGAGGTGTAGGAGCATGCTCCAAGCCCGGTGTTGTTTTAGGCAAGGATATGGTTAAGGCCTAATATGTGTATTAAGTGCATTTTATGTTATGTGTGATGATATATTTGTGTACCTTATGTGATTGTGACTAAGTACTTGTAGCGCAACACAAAGCAAAGGTAAGTGTATGTGTTCTTTGTATGGCATGTATAAAATGATAATGCATCTTATGTTTCGTGGTGCTTATGTGATATGACCATTTAGGAAATGCATAATAGGAGGATTAAAAGATATGGTGTGGTGATGAAAAGATGAAAGGGGGTAAAGGAAGTGAGTTGACTAGAGAGAAGTAAGAATGACCTAAGTATATTATGGGTGGACAAATAAAAGGATAATATGGATAAAATAAGAGAGCAAAATGAATCTTGCATGAGGAGTATAGGGATTCAAGGGATGGATATTGTTTGCATGGGAATGATCCTTACATGATAAAAGTTAATTTGAGGGTTACGTAAAGTAAGGGAAGAGTTTTGGGGGTGATTGGAGTCTATCAGTGAAAAATAGTACATAGGTCGGTATAAGGGTGCATGGGGGACTTAGCTAAGGTTTGGGAGGAAAACCCTAAGTGGAGGAGATTGAAAAAGGGATAAATAATGGAGAAGGATTGGAGTATGGGGTGAGAGTGGAAGAATGTCACAAAGAGGGTGAATGTATGTCATGTGGAAGAGGGAATGGTAAGTGAGAGTGATGGGGGAACAACATATGAGAAAAGAGAGATGTTGGGGTTTGGGGTGACCAACTAGGGCTTCGTGGTCACATGTGCAAAATGGGAAGTAAAGTGAGATGATGGGGGATGAATTGAGTGAGGTGAAAAGTTAGGGGCAAAGAAAACATGGGTTGTGTGAGATAGAGGAAGGTTGGGCCATATAGACAAAATTAGGGTTTTTTGGGGAAAACCCTAGAGAGCGATAGTGAGTTGACTTAGAGATATGGAAGAGTGGACCTCAACCTATGTACATAGGATATGGGTATTCATGGAAAGTGAGGAAAAGGGGGAAAGGACGTTTGGATGTACTAAGAGGCATAGAGGTCCCAAGATATAAGGCGGGCCTTTTAAGGAGGCTAGGAGTAGATGGGCCATGTGAGTGGGTAGTCCAAAGGAAATGCATGTCTAGAGTGAAAGTAGTTATTGAATAAGACATGGATAAGACACTAACTATTTAAAGTGGAAGATTATTAAGCCAGGCCTAGACTGATCCACTAGCATAATAGTGGCCAGGTGCAGGGTACCCTAGAGACTGATCCATTGGCGAATAATAGAGGTCAGGAGTGTTCTGTTTTGTATGTTTCCAATCCACCGACTATAATAGTGGGGGATCCCGAGCTCAATAAACCAAACCTTAAGTCATAATAGGACATGAGAAAGATATTAATTACTTATAGTGGAACACCAAAGATTCGGGGCCTGACCGATCCACCTGCATAATAGTGGCTAGGAGCACTTTGTCCTAGAGATCGATCTACCAGTCAGTAATAGTGGTCAGGAGTGTTCTGCCCTATATCTTGTTGATCTATCAGCTATAATAGTAGGGTTCCCATACTCACATGGACGTATAAGTAGTATGGTGTGAAATGGGAATATTGACCAAAGATCTAATGATTAAGTTTAACCGGACTGATTCATGGCCTATACTATCTGTCTTTCATGTATGGTTTATCTGCATAGTTACCTGCTTATGTTATCTGTATTTCGTGTATGGCCTTAGCTGCATGGTTACCTTATTTAGTACGTAGAGTACTGACTACCCATTTCATGGATGTTGCTCATTCCTACGAATAGAGGTCCCTTTTGAGTTTGTGTAGGTATGAGACATCGTATTTGAATCCTATGAAACATTTGAGGCATAAGGAGGGGTTGAGTGTTGATCTTTTGGGACTTGGCATGGCCCCCAAGAGTATTGTAGTTCAGACTCTTCCTAATTCTGCTTTTGGTTTAATGTATTGTATTATTCTAACCCCTTGGAGGCTTTAACTATGTATCATTTTCCGGTTGTAATGAATTTTAATCATGCACTCTAATTCTCTCTTTATAAATATTTTGGTTTCCTATGGATCTCTATCTTAAGTGTGTTTAATGTTTTGTGAAATCATTATTAGCATTATGGTTGGTGCGAGACTAACCGAGGGCCAGGCTTGTACTGATCACGGCGGTAGCACCCCGTCTTTGTGTATATATTAATTAAAGAAAAAAATTTAACTATGATTTTTAGGGATGTTACATCCCCACACCTCTGTAATGATGTGATATCTTTTAACTAATGGATGAAGTTATGTGCATAGAGAAGTTTGAGGAAATTTGAAGTATGTAAGAATATATTATTACTAACTATTTAATATAGATATCATATACATAGCTTAATATTAAAACTAACATAATATCTCTATTCAATGTGATAGAAGAAGATCCCCTAGAACAAAGATAATGCACAAAAAAAAAATATCTATGCTCATAAGACATGGTGTAGGGGTAAGAAGGCAATTAGAGAAGCCTTGATAGAAAAAAGTGTGTGTGTATATCTTTTACAATTTAATATTGTTACTCGATATTATTACTTATGCAATAGAAAAAACAATTGATGGAGGTATCAACAAAAACATAGACCCTATATGTGCCCTTGGAGTGAGGTGATGTCTGGATTCACACTAAAGTAAATGAGAAGGGGGTAATTACCAAAAAACCAACTAAACATATGATTGAGAAAATTATAAAACCCAAACTACTTCTCTTTAATTGGTTTAATATTATTAGTTAACACTAATTATGTTTCTTACTTATAATAAGAAGAATTGAGAAATGATTGTCGAGCTAGTGTATTTGACCTTTTGACACACAAGGTGACCCTTGGGAGGTTGGATACTATGTCTTCCTCTTTACAATGTCTAGTTTAACCCTTGCCATCTTGTATCCTGACATATTTTTAAAGATACTACGGCAACATGGTAATATACTACACTAATTTGAAGATAGTTTTTTTTATAAAATATAATATTCATTTGAATAGTGACTTAGACATATAATAAGGGCAAGTAATGGACAATGTTATTACTTTCATTGAGTCTAATTCGTTCCTTCATACTCAATCATTGAAGGTTGATTAAGTTTGAGTCTCAATTCACAATAGTTTGTCAAAGTATGACATGGAACAATGTCTAAAGGGTGTAGTGTATAGTCCCAGATCCATGGATATAGATTTCTCTCTCACTTCATTTACTATTAGGGTAATTAGATGGATGTCCAAGTAACCTTTTCAGTATTAAGGATGAGGTAATCTATTTTGTTTTTAATTATTGATTACATTCGTTTTTTAGTGGCAATATACATACATTCTAATAATTACATTTTCCAATATTTCTTTCTTAAGATGGTAATGTTTTCTAATAAGAATGAGGGAAATAAGATGGAGTTTGAGAAATCCCAAAAAGCCTTAGTGAAGAAGGCAATCAAGCATGGAGACTTGAAACCTTAAATTAGAACTTATTTAGATGTAGCTCTATCTTTGAGTTGATGCTCAATCAGGGTCCCCCTTCCATCATATTTTCACATTTTCACATGAAAAACACACGATGTGGATATTTAGATTAGGATAAAGGATATATTACACTTGTTACACGACAACATGGTATAATGTTAACATATAATATCATATGTGAGGTAATTGGCAACTTTTTTTAATAGCTATTAGGAAATACTATTTTGATATTAAATATGTAATTTCTTCTTTCATGGTCATTGGTTCTTGAAAGTTAATTTCTTAGGTGATATCGTGGATAGGGTAGGTGTATACAAATTTTTATGTTTAGGCACGATATCCAATGAAGATTATAATATAAGTTGTGATCCATATTTGGTGGAAATGATAACAATGGCTCCTCAGTACCTCATTTTTGCTCCATTTTCCTTTAACAAGCATCAGATACTTGTGGTATTGTAGCCATCTTCAAGGACCATATATTGGTTTAATTCAACCAATAAAGATCAACGTTTAGATCGAAGAACACTTATTGATAGGTAAATACTTATATATACAATGATATGAGAAGATATGGTTATTGCATAAATTTGGTTATTCAAAACATATTTTGGAACACAAAAGAAGAGAAGGGTACCACTACCCCATATAACTTGGTGTAAAGTTCAAGTTTGCAGTGGTTATGTCATATAAGGTTTATTGTCATTTAATTTTAATTATTCAGTATGAAAATATTAAGAAATATTTCTTGATTTCCACGATAAAAAGTTGAAGTCCATTGTGGATATTATGTCATGATATACATGAAGAAAATTATTTGCAAATATTAGATGAAACACTAAAATGTATGTATTTACTTTGTTTAGTTTATATTAATTATGATTACTCATATGTAGTTATAAAAAGTATGTAAGTTTATCTTCCTAATAAGTGGGGTAAATTTTTTTAAGCCTAGATTGATTAAGTTAGAAAAAAAATTGGTCAGACTTTATTATAAATTTTTATGATGAACTTGAGTAAGATCATATGTGATACCTAATTATTATTATTATTTGTACATGCTTGTGTAAGTTTTTGGTATCTAGAGTTTACTTTTGAATGAAACATAATTTTTATAAGGGTTTGTATACATAATATAATGAAAGTATAATACTTAAATGATTTTGAAGCAAATAATTTTTTTGTGGCTTGTTTTAGATATGTAAGTGTGATTGTAAAGTGTTGATGATTCTAAAAGTATTTTGAAAATCATAAGCAAGTTTTGAGTTGGAAATAATGTGGAAAGGTGCCAGTTCATTACACGTTTTAATTATAAAAAAGGGGGGACTAGACATTAACTATATCATAGAACCTTTATGTATATTAACAATACATGATGGTCCTATAATATAATTGACATCTATTCTCTTGCACTACGAGCCAATATTATTTTAGGTAAAAAAGTATATACTATAGTATTAGTATATAATTTCCATGTATAGTCAACTTGATAAGGTATTATTTTACCTCAAACCAATATTTATAGTCTGACATAAAAAAAATCCATTTTTAGAATTTTATACGACGGTTTTCTAACCGACGTATATATCATATACGATGATGAATAAGACAATAATTTTTTAAATAGCCTTTGGGTTATATGAGAACCAGCTCTAAAGTTGATTGCAAGCTTAAAACACTTATGTGAAAGTTTATTGTTATATATAAACATTTGTGTAATATGTGGAAGTTTAGTGTCATCTATAAGCACTTATTTGTTGTGTGAACATGTTGTGACAAACAATGATATGAGATCATATAGATTAGATCTAATCCATGATCAAGAACACAATAACCAATTGATAAATTGAACAATTAGAAAAATTGGGGAAAATAGAAGATGTTTATAACGAGTAGTGATGTAAGTATAAAGAGTACAAACAAGATCTCTTAAAATCAATCAAAAAATTAGTAATTCTCTCAATAAAAGAGAATATAGTAGTGTGTTTGATGATGTTTAGGGTTTCATCATAACCCTTTTATATCATTATAAAACCCTATAGGGCAAAGCAATGTGTTTAATAGAAGATCCAAAAAACACATATTATGTTTAACAAACATGGGTCCCTCATATTTAATTCTCTCCTCTTGACTTTTTGCGTAAAAACAACCTAGGAAGTTCGATGGAAAAACATAATTGGCATTGAACAACACAGGGCTCCTGTGTTTTCCATATAATGTATACTCCAAGCTAACTCTTTTTTCAAACCTGCATAAACTAAAACCAAGCTATATTATGCACCAAATATCTGTTGAAATGTTAGAGAATGTTTGGTGTAACCTATAAACATTGTGTGTTTAGTTTTAATGCCAAAACAGTGATTATGGGAAAGGTGTGGATACCTTGTCTTCAAACTATCTATGTATTTGGTGTTGATGCATAAAAACTAATTATGTAAGGATGTAGATGCCTAGTCTTCATAATCTTTGTGTGTTCAGTCTTGTTACCCAAAAACTGATTTTGAAAGGGCATGGATGCCTAGTCTTTAGGCCTAATGTATATTATTATTGTTATACTACCATGACAAAAGTACCATGAGTAGTGGGTATGTATAACTCAGTATGTGTTAATGTTGCGGAATTAGTGTGGATTTAAAAAGATCTAAATCAAATCAAAATTAATAAGATTATAAATAATTGAGAATTCAATCACAAAATAGGACAACTGAAGAAAAATTAGATATCTTTATTCGTACTCTTGTGTAATTATAGGATGATTAAACTAATCAATCAATCAATCAATTACACAAATCTACAATTCTCTTTTAATAGACAATTCTATGGAGAAGAAGAAGAAGTTGGGTCATATAACTCTTAACGGCTAGGGTTTCATCATGTCTCCTTTTATAGAAGAAAAAATCTTACGGGAAAAAATAATGTGTTTTGAAAATAAAGCAAAAACACGGTCCGTGTTTATTTCCCTAGTCTCGACTTTTTCTCAAAACACATCAAACATTTCATTGATAAATATGATCCGTGTTTATTAACATGGGACCCCCGTATTTCTCATATACTTCATGTTCTACACATAAACTTCTCCAACATCTGTACGAACCAACACAACGCTATGATGTATTCAAATACCCATTCAAAACTCATAGTTAATGTTGTACTGCCATGATAAAAGTATCATGAGTAGTGGGTATGTATAACCCAATGTTGTATTATTATTTGATGAATTAACATGGCTACAATACCATAAGTGATGGGTTTAGGTAACCTAAATGTTTGTATTATCCATTAAACTTCCCTTGCTATTGTCCATTAGTGACGGAATTGGAATAGTACTTGCTTGTATGTGGCTACTTTGGCTACTGACCATAAGTGGCAAAAAATGTACTCCCATGTTTTATGATATGTGAAATATTATTATCTGCACTAGTTTGTGAGCTCTAAAGCTACCCTATGTGATTGATTGTTAAAGTGAATCACACACACATGTTTCAACATCTCTTTAAATTGATTGTTATATATGCAACTTTATTTGGTGAGTTGTGTAATTTTGTGCATTTGATTTCCATTGAATAAGATATTTTCTAATCTTACTTTCGTATTATTAGTACATCGTCTTGTGCAAGTGTTGTTCTACAGGCAACTATATATTGAAGATCATTTTGTTTATCTTTCTTAAGATTCTTCTTAGTATATTATAACTACAATATTTAGAAAGTAGCCAACACAAACAATAATATATATTTTTGTACAATTTAGGTTCTATGGTTCTACTTTATATATGTATCAATTTGTTATAGTTGAGCGACATATGCCGTGACAATAAAGGGTTTTTTTTTTTCATGGAAAGAGTATTGTTGTAATAACTTTTAAAATCCTATGAAGGTATGTAATATTACTTTTTTGAGAGAAGGTATCATGTCATTGTACATGGTTTGAGAATGACTAATTGACAATTATAATTTTGGTAATATAATTGTGGGATTTGCAACCAATAAATTCAATCACTAATGAAGAGCAAATGAATGAATTCTGACACAAATGGTATATGTGATGAGAAATATGGTTGAAATAGTTTATGGAGTATGTAGTTACATAGAATATAGCAACCGAAAAGTTGGTTACAATTAGTGTATATGATGATTTTTTATTTAATCATAATAGGGAAAAAAAGTTGGTATCTGATATCATTTATGATGGCGTATTTTGATCGTTGCTATTACTTTTAACAACTAATATTATATGGCATCGCTATTGTATTAGCAACTAAAAAATTGTTTAGTCCCTCTTATTATTAGAAACCAACAATATTTGGTCATGAAAACCCCAATTTCCTATAGTATAATATAGTAAAAGGAAAATGAGAAACCATTATATCTTAGTAAAATGTGAAATTAGTTATTTTAAGGGGATACTCTAGGATTTAACCCATACCAAAGCTAATCATCGAAATAAAAAGGTTGTATTCAATCTTCGAAAGATATAAGTTCTTAGTCCCATGCATCTACCTTTTTTCCCCCTTGATACTCTTTCGAGGTGGAAAAATGTCTTCATCATACTTCTACCATGAATAATTTTTTTATGAGCCTTGTTAATTTTTATTACTATGTTGATTTAGTACACTCATCTGCTAAATTTGTAATATATATGCATAATATAATATATATTATTATGAATTCTAATAATTTATTTAATGTATGGTAATCAAATAGTGGCATCATAATTTCCTTGGTATCTCATTAATGATTATCCACATTAAGAGGGATCAAGTTGACGGAGAATCAATTAAAGCACCTTATATATATATATTTGGACCTCATATTTCGATGCAGTATTAAAGTGGCCCTTGCGTGTGTATCGGCAAATGCTAGCTATCAAATATGTTTAATGGTGTGTTTTATATTCTAATAACTACTTTTCCATCATAGGTTTTTAATTTTATATTATTTTTTGTACATTAATTTTTAAAATAAAATAAAATAACCGACTCAACGACAACATCAAACGATCAACGACTACTATTCTTTCTTATATGTATTTATAGGCTTTCCACCTTTTTATATAAACTTTGAGCTATATGTAACCCATTCAATAATACTTTGTTAAATCTTATTTAACTTTATTCTTTTATTATCAAACTCGTTAGGATCGGATCAAAAAATTTTATTGTAGCTATATATAACCCATTCAATAATACGCATTACACTCCGAACGAACTAGCTCTATGGAAAGCTAGCTATCAAGATATAAGAATCTCCTCCGACGGTAGCGTGACATGGTCATTATCATAGCTTTGCCTGTGGAAGCGGTCACTAGCTGAGTGGACCTTGTTTGGCAGTTAACGTACTGACGAGGAAATGATCCGGGACGGTGATCGGTGATGGGTAATGGCAGATGGCTGATGAGTGATGAGTGATGACAGTAAACATGCGGTTGTGCGGAAGAAGGCTGCATGCATCCCTTATATTAAATGCTTGGCCCAGCTCCCAGAGAGAAAGCCGGATATGGCGACGGATGGGTGGACTGGTAGTAGTAGCTACTATTAGCTAAGGTCTAGGCCATCTGATTTGATTGGGTCCTTTTGCGGACCACTAATATGTGTCAGGTCACATTATGGTCAGATTAATTTATTGTCAAACGTCGCAGGATGCGTCTTGATATAATTATTGAGCTAGCTGTCATCAAGTCTAGTAATTTAATATAAGACATTTTTTTGGTAAGTGAATGATTATTGTTGCGACTAAATAAAACGCGATGAATGCATTATTTTCATACTAAACAAATACAAAGAATAAAAAATTTCAAAGTTTGTTGAGAAATTTAACTAATGCATTGTATGATTTATAATGGTGTATATTTTTCGCCACCATAAAGTACTTGTCATTTTTCTGATTATAGCTTGATAGATATAATATGATATGTGTCTCTTTCCTTAATAAATATATAGATTTTTTTCTTTCCATACATGATATGTGGTCGAGGTAAATAGGTGGAGGTGACAAAAATTGATCGACATGTCCGGTCCAATCCGACCTAATAAGATTCGAAAATCTTAGCAATTCGATCCGACTTAAATTCAACCCGACATTAATCCAACTCGGCACTAACATGATAAAAATCAACCCAAACTGACCCGACCCAACGTTGACCTGATCTAACCCCACATTGATCCAATTAGACATCAAAATCTATAATAGTATTAATAATAAATTACACATATTTTATTGTTCATTATACTTTTACCCTAGATATTCTATATCATATCATTTAGAATATAAAAAATCTCATAACTCCAACTTTTAATACATATTTTTAAAACAACAAATATTATATTAATTTATAAAGAGTACAAATATTATAAGTTTATAATAAATAGAAAATCAAACTCAAACTCTGAAAATGTAATTATAGTGGTTACTAGTTACCTAATGAAATTGTAATTACAATTGTTACCAGCCGAAAATTACTAACACTTAACACCATCGTGGTATAAATTAGGTCTATTTTATATCATATTGTATACTCAATTGATTAAAAACTATTAAGAAATTACCCAATTTAACATAATTAGGATTTTTGAGCCCAAAAACTAAATCTGATTAAATATCATTCAAATATTTAAATTGACGATTCGAAATTAAAAGTAGAAATATTATAAAATATATTGTATAATCAATTGATTAAAATTATTAAGGAATTGTTCAATTTAACATAATTAGGGTTTTTGAGCCTAAACTGCAAATCCAATCAAATCTTATTCAAATATTTAAATTGATGGCTCCAAATTGAAATTAGAAATATTTTAAAACATATTGTATACTCAATTAATAAAAGACTATTAAAGAATTACCCTATTGAACATAACTAGGGTTTTTTAGTCTGAACTGCAATGTCGGTCAAATCTTATTCAAATATTTAAATTGGAAATTCAAATTGAAATTAGACATATTCTAAAACATATCAAATACTTGGTAGAACAAAAACTATTAAGAAATTACCCAATTTAACATAATTAAGGTTTTTGAGCCCGAATTGCAAATCCGGTCAAATCTTATTCAAATATTTCAAGTGATGGTTCAAAATTGAAATTAGATATATTCTAAAACATATTATATACTCAATTGATTAAAAACTATTAAGCAATTATCCAATTTAACATAATTAGAATTTGAGCATGAACAACAAATTTGGTCAAATATTATTTACATATATAAATTGATGGTTTAAAATTGAAATTAGATATATTCTAAAACATATTGTATACTCAATTGATTGAAAAGTATTAAGAAATTACCCAGTTTAACATATCTAAAGTTTTTGAGCCCAAACTACAAATCCGGTCAAATCTTATTCAAATATTTAAATTGACATTACAAAATTCAAATTAGACATATTCTAAAATATATTGAATATTCAATTTATTAAAAAATATTAAGGAATTACCCAATTTAACACGATTAAGCTTTTTGAGCCTGAACAACAAATCCGATCAAATCTTATTCAAATATTTAAATTGATAGTTTCAAAATGACATTAGAAATATTCTAAAACATATGGTATACTCAATTGATTAGAAAATATTAAGAAATTACCCAATTTAACATAACTAAGGTTTTTGAAGCCGAATTATAAATCCGGTCAAATCTTATTCAAATATTGAAATTGACATTTCAAAATTCAAATTAGACATATTATAAATCATATTGTATACTCAATTGATTAAAAAATATTAAGGAATTACCCAATTTAACATAGTTAAAGGTTTTTGAGCCTGAACAATAAATCCGATCAAATCTTATTCAAATATCTAAATTGATGGTTTAAAATTAACATTAGAAATATTCTAAAACATATTTTATACTCAAGTGATTAAAAGCTATTAAGAAATTACCCAATTTAACATAATTAATGATTTTTAGTCTGAACTGAATATCCGGTCAAATCATATACAAATATTTAAATTGACGTTCCAAAATTCAAATTAGACATATTCTAAAACATATTGTATATTCAATTGATTAAAAACTATTAAGGAATTTCCAAATTTAATATAATGAGGATTTTTGAGTCTGAACTGCAAATCCGGTCAAATCATATTCAAATATTTAAATTGATGGTTTAAAATTGAAATTAGACATAATCTAAAACATATTGTATACTCAATTGATTAAAAACTATTAATGAATTATCCAATTTAACATAATTAGGGTTTTTGAGCCCAAACAACAAATCAGGTCAAATATTATTTATATATATATATTCAGGGATCAAAATTGAAATTAGCCATATTCTAAAACATATTGTATACTCAATTGATTAAAAACTATGAAGGAATTACCCAATTTAACATAATTAGGATTTTTGAGCCCGAACTCTAAATCTGGTCAAATCTTATTCAAATATTTAAATTGACGGTTCAAAATTAAAATTAAACATATTCTAAAACATATTGTATACTCAATTAATGGTTTAAAATTGAAATTAGGCATATTCTAAAACATATTGTGTACTCAATTGAATAAAAATTATTAAAGAATTACCCAATTTAACAAAATTAGGGTTTTTGAGCCTAAACTGCAAATTCGGTCAAATCTTATTCAAATATTTAAATTGATGGTTTAAAATTGAAATTAGGCATATTCTACAATATATTGAATACTCAATTGATTTAAAACTATTAAGGAATTACCCAATTTAACATAATTAGCATTTTTCAGCCTGAACTGCAAATTCATTCAAATCTTATTCAAATATTTAAATTGATGGTTCAAAATTGAAATTAGACATATTCTAAAATATATTGTATAATTAATTTAATAAAATAACTCAATTATATAATCCAATTTTAATCCGTAAGAGTTTTAATCTAACAATCCAACTTATATATTTCAATACTATTTTCCCAATTTAACAATACCAACATGAAATTAAGTACATTTCAAAGTATATTGCATAATAAATTTATCCAAAATAGCTTAATCGGAAGAATCTAATAAATCTGAACATAACTGGGTAAAAAATATGTATTATTTACTTGTAAAAATAAAGCACATATAATATTCTTATTTCATTTATCTATACTGGTAATCTTATGATTGTCTCTAATATTTATAATGTATTAAATGATAATTATACATTGTATAGTCATATTTATGATCACCTTTATTTTATAAAATTATATTTTTTAAATAATCAAGTAAATATAATAAATGATAAATATCTAATATTTTTACTTGTAAAATTTATAAATATTTTAAGTAATCAAATATAACATTGTTAAAACTTATAAATATCTTTATTATTTACTTGTAAAAATAAAGCACATATAATACTCTTATTTCATTTATCTTTACTAGTGATCTTATGATTGTCTCTAATATTTACAATGTAATAAATGATAATTATACCTTGTATAGTCATATTTATGATCACCTTTATTTTATAAGATTATTTTTTTAAGTAATCAAGTAAATATAATATATGATAAATATTTAATATTTTTACTTGTAAAATTTATAAATATTTTAAGTAATCAAATATAATATTGTGAAAACTTCTAAATATTTTTGTTATTTACTTATAAAAATAAAGCACATATAATATTTTTATTTTATTTATCTGTACTAGTAATATTATGATTGTCTCTAATATTTAGAATATAATAAATGATTATTATACATTATATAGTCATGTTATGATCATCTTTATTTTATAAAATTATCTTTTTTAAGTAATTAATTATTTTAAGTAATCAAATAAATTAGAATAAATGATAAATATCTTTGTTAGATTCAATCATGCAATGTTTTTTATTATTAAAATTTATAAATATCTTTACTATTTACTTGTGAAAATAAAGTGTATCTAATATTCTTAATTCATTTATCTGCAATAGTAATCTTATGATTGTCTCTAATATTTATAATATAATAAATGATAATTAGCTGGACTCGAATTTGACTCAACCCGTCAAAACTTGACCTGACTCGACCCATTAAGTTAACCCGTAACTACTCAAATCCAACCCATCAAATTACATGAAATGACCCGACCCATCAAGTTAACCCGAAACAACTCAGACCTAACGGGACCAACCCATCATATTACACGAAATGACTCGAACGAGCTGAAACCACCTAATCATGTGAACTTAAAAATGACGCGAAACAAACCCGACCCTACCAGTCAAGTTAACCCGAAATGACCTAAACCCAAGTTTGTTTAACCCGAATCTGACCCGACAAATTAACCCGAAATGACTCGACCGAAAACTGACTAGACCCAAATAAAGTAATAACCTAGAATGACCAGATCTGACCCACAACCGACTTGTAAAAGTCAAATGACCCGACTCGATAATGACCCGACCTGCTATGACCCGATCCGATTGCCACCTCTACAAATAGGTAATGGAGCACTAATGTCCAATATTATTGTAACACCCTAAAATTAACTATTAAAAATTTTCGTTTGCATAGTTAAACACGGAAGCTAAAACAATAAAAACGAAGGATATTATTGCTACACTTGGTACAAATCCAATTTCCTCTACCGTTCTCATACCAACTACCAAGTGTTAAGGCTGAACTCATTACTCCGCTTAGATTAATAATATGATTACAGAAATCAGAATAGAGAGAACGTTAGATAAGTATCGTGCTAATTAAAAACAACATCTTTAGTTTACAAGCTCAAGAAAGAAATTACATGAGAACATAAGGGTTCAAATACTACCGAAAATAAAATAGAAAAAAAGACACTAGATAGTCATATGTTTTTAAATCCAAACTACCAGCATTTGACTAAACTCGGAAGCTAACCTGCAAAGTCCACTACCTATTGAATAGGTAAGGGCCCATAAGAATAAACCCTTCTATAAGACGGTACTGAACAACTCTTTATACTAAACTAATATGAAAAATTAGCATGGAATACATACACGGCATATCAATTAAAATGGTACAACACATACACATATACACACAAGAATTAATATACAATAATCATTTAGATAATCAATTATCATCAAGCAACATACTTTTCATATTCGTTCATCTGAAACAACTACACTTACCAAACGAGCATGCCAGAGATGCTCTCTAAAGTATAATTAGAAACAAACTTCAACACAACAACCATAACCTTCACAATATAACTCATAACTCAACATCAATCCCAACAAAATGTATAACATCACAGGTAAGGCACAAGACACAATACCCACATAGGTAGGCACGAAGGTTGCTACCAAACCACAAATAACCAAAACCATAAGCAGGCACAAAGGTTACTACCAAAACCACAAGTAGGCACGAAGGCTGCTACCAACCATAGGTAGGCACAAACGCTACTACCGACCAATCTAATAATCCAATAGTAATCATTATTATACCTAATTTTATTTATTTACTATAAGTTTAGGGATCCCACTATTTTCAACTGTGAAATGGTTATTTCATCCCAGGGGCAAAACGCTCGTAGCGACTTTTCTTACTGGTGGAACGGTAATCACATATAACCCAAAAAAATACATCCGGCCAATATTCTTACCGGTGGAACGATTAATAATATACATTCTCGGGGTAGAATGCTCCCGGATAATGTCCTTATCCGGTGGAATAGGCATATACAACCGGTCCTGACTCATGTCATATTCCACTTTACATGATTAGTGTCTTATCAATGATTATAATCATTCGCATGATTTATTTTAAATTGAGTTCAGTGACCCTACTATTCTCATCCGGTGGAACGGTTATTCCACCCTAAGGTAATACACTCCTAGCCACTATTTTTACAAGTGGATCAGTAATAACATATAAACCCAGAAAAAATACATTTGGCTACTATTTTTACTAGTGGAAAGTTAATAATATACATTCCCGGGGCAGAACGCTCCCAACTAATGCTCTCGTCTAGTAGAACAGACATATACAACCAGTCCTAAATCATGATCTTTCACTTTAAATGATTAATATCTTATTCATGTTTGATTTATGAGTACAAAAAATAATTAAAGCAAGCAAGACATCAACATACAAATAAAGAAGGCCTTCCTCAATGAATACAAGCTTATTTACCCCTAGAAACCCTAAGTTCACACTTGAGGCATAACTCCTTCTATATTAATCATTTACCCACCATATTTAGAATATCTTCCCACGCATGCGATAATTATTATACCCCAAAAAAAATTAAAAACTATAATTTAATAAATAACCCTTATTTGGAATAATTTAATTTTTTAATTAATTTAATTTAATTATTTTATGGATTTTTGAGTATATAAAAATGGATATGGATACTTAATAAGTTAAAATAAATATTTTGTTACATTATCATACTCATTTTATTTAAATAATTCTCCCAAACTAATATTTTAATAAAATTACCCTTGTTAAGCTAATGTATTAAATTCTAATAAATTAAATTAAATTAGTTTTATTCTAAAAATTATTTTATTTTATTTTTTCCTTTTTATTTTTATTTTTTCCTTCTTCCTTTCCCCCTTTCCTTTTTTCCTTTTTCTTTCTCCTTCTTCTTCTTTTTTTCTTTTTCCTCATTTTCCCTTTTTCTTTCCCTTCGGGTTGCTTGGCCTACGTCCCTCCTTTCTCCCGCATGTTGGGCCACCGACCCACTCCTTTTCTCCCTCTCTCTTCCCCTAGCGTCTAGTCCCAGTCCAACTCCCTCTTATTCTTCTTTTCTTCCCCTCTTCCTTGCGCACACAGGCCGACCCACTCCCTCTCTCTCCCCTGTCACTCTCCTTTCATTTTTGGGCCATACACACCCCAGCACCGTAGCCCCGCGTATGCCACTTCCTTCCCCTTTCTTCCTTCCTTCTTCCTACAACCTACCACCCTACCCTACAATCGCAGCCACCAATCTAGCCACGCCTGCCTCCCTTCCCTCTTCCTTTTCTTCTCTTTATCTTCCCCTTCTCTACCCATTTTTGTTGACCTTCCTCAAGCTCCCTTACCTCCTTGTAAAGCCCTCTCTCTTTTCCTTCCTTCCTTACCTTCTCCTCCCCTGATTTTGCTCTACCACCCTCAACCACCATATGTACCGCCCAGCTGACCACCGACACCACCTCCCTACACTTCCCCATCACCCTCACTAGCCCCTGTAACCCCCTTCATTTCCTTCTTTTTCTTTCCTCTCCTTCTCGGCCTCCACCCTACACCACCACTATCTACCACCCTCCTCTCTCTTCTACTGCCTCCATAGCCACCAATCCACTCCTTAGAATCTCCCCTACCACTACCTTGTCTCCCCTTAGCCAAAATTTCCCCTGCAACCCTCCCTCCTCTTCTTCCTTTCCCTTCCTTCTTCTCATTTGCCCAACCTTCGCCCCATTTTCCCAGCCCTACACCCATCATCTCCACTGCCCTAAGCCATTGATCATCAACCCCCAACCACCATCTACACCCCTACTCCATCCCTACACCCAACCATGACCCTAACTCTCCTCCACAAGCTCTCCACCCAACTCCTAAAACCCCTATCCCAACCACCCCTTCCCTTCTCCCCACTTCCCCTCTTCGACCCCTTCTTCCATGCATCATAATATCACATGCTACTCATTCATCATGAGTCTACTACCTCCATTAGGATAATTTTGGCTAATATTTTTTAGGTATAACAATAGTTAATATTAGTAAGTATTTAATTAAGCTTTTGATAAAATTTATTCCCTTGATTTTCTACTTCTAATATGATAAATGTTGATATTATTTTTAGGTATTGATTTTTACTAATCAAAGCTCAAACCTTTAATTGAGGTACCGATAAGGTTTGATTATTACCGAAAATAAGTTAACCAGTATACCCTACTAAAATGTGCGAATATACGTATGGTAGCACATTAGGGTTTTTAATATATTTATATGCATCAGGTATGTTATTAAGTATAATGTAATTAGTGATATATGTTGGTTGATGAAAAGAAAACCATGTTAATTTATGTGTCATATGTAGAAATAATGTTTAAGGAAGGAACCTTGTTGTTAGGGATAATGTTCAATACATATGTATGATGGAATATGCTAATATAGCCATTTGTTGCATAGATAATGTTAATATGAGCCCTAGGGACATTTTGGTAATTTTACTTGTTCAAAAGGTGTGGCCTAAATAAGTATGTGTGGTAGACGCTAATGAGTGTTAATGATAAATAATATTAGTTGGTGGTGTTAGATGATGTATATGGACCATGTATATTAGTATTTTATGTGGTGAGAATATTTTAGTAAATAAGGTATGATAAGGGCTAAATGGTAATTTATAAGAGTAAAGGGGGTGAAATGGTAAATAAATAAGTAAGAAGGGAACTTGAGTAATTTTACATGGAACAAGGGATAACTTAGTAATTTTGTAAGTAAAATGGGTAAAATAGTGATTTAAGAAATAAGAAGGGTATTTTGGTAATTCGGCATAAAGGAAGGATATTTTGGTAATTTTGTAAGTGAAAGGAGGTATAATGGTGATTTAATAAAGAAGAAGGGCACTTTGGTAATATAACCAACCAAAAGGATAATTTGGTAATTCTAACAAGTATGAAAGGGAGTTGGGTAATTTAACCAACCAAAAGGGTAATTTGGCAATTCTAATAAGTATGAAGGGAAAATGGGTAATTTAACCAACAAAAAGGGTAATTCAATAATTCTAATAAGTATGAAGGGCAATTTGGTAATTTAACCAACCAAAAGGGTAATTTAGTAATTTAAACAAGTATAAAGGATGGTTCCATAATTTAACCAATTGGAAGAGTAATTCAATAACTCAACAAGTATGAGGGGTAAAGTTGGTGATTTGATAAGTGTGGAGGGTAATTTGGTAATCTAACAAATTTCAGGGGTATTGTGGTAGTTATGCAAACATGAAGGGTAATATGGTAATTTGGCAAATAAAAAGGGTGGCTTGGTAACTCTATAAATAAAGGGTAGTTTAGTAATTGTTGTAAGGATGTGGTCAAGGCCAGATTATGTGTCATGTGTTTATGTGTGCTTGGTTATGTGATGGTATCTCATGTGGTTATGGTTTATATGCTTGTAGCATAGCTTTCTAAGTGTGGAGCCAAGGCAAGCCATAGATGTGCTATGACATGTTTAATATGGTGACATGACTTGTGTTTCATGTTATGCCTTATGTGTAGTTTCCCTCTATGACATGCATTCTAGGAGTCCTTAGTAGAATGATGAAGTTGTGGGGAGATAAAATAAGTAAAGAAATGGAATGATAAAAAGGGAAATGAGAAAGACTTAAGTACCTTAAGACTTATGGCTGGATAAATGAAAGGATGATATAAATAAAATAAAAGGATTGAATAAATCTTGCATGGGGAGTGTAAGGCTTACATGGGATGGTTAGTCTTTGCATGGGGATGACCTTTATGTACAAAAATGTGACTTAAGGGGTAAGAAAGGTGAGGGAAGAGTATTTTTGGTGTTTGGAGTCCATAAGTGAAAAATAGTACATGGGCTGGTAGGAGTATGCATGGGGGGACTTAACAAGGGTTTTCATGATCATATGTGAAGGATGGGGAGTGAGGTTGTGATGTTGGGTGTGGTTTGAGTAGAGTGGTGGTATTGGATGCAAAGGAGAGCATGGGATATGTAAGATAGGAAGAAGTTAGGCCACATAGGCCAGATTAGGGTTTCTGAGGGAACCCTTAGAGGCCGAAGGTGAGTCAAAATGGAGTTATGGGGAGTGGGCCTTGATCCATGTGCGTAGGAGTTTTGGGTTTTGTGTTGAGTAAGGGAAAGGTGAGGAAGCACTCTTGGAGTCCTAGGGTGAGTAAAAGTCCCAAGATATGGGACGGGGCTTTTCAAGAGATCCGAGATAAAGGATGAGAATGAGAAGTATAGTGGTTCATGCATGTTTAGTCGGGATTGCATGTGGAATAAGATACGGATAAGGCACTAAATACTTAAAGTAAAATATCATTAAGTCAGGCCCAAACCGATCCACCGATGAATAATAGTGGCTAGATGCAAGGTGCTTTAGAGACTGGTCTACGAGGCAAATAATAGTAGTCAAGAGCGTTCTATATTGAAGTGTATTTTTGGTCTACCGGTTATAATAATGGGAGATCCTGAGCTTAATAAACTGAACATTAGATTTTAATAAATTATGGGAAGACAGTAATAATTTATAGTGGAACACCATGTGAGTCGGGGCTAGACTAGTCCACCGGCGAATAATAGTGGCCAGGTGTAGGGTGTCCTGGAGACCGGTCCACCGGCGAATAATAGTGGTTAGGTGCGTTATGCCATGAAGTGTATTCCGGTCCATCAACTATAATAGTGGTGTTCAGGTACTCACATGAATATAATTCGAGAGATGATGTTAAATAACGTTTAACTAATGGCTTATGACCAAAAGATTTGACTTCATGTGAATGATCTATTGATGTGGTATAAGTTTATCTTTGGTGCATGTCTCTCTCTTGGTATGTAATGAAATTGCTAAGTAAATGGGCCTTGTGCTATGCATTTAGTTATTGTATGAGGTGTTGCACTATGTATTATCTCTTAAGTTGCTCGTGCTTATCTCTGTGCTCACGTAAGTTATTGTGTTTGCATCGTTATGTATTATTTGTTGCATGCGGGTCTTGCCTTTCAGTTTGGTATAAAGGATTACTCAGTACTATAGTACTGAAGGGTTCCATTTGTGGGATTCTACCCATTCAATGGGTAGTGTCCCTTGCAGATGCTATTCAAGTTGATATAGGGAAAAGAGAATAAGAATTATCCGGGAATGATTTCAGGGTTTCTCTTTTAATCTTTTATTTCCCTATTCAAATTGATTTTATTCTTGCAACCACTATTAGTGGGTTTTATTCTTCTAATGAGTCTAATACGTTACTCTAATATAAATAAAAGTCTGAATTTGTGCAATTGTGTTATTTTCCTTTTAGCCTTAGCACTTGGTATTAGAACGATGGAAAAAAACCAGTATGGTACTACGCGTATTTAAGGTTTTTGCTTCTTCTAACTTTTAAATAAAATAAAATTTTTCAGTAGTAAATTTTGGGGTGTTACAATAATAGCTCTATCTCAAAAGTTATTATTCACAAGGCTCCCAAAATCCTAATTTCACAGGTAAGTCATAACTTCTCCCGTAAGGCTCATATAATTACCAAATTCAATATAAATCCATAAAATACTAATATTGGCAACATATCAAAAATTCATGGCCTAACTCCAACATTTTACACGTGTGATAAAAAAATAACTGTTTTAAGGCTATTATTCTCAAATTAGACCATTTTTTCATTTGAGGAACTTATGACATTCATAATTACTCCAATCACTCCACATGACCTTATTAGTGTATTTTTAATCCACCCAACACATTAAATTACAGAAATTTCTATATTAACCTATATTGACCAAAATGCCCTAAAAGATAGTCGATAGCCCTTATTTCATGAAAAGCTTATATATTCAATATCATTATTTCCAAATCTTTCATTTATCAACATACATATTAAATATAATTATTCTCCACTCATAATACTATACTAAGCCCAGATTACAACCATCTATCACATTGAACCACTTTGGGTTTTTTGCGTAAGGTATCAGGTAATGATATCGCATAAAATATAGATAGACCCAATTTTATACTTAAATTTTTTTGCATATTCCAAATTATCTGAGACAACCGTAATCAAGGTCATTACTGAGGCCAACATTAAAATATACTAAGGCCATCCTAGACTCAATTATTCATATATGCGCACTTTAGGCCAAAAATGACCAAAATGCCCCTGAGACCAAAATTTCTAGAATATCATCTATTTAAATACCAATTCCATTTCATTTATTTATTTATCTTGAAAAGGGATAAAACACGATAAATAAATTATTTATTATGTAATTTAAATTATCAGATATGCCAAATGACCAGTTTGCCTTTATACATAATTCCACACATAAAATCCTATTATACACTTTTAATCCATCCAAAACACATGCTCACATACTCAACAACAAATAATACATATAAGACATGCTTTTCACGATAAAAATCATAACACACTCAAAATGACCAAATTACCCCTAGGGCACTTATTTGTAATAATTATTGCATAATTATGTTCAAGCAAGCTCAACTTATTATTTTATACATAGCTATTATACAAAATATTTTATTAAAATAATAATCATTTTGATCACACTTTCTTACCCAATATATTTTATATTAGATAACATGCTCATTTTTAAAAATTTCATGATAATAATTAATAATATGTAATTATATCGTAATGAATCATGCTTAACACATTTCACACATAAAACCCAAATGTACTATCATGCATTATTTATCATTTTAGTAGAGTATAACAATTATCCGAGTTCTAGCAAAAATGTAAAAATAGCGGTATCCTACTAAAATTATAAGGTCCCACTACTCAGACTTTTGTACCTAAAAATAATATTATAATTATTGAATTAATATCTATAAGGTAAAAAAATAATTATAATAATAAAATATTTATTTTTTTATAATTACCAAAATACCCTTACATTTAAACTGTGTACCAAATTATTAAAACCAAACCTAATTCACCTAATTCACTCACGATGCATGCACGCAGCGTGAGCCAAGGGCGCACATCCGAGGGAAAAGGATTGGATTAGTGGTCGGCTGGGTTGAGGTAGGGAGAGATTGTAATTCCCCAAAAATTTCGAAAACCTATAATTTAATAAATAAATTTTATTTGAAATAAATTAGCTTTTAAAATTATTTACTTTAATTAATTTATGGATTTTTGAGTATATATATTTGGACGGGAATATTTAGTAAATTAAAATAGATATTTTGTTATTTTATCATGCTATTTTTATTTAAATAATTTTCCAAACTAATATTTTACTAACTTTATCCTTTTTAAACTAATATATTAGATTATAATGAATTAAATTATTAAATTAAATAATTTATCAAGAATATCACATTTTATGATTTTATAAATTATTTTATTTTATTTTCCCTATTTTTCCATTTCCCCTTTTTACCTTTTCCTTTTTTACCTTTTCTTCTCTTCTTTTTCCCTTTTTCCTCCTCCTTGGGCCACCCGCACCAGCCTGTTCTTCCCCTTCCTTGCGCGCTGGGCCACAGGCCCGTTTCTTCCCCTTCTCCTCGCACGCCCATCCAGCACAGCCCAAACGCCCTTTATTTTTTTTTTTCCCAGACTGGACAGACCGATCTTCCTCCTCTACGCCAACAGGTCTGCTCCACCCTCCTTTTTTTTCTTCTTCTCCTTTCTCGTGACCGACCAGCCTCGACGACTCCATGCCTGCCACCACCAAGCCGCCCTGCAATTGCCGCCACCTGCCATCGCACCTGCTCTCTCTTCCTCTCTCTCCCCCATCATTTTCTTTCCTAATTCGAACCAAACTAACCCCTGCATCCCTATCCCGCATGCCCCCTTCCTTTCTTTCTTCTTCCCTCCCTTTCCCCTGCCAACCGACACCTCCCTTACCACCCTTCGTCCTATCTCCGACCAGCCACCTGCCCCTCTCTTCTCCCTCTTCTTTTTCTTACCCTCACCAGCCCTTCATTCCCCATAATTTCGAGCCCTCTTCTCCTTCCCCGAGCCCCTTCTCTCATTTTCTCCTCCTCCCATTTTTTTCTCCGTTTTTACACCACCTCCACCAACCGTCATTCCAACCACCGTTCCAACCCCCTACACCGCCCTCTACCACCACCTGCTACTGCCTTGCGCCACCACGAGACCCCCAAGCCACCCTTGAGCGCCTGCACTTCCTCCCTTATCCCCCTCTTCTTTTTCTCCCTTATCGCCGAGCCTCCTGCAACTACCCCGTTCGCCGCCGTCCGGCCGCCTATGCCACCACCAAACCCACCATTCAACTCACTTCAACCTCCTCTACGATTCCCATCCATTGTTTGGACGAAACAAGTCCTCGAACCCCTTCATTTTTCCCTCCTCTTTTCCTTCCTTCTCAACCCCTCCACCTCGACACACCTCGGCAGCCAACTTTGCCGCCTCGCCGCCGCCGTCTCCGCCACCTTTGGCCGCTAGCAACCCACCCTTAGCCTCCACCTACACCCCCTCTTCACTCCTGCACCATTCCCTTGCCTTGAAACCTCCCCCATCTATATTCTTTTCTAGCCTAAAGTCCCTAAACCGAGCCATCTCTCCTCCCTTCTATCTCACCCCTTTCGACCATTTCCCCCCCTTATTCATCATGTGGTTCACGCTGTTCATGCAGCATGAGCTCCTACTTGATTTGGAAATTTATTATCTAAATTTTGAGGTATACTAATAAATAATTAAAGTGTTTTATTATTAAATAAATTTTAATAAAGTTTT
Source organism: Tamarix austromongolica (assembly GCA_039764185.1). NCBI lineage: Eukaryota > Viridiplantae > Streptophyta > Magnoliopsida > Caryophyllales > Tamaricaceae > Tamarix > Tamarix austromongolica. Next base: position 75,896,230 of record CM077815.1, on the reverse strand, counting down.
ATCCTTTTAATTTCTTACTTCTAACCTAATAGTTATTGATATTATTTTTAGGTGTTGAGTTGCTAATTAAGCCTTGAATCCTTAACCGGGTTACCGATAAGGTTCAATTTTTGCGGGATTAAGGTAATTGTTAAACCTCACTTAAATGCATAGAAAAACGTATGCTAGCACATTAGGGATTTTAGTATGATTTTATGCATGTTTTGTGTTGCCTAGTATGACATATATGGTTGCTTATATTGATTGATAAAAGGAAAAGAAAAGAAAATTATGATAGCTTTTTTGCCATGTGTAGAGATGATACTTAAGGAATGAGTTTGATATTTGATGGAAATGTTAAATGCTTGTCTATGATGTATTATGTTGCCAATGCATGAATAATATTATCGTCTAAGGGTATTTTAGTAATATGCTTATGTAAGTATGTGATCTAATATATGTAGTTGGTAATGAGTATTATGTTGAATAATGACAAGTTGGTGTAGTTAAATGATAAGAATGAAGTGCTAATATTAGTATTTAATGTAGTGGTGGTAAATTCATAAAAGTGGTGTAATAAAAGGGTTAAGTGGAAATTTTATAAGTGAAAAGGGTATTTTGGAAATTTTGTAGTAAAGGGGTATTTTGGTAATTTTGAAAGAAATGGGTAAAACGGTGACTTTGTAAACAAAAGGGTATTTTGGTAATTTCAAAAGAAAGGGGTGAAATGATAATTTTATAAGTAAAAGGATAAAATTGTAAGTTGTGAGAAAGAAGGATATTATGGTAATTTTTTTAGGTAAAAGAACAATATGGTAATTTTATGATTAAATGGCAAAATGATAATTTTATAAGTAAAGGGGTATTATGGTAATTTTTGGAGAAAAGTGTAAAGTGGTAATTTTGGATTCAAAGGGCAATATAGTAATTTTATAAGTAAGTGGTAAGAATGGTAATTTTGGAATTAAGGGGTAAACTATTAATTTTGGATGAAGGAGGGTATTATGGTAATTTGCAAGAAAAAGGGTAATATGGTAAGATTAGATGTAAGGGGCAAAACGATAATTTTTATAAATAAAAGGATATTATGGCAATTTGGAAGTAAGGGGTAGAAGCGTAATTTTGTAAATAAAAGGATGTTTATGGCAAATTTGGGAGTAAGGGGTAACTTGGTAATTATAAAAACGACGAAGGGTAATTTGGTAATTAAAATTATGATTATAGAAGGGCAACATAATATTTATAAAAATGGAGAAGGGTAAATTAGTATTTATAAAAAAAATGGAGAAGGGTAAATTAGTGTTTATAAAAAATGGAGAAGGGTAAATTAGTGTTTATAATAATGGAGAAGGGTAAAATGGTAATTATAATAATTGAGAAGGGTAGAATGGTAATTATGATAGTGGAAAAGGGTATTTTGGTAATTTAACCAACTAAGGGGCAATTCGGTAATTATGATGATGGAGAAGGGAAATTTGGTAATTTAATCAACTAAAGGGTGAGTTAGTAATTATTTAACCTACTAAAGGGGCAAATTGGTAATCATGATAGCAAAGATGAGTAATTTGGTGATTTATCCAACTAAAGGGCAAGTTGTTGATTGTAATCAAAGAAAAGGGCAAATTGGTAATCTAACCAACCAAATGGGAGACATGTTAAGTGTAGCAATTATGAGGGGTGAATGGTGATCTAAAAAGTGTAGGAGATAACTTGGTAACCTAAATTGGATAAGGGTAATTTGGTAATTATGCAACCTAAAGGGTAATATGGTAATTTGTCAAGTAAGGAAGGGATGACTTAGCAATTATATAAGTAAGGGGTAAATAAGTAATTTATACCTAACATGTCGTTATAATTGTGGAATTTCATAATATGATCCAAATAATGTTGATTAGCAAGGTAAGAGTATTTGATAATTAGTAAGTATTATGATAACGAATCTTAATTCAGAATTATATGAGATTATGATGGCCTTAATGATTTCTCTGTGTTATCTTGGATAACCGCCTGAATAAGAAACGGCTAATGATATCAGAACGATTGTAAGTGAATTAGTATCTGATTATTGTGCTTTTCGTGATCACCTTAATTAAGACACTAATACTTAAAGTGAACGACCTCGAGATCGGGAATTGTGACTCTTTAGGGGTCGCTACCCTAAAGACGTGGTTTAGTCCACAATTATTCAGGTATTTGCTGGTGTGCCTTTGTGCCCCAGCCAGGCCCTATATCTTACTCTATCTAGCTCTACAGACCTAGTTAGGGGGTATGCATACTTATGGATTAGGTGTCCTTGTCAATAGGGTACTGAGTAGCTTGTATGCACCGGTATGACCGATGTACCTTTGTGTCCCGGGTTATTGATCTCCAGTCCGAGGCAAATAAATAGAATTGTTGTGCTGATTAAATAAAGGAAAATACTAATTACAAAAGTGAAAGATTAATGAGCCGGGCCTAGTTGACTTATGATATTGAGTACCGATCCACCGGTTATAATAGTGGCCCAGGAGCGTGTTGTCCTGGCAAGTGATTATGAGTTCCGATCCACCGGATATAATAGCGGCCCAGGAGCGTGTTGCCCTGGCAAGTGATTATGAGACCGATCCACCAGATATAATAGTGGCCCAGGAGCGTTTTGCCTTGGATGATGACTATATGTATTCCAGTCCACCAGCTAAAATAGTGGGGGTCCCGAGCTTAATAAAACAAGTATTGGATGTGAATAAATTATGGAAAGATATTAATCACTTATAGTGGAACACCTTGTGAGTCGGGGCCAGACCGGTCCACCGGCGAATAATAGTGGCTAGGAGCGTTCTGCCCTGGAGACTGATCCACCGGCAATAATAGTGGTCAGGAGCATTCTGCCCTATATGTATTCCGGTCCACCGGCTATAATAGTGGGGTTCCCGCACTCACTTGGATATAACCAAAGAGATGATTGAATAATGATGGAATAATGGCTTAAGGCCCAAATTATCGATCGTACTTTATAACTCGATGATATGTGGCAGCCTTGTTATATATGTGATTGTTATGTATGGACCTCTCATTACATATGTCTATAGTTTGCATTATGTGTTGCATTGCGGGCCTATTTTTAAGTGTGGTATTAAAGGGTTACTCAGTATTATAGTACTGAAGGGATTCCCTTCGTGGGTCCCCTGCCTATTCAATGGGCAGTGCCCCTTGCAGGTCTTTTCAAGTGCTACTCAAGTGGGCTACGGGAAAGAGAGTAAGGAATTATCCAGAACCGTTTAGGATTTTTCTCCTTCTCTTTTAAATTCATGGTTTTAATGTTAATGTAACCACCACTGGTGGATTTTGTTCTTGTAAATGATTTGATACGCTACTCTGATTTAAGTATGTTGAATTTATTGTAGATTGTATTTCATTTTCTTTAGCCTTAGCACTTGATACTGGAACGGTATAAGTGAATCGGTCTGGTACTAAGTGTAGCGGTAATATCCCCAAAATTTACAACTTGTTGTTTTGCTTCCGCTAACTCTTTCCAATAAAACGAAATTTTTCAGTAGTGAATAAAGGGGGTGTTACAGAGATGGCAGCATGTAACACCCCCAAATTTACTACTAAAAAATTTCGTTTAAATCAAAAGGTTTAGCGGAAGCGAGAGAATTAAAACCGTAAACTTGGGGGTATTACCGCCACACTTAATACCAGACCGGTTCATTCCTACCGTTCTAGTACTAAGTGCTAAGGCTAAATCCGATCATCAATAAGTACGAATTATCATAAAACGCAAGATGACATTTAGCATAAATCGTTAATAAGATATAAGTCAAACAAAAGTTTAAATACAATTTTGGATTACAACCCCATAATGATTTTTACTTTAAAAACGGGAAACATAATACAAAATATAGCTAACAAAACAATCCCCAAAAAGGATCAAAATCCGGATCGCCTACTCACTCAAGTCAAGCCTTCCACCCCGAATTAGTAACCGATCATAAACCTGCACAGGAAGTCTGCTCCCCACCATCGGTGGATCATCACAGGACCCATTCAATCAAGGTAGTATCAGTATGGGTCCAATACTGAGTAAGGGCGCAGGTGTGCTAAGGCCAAGCATACCATCATACAACATAACATGCACAGCACAAACACATAAGCAACATGTAATATTATGGATGATGAGGATCGGTTATGGTCCAATCCAACTTCTTCTTTCATAACTCTGATAATTATAGTCGATTCACATCATAATCGTTATGAGTCCATGAGAGTGCGGGAACCCCACTATTATAGCCGGTGGATCGGTCACTTATAGGGCAGAACGCACCTAACCACTATTTTATGCCGGTGGATCGGTCTCCAAGGCAGAACGCTCCTGGCCACTATTATGCCGGTGGATCGGTCTGGCCCCGACTCTCATGGTGTTCCACTGTAAGTATATAGCATCTTTCCCATGATTTAATTACAACATACTATTTGGTTTGTTGAGCTCGGGATCCCCCACTATTATAGCCGGTGGATCGGTCACGTATAGGGCAGAACGCACCTAACCACTATTATATGCCGGTGGATCGATCTCCAGGGCACCCCGACACCTGGCCACTATTATGCCGGTGGATCAGTCTGGGCCCGGCTCAACAATCTTACTCTTTAAGTAGTTAATGTCTTATTCATGTGTTATTAAATAAGGTTCCACCCTTGACATGCATGTCTACTACTCTCTATTCTATCCTTCGAGGAGGCCCGTCCCATATCTTGAGACTGTTCTCCCCTTCTCACACTCCGACATCCATTCCCTTTACACTTACCCTAAGATGAAAGAGTCAACCCCTACGGGTGTGGGTTAGGCCCTACACTCATGACATCAACTCCACCTCCCATCACCCCCTAGGGTTTTCCCTTGAAAACCCTAATTGGGCCGATGTGGCCCAACCTTCTCCTACTTACGCTACCTTTACCTCATTCAACGCCCCACATCTTACCTCAATTAGATCCTCTCCCAAAACATATCACTTTACCTTTCGATTCAGCACATAACCATGAAAACCCTAGTTGATCACCTCAACCTTAGTACATTTCTTCTCCCACAAGTAACCTCTCTCTTTCCCTCCCAAAGTCTCTTCTTCCACATGGGAACCCATACTCACCTTTTATATAAATGAAACCTCACTCTAACCCATACTCCACCCTTCCTTAATCATTTCTACTTTTGTACTTCCCAAATTTCCATTTTCTCCCAAAAACCCTAATCGGATTCCTTATACACCCTTACATCCGCCTACGTACTATTTTACATCAAAGTCTCCAATGGACCCATAACTTTGACATTATCTCATTTACGCCCTAAATCAACTTTCCTCAAGTAAGATTCATTCCCATGCTTAATTTAAACACTCCAACACCCGCTTACACACAAAACCCTAATAAGGTCTCTTATGCGCCAACTTACGTATTATTTTTCATGCTAAGTCTCCAATCATTCCAAGACTCTCCCATTCTCTTACTTACACCCAAATTCAACTTTTCTCACGTAAGACACACCCCCATGCAAGAGTTAGTCACCTCATGCAAACACCCCAAGTCATCATGCAAATTTTACGACTCCCATGCATGGTTTCCCCAACTCTCATTTGTTTAGGTCATTCCTCCCTTATTAAATCTTTTCTCATGGATCATGAGGTACTTAGGTCAACCTCATATCCCCCTTAGTGAACTCACTTCCCATTTATTTCCTTTTTATCCTTTCATTCCCATATCATCATAACAATCACCCTAGCATGCATGTCCTAGAGGGTTATATCATATCACCTCATAAACATCATACATATACATGTCATGCTCACGTCATAGGAAACACATACAAACATACCTCAATTTCCAAGCTGCGCTACATAAGACAAGTTGCCCACAATCATATAATACACGACATAGCATGGCATATACAACATTCAAAACATACAGGTCACACATCACACAAAGGCCATAGCTTCGTCATTACCTAAGGCGACGCCGGGCTTGGAGCACGCTCCTCTAACTCCTTAGGGCTTTGGTCGGGATTACCTATAAAAGGGAAAAATGCTAAGTATTAGTTTCCCTTATAATTACTATCAATCCTCATTCTAGTTTAAGGTTAGGGTTTTTATTACTAAAAAGGGTTTTATACAAAAACTAGGGTTTTTACCTTAGAATTAGTATACTAAATATTAGTAGTCAAAATATGTTTATTTTTAATACCTATTGTTACACTTATATTATTAGACCCGTTAGCCCTATTCTTATAATAATAATGTTCATGCTAACTATAGAAAAATAGTGATAATAATAATAATAAAACTAATACTAGTGACACTAATGTTTATAGTGAGAGAAATCCTAGCATTTTTAAGGCTAAGTCTATTAATGGTGTCATATTCGAAATAATATTATTATAAGGTCACAACATTACAAGTAACTATTCCTAAGGGTGATAATGATAATAGTTGTATATTCTTAAATAATAAAAGGGTTCAAATGCTTTTGATTACAACGATAAGGTAGTGATAGTAGTAATAATAGTAATAGCTAATAATAGTGTCATAGTAATGAGGTTAGGGTTAATGTTAAATGGTATGGTAATAAGGTTCAAGTACTCTTCTTAGTTAACAACCACATTATATTTGCTAGCTTGAGTTAAGTAACATGGATAAGAACAAAAGTAGTATTATTATTAACAATAGTGATAAATGTGTTAAGTATAATAATAATAATAATAATAATAATAATAATAATAACAATAGTACAACCAAGTAAGGTTAAGCAATAATAATAATAACCATAGTAAGGATAGTAGAAGTAATAATAGTAATATTATTAATAATGTTAATACTAACAATTATAAGAATTAAGATTAAAGTTAAGTATAATAAAAGTTAGGGTTCAAAAGGGATGTTAGTATTAGTAAGAAAATAAGACATTAATAATAGAGACAATAATAATGATAATAATGATAATAATAATAATAGTAATAGTAATGAAAGAAATAATAATAATAATAATAATAATAATAATAATAATAATAATAATAATAATAATAATAATAATAATAATAATAATAGTATTAATATTGGTAGAAAATAGTAGTAGTTATATAAAAGGGATATTAGGGTTTGGATGAGTGGAGAACCACCTAGGGTCGGTGGTGGTCCGGCGGCGGCGAGTGGCGGCGACGACGGCGGCGGTGGAGGAGGAAGGGAAGGGAAAAGATCAAGGTGGGGGCTGGATGGCAGGAGGAAAAGAGAAGTTTGAGGTGGGGGAGAAGCAGCAGGTGAAGGGGAGTGGAGTGAGGGTGGTGGCGTGGCAAGGGGCGGCAGCGCGCGGCGGCGACGGCGGCGGCCGAGGGTGGTGGAGAGAGGTGGAAGATGAGGGAGGAAGGAGGAGAGGGAGGCAGGGGAAGTTGAAGGCAGGGAAAGGTAGAGGGAGGTCTGCTAGGCATTTTGGAGGGTGGAAGAGGCTCTGGTGGCGGCTGGGCTGGCGGTGGGAGGCGGCGCAAGGGCGGCGAAGGCTGGAAGAGGTGGTTTCGGGCAGTGGACTTTGCACGGCTAGGGCGGCACGTGCAGGGCAAGGAGGAGGGTGGTGGTGGCTTGGTTTTGTCGAGGGAGGTGCAAGGATGATAACGGTGGGAAGCGGTGGTTTCGGCGGTGGCAGGAGGCGGCAGGAATGGCGTCTGCTCTGGCGGCGGCGGAACAGAGTTTCAGCAAGGTCCAAAGGGAGGGACTTGATGTGGCCGTTCGGGAGGGGGTATTTATAGGCCAAGGGGGGAGCGCCGGTACTGGGCTGGTGGCCGCCGACAAAATTCGAGCTGCAGGTCGGCGGCTGTGCGGGGGAAGAAGAAGGAAGGGGAAAGGAGGAGGATCGGCGGTCCAGGGGAAAAAGAAAACGAAGGGGGGACCAGCCGATTCGGCGTTTATAAGGTTTTTAAAACTAAACGCGGCGTTTCAACGTTATGGGGGACAGAGCGCCGCGTCACGTTGCTCGTTTGGCAACGGCTATCTTCAGTGATTGGACGCAGCATCTCAGCGGGAGGAGAGCCGAAACGCTGCGTTTGGGTGTACGGGAAGGCGTCGAACGGCGCTGAGCCGCGGGAAGGGAAAAAGGGAAAGAAAAAGGGAGAGTTGGGCGGCCTGTACACGAGACGGGGGAGAAGAGCGGCATTTGGGCCGGTGGGCTGGCCCAGCCGGGGGGGAGAAAGGAAAAGAAAAAGTAAAGGAGGAGGAAGGAAAAAAAAGGAGAAAAGAAAGGAGAAAAGGAAAAAAGGGAAAATGGAGGAATGATAAAATGGTTGGGTTGGAGGTATTTGGGTCTTTATTTATTTATATAATTAATTTAGATATTTAATTTTAATAATAATTATTTTAATTAATATAATTAAATCCATTTTTAAATTAGTTAGGCTATTTTGGATAAATTGTCCTTAACTTCCATTTTAATTAGTAAAATGTCCAAAATTTTCTAAATAACTTATTTATTACTTTCTCCTTATTTTTCCTTAATAAATTTCCTCTTTATTTAATAAATTCACCTATTTTCTTAATTTTCTATAATAAATCATTATTTTGCCATAATTCCTAAATTAGGATTTTTGGGGTATTTCATAGCAGGGGTGGAGACTAGCAGCTGCGGTGGTGGTCGGTGGTGATGTAGGGGCTTACACGGCCGGTGGTGGCTAGGCTCAGTGGTGGAAGTGCAAAGGGAGAAAAGGAGGTTGTAGGTAGGGCTGGACGATGCAGGAGGAGAATGTTGGTGGTGGTATGTGTATGTGGTGCTGGTTAGGGTGGTGTGGGCTGGTTGTGGTGGTTGGCTTGAGGTGGAGGGAGAGGGTGCATGAGTGGTGTGGGTAACGTTGCTGGGCGGATGGGAAGTACAGAGGGGGAAGGTTACGCATGGAGGTGATGGTGGATGTTAGGATGGTTAGGCACATGAGGGCTGGGAGGTTAGGGTCGAGGGTGAAGGGTGGCAAGTTGGTCGACGGTGTTGTGCATGGGGAAGGTGCAATCAAGAGAGAAGGAGGAAGGGAAAAGGGATCTAGGGAAAAGGAAGTTAGGCAACAAGGGACTGTGAGGGTGAGGGAGGTTGGTTATCAAGGATGGATGGTTGGGGTAGAGGGTTGAGGAGAGCTAAGATGAATAGAGGGAGATGGGGAAAGTCGTGGCTAGAAGTGGCAGGCTGGAAAAAACCGAACAAAAAAAATAGAGAGAGGGAAGGGGGCTATTTGAATAAAAATAATAAGGTAGATAAGAGGAGGTTGTTGATGGTGATGGGTTGTGTGTAGTGAGTGTATACATACATATGTATACAAATAGGTTGAGTGTAGTGAGGTAAAGAGGGAGATAGAGAGAGTGTTTAGGGGGACGGGACTATACATGGTAGAAAGTAGAAAATAATATTTTAGATTTAGTTTGGGTAAATTAGGGTACCGGATAGAAAAATAATCCGGATAAAGATAGGTTTAATAGAACGGAAAAAGATAAAATAATCGGGGATAAATTATAGGGATTTATTTCGGGTTACGGATCAAGGTTGTAAACAAAATAATTAAGCTAAGGTTTAAGGATTAGTTTTTAATAAAAAGGCTAAATACTTGAAAACAAAGGTTACAAAATTTTAAGATGTTAAACTTATGGTCTACACCATCCTTGTTGCATCTAATTTAGAACAAAATCCATTGAGTTAACATAATGAGAGAAGCTAAAGCCCTCATTATTTGTCATTAAACCTACTAAGAATATAAGCATTGGAATTAAAGGAGCTCATATGTCTTAGGCTCATTTTCATATCAAGCTTTGATCTCATCCACATCAAGGTCTATCTATCTCATACAATCTTTGGTGAAAAGTTGATGTTTAACAATGATCCACAAGTGTATTTTATGTTGAGGTATAGAGATAGGACTCAAAAAAACTTTCCACTAGATAACTTCCTCTCCACAAGGTTGTAAGACATTCTATGCCTTGGATATGCTATATTGACCCTCTAATAAAACCTTATGTCTTACACTAGGGTGGGGTATGTGCATAAGTACGTTCCTCCATTGTAGAAGTATTTGCAAAATCCAAGAGATAATTGCTATAATGGGCACATTCCATAGATCTCTACCTTTAATAAAGCATGTATGGACCCATTTAACCCTTAGGATATCTTTCTTTAACTTTAGGTTACATAGGATCCTTCCCATAGCTGTAATATTCCACCATTCTAAGTTAAATAAACCTAGCCACCCTCTTATTTAGGTAAGCACACTTGTCTCCAAGCAGCATGGCTCTTCTTGGTTGGGAAATAGGATCCCAACAAAATAAAGGACTTACACTTCTTTATAATAACTGTGATGACTACCTTAGGTAGTAGATACATAAGCCCCCAAGAAGCATAAATGTTAAATATGATGTATTTAATTGGTTGGAGTATCCCAATGTAACTCAAAAGATGATTATGACACAACATTACTTGAGTCGTGAAATTAGCAAGAAGCTCTTAGTATTTATGCACTCATAAGGTTTTCCTAGTAAAGGGGAGTCTAAGGTACCTGAATAGCAATGTACCTTTATATATATGTAGAATTTGGAATAAGATGTGCTTTACTTCCTCATCCATCCTCCTCCATAATATATCACACTCTTCGCATTATTCAATTACAGTCTAAATAGTTGAGTGAAGCACATGAAAGTGTCATAAAAGGTGAGGATGGAAGGGTAGAATCCCCAATAAAAGAAGAGTAATTCATTCATAAATAAGAGGTATATGAACTTGACTCTCTTACATTTACGATGGGGTTAGAAATTAGGATTTGACAATTATGTGCTTGACCACCTATTCAAATACTCTATGATGATAACAAATAGGTAAGGAGATATTAGGTCTCCCTACCAAAAACCTTTACACACTTGAAAAAGAGGATGTAAGGTACCATCAAGGACTAGCAATTAACTGACAAAAGTGACACAACTTATGATTAATATGACAAAATGGAGAGGGGAGTTGATTGCAATGAGAAACTTATCTAGGAATACCCAACTAATTAAATTAGAGACTTTTTATATATAATTTCATCATACATCAGGGGGTAAGTGTTTTTTATTATAGGTATGTACTTGCTCTAATGCAATCAAGATGTTATCTTCCATATGCCTCTCTTTTACAAAAGTAGGTTAGGTGTTGCCAACAATACCAAACAACCATGGTTGCATTTTTAGTATAATAACCTTAACTATAATCATGCAGAGTGTATTATAACAAGCTATTAGCCTATAGTCACCCAACTTTTTAGCATTTGAGGCCTTAGGTATTTCATTAAAGGAGGATGTATTTAGATCATATGGCAACATACCGCTTTTAAATAATTCTTGTATAACTCTCCAAATAGCATCCCTTACAGTGCACTATGTGGTCTTAAAAAGGCAAATGTTATATTCATCAAGCCCTAGGATTTATTATTACCCATCATGAATATAGCAGACTTCACCTCCTCTTTAATAAATGGTTTTAATAGATCAACTCTGACTTCCTACAAGAGTTTAGGCACATTGTTGATAACCTTTGTCAAAATAGGCCCAATAGTAATGACAACAATCCGCTAGAGTTGTTTATAAAAATTAGTAAAAACATTGAAGATCCCTACTTAAGTCCCATGGGAGAACCCATGATATTCTATTCACCATGGTTTGAATGAACTTTGAATTACCATCCCCAACTTTAAACAAATTAACTCATGATTTTTCCATATAGATCTGCTCTTCACACCCCGTGAAGTGTTGTAGGTGTCACTGAAATTATTACTATTTATCAAGAGGATTCTTCTCAAGTTGTTGTCAAATGGTGTCTAAGTTGTATTGAGTAGCCTAAACTTGTTAAGTAATCCCTTCAACATTTACATCATTCATTTTCTTGAGTGAAGATTTTATTTTATTTAGTTTAAATATAATGGTATCCAGTATTAAATCTCTTTGATTGTTGTGATAGCCTGCCTTTATGATCTTCAAGAAATTTGGATCTTCCACCCACATATTATCAGTGCAAAAATTTTTAGGATCAATGCTTAGAGTGTTCTTAGTAGTAACAACCATTGATGCATGATTCAAAATCACAAGCATATGAAAGTGTGTTAAGGAGCAGCCATATGTATCCAACCACATCTGATTGCATAAGACTCTATCAAGTTTTCCTGATATTTTGTGTTGTAGGTCCTATTTATTTAGTCCATGTGTATTGAACCATGGTATACTTTAGATCATCCACTTGTATCCAATTTAAGCAACATATGAAGTCCTTTATGTTTTGTTTATGCTATATTCCATGTACTTTCTTAGCTGCATAAGTACTACATTTGGTGACCTACTATTAACTATGGCATTTGATGCTCTTGATTCTCATTTAACCACTATCACAATGTTCGTTTTTGGGCATCTGTATTATGTGCATAATTGATGCAAATATTTTAGAGTTAAATTCATTTTTGGTCCTTATGGTTTGTAACTTTATATATTTTAATTATTATTATAATAAATTATTTGTTTTAGTCCTTGTGGTTTGTATCTTTATCTATTTTGTTCCCTATAAAAATAAAATATTTGCTTTTGTCCCTGTAGAATTGTTTCATATTCAAATTAGTCCTTGAACAATATGTTACCCTACTATAAAGAAATATTTATACTCTCTCTCCCCCTCCCTCCTAGTAAGTAAATTACATCTAATAACCAACTTACTTATTATTATAAGTATTTATATAATTTTAATTTCAAATTAATTAAAAATAATCATATACCAACAATCAAAAAATTAAAACCCTCATTTTCCAACCTGACTTGAATGTAATTAGATTTAAAATTAGTAATTGATTAATATTTATATTATTAAATAATTAGGTGATTAGGATGTAGTATAAATATTAACCTATATTAGTAGATTAATATAGGGTTCAATGATTGATTTGAATATAAAGTGATTCTACATGAATCAAAACAAATATTATTTTATTTTTATAAGGATAAAAAAAAGGGTGCAATCTACATGCACTAAAATAAATATTTTATTATTATAATAATCATACTAGATAAAGTTGCAAATCACATGGGCCAAAATAATATTTAACTCAAATATATCATTGAATTTGACCTCCATGATCCATGTTCTTGAGTTTAATACGCTAGCCACACATTCCACTAGTGTCAAATTTCCGCACATGAGAAGCCCACCTAAATAAAATTCTACCATTAGAATGGTGTTAGTTATTTGCTACCCATTTTGAATGTAATATCCTATAAATTGAGATTTATAAAGTGTAAAATTATTATGTTTAATAAAGTTTGGATAATATTTGATCTTGATTTAGTAATATATTTTGGGTTAGATTTAAAAAAAATTGGAAAAGTATGAAAATTTTAAGAAGAAATGAGTTTTTATAGAGTACCAGCCGATAGGTTCCATGAACCGATTAACTAGTCCATCATTTCAGTGAATGTTTTAGTTCTATAAAACCAATTGACTAGTTTCGGAAACTGATCAACCAGTCTTTAGAATGGTCGAGTGTTCGACCAAACCAATCAACCGATTTATCAAGCTAAGTGATTTGAACTTTGTTTTTTTTTGGAAAACTCCTCTAACATTTCAAAACTTTGGTAATCCAACTCCGATCTATTTTCTATATAATCTTTGAATCTTTTTATCATTTACCCCGGCTTTAATTTAGTCTTGAATGGATTTGAAGATTTGATTTTGGCAAAAAAAAAGGGAGGATGACCTTGTCCCCTTATCTATTTTTCCTCTATGTGTGTGTGTGTCCAGCTTTGGATGGATGATTTGTTCCATATTGTCACTACACACATGGAAGATTTGTTTCCCACACCAATCTATCAATTTTCCTTCTTGTATTCCACCTTTTTCTAGAAAATAATGACCTGTGTTATCCAGAAAACACCATTTGATCCCTAAGAAAAAAGTCAATCCTATTCTTGATAAATCCACCCTATATGGTATGTTTTCAAAGAGGAAAAATAGGTTTTTGATCGGTTCCACTTTTCTCCTTTGGTTCTCAACCGATTCTTTGTGTATAAATAGTCATAACCATCTTTCCCCTTTACTGCTTTTAAGTCATTAAGATACTCTAAATTTATCCCATATTTGTGCTCTACTCTTTCTTCATTTTGTACCTTCATTTTAATTCATTCACCTCTTATGTCCTTCTTCTAACTCCCTCTTATTTTAACTTTATGAGATTCATTTTTTTCCTTGGATCCTCTTGGTCGTTATAAATTCATTTTTCTTTGATTTATGAGATTTTTCATAAGGTTTCTGAATTTTTGGTCTTTTTTTCTAAGGTGTTTGGACATTAGCTTTTCTAGCTAAAAATTTTGCTGTATTGACGTAGATTTTTAGCTAAATTTTTTATTAGTATTCTTGCCTTCAAAATTCCTAGAGTAGGTTGTAACTTTTGAATATTTGCATGATTATATGATAATGTTGGTATTTTGGTGACTCGTGTTAAGATCTTTAGGTATTTTAAGAAAATTATGCTTTTATGAGAAAATATTGTTGATTTTCTATAAATGTTGCATGGTGAGTACATAAGCATGTGTAATCATAGTAATAACTGTAATGATGATGTTATGGTTTTGATGTGGTTAGATTTTGGAGCCTTACTCCTGTTTAAAATGTATAAAATATGTTATTTGTGAGCAAATTGATTGAAAGTGTGAGATCATGAATTATATTTGTATGTGTAGTCTATCACGGATTATTACATACAGGTGTTTGGAGCCAAAAGGAAACCAAGAGATAAAACACACCAGGGGGTCATATTTGTGAAACATGACCCATGTTTGTGGGCACTCTTGGTCGTACAGTTTTTAGCCAAAACCAAGAGTTCTAGGAAACATACGGGGGCTCGTGTTTATTAATACAGTCCGTATTTTTTCCTATTTTCTACCATTCGCTATTGCCAGTTACATATTTCTATAAATAGATGTGTATGAAATCCTAGCAGTGTGTGGTTCATCGCTAAACATATCCAAATGTTCTCCTCTTGAATTCTCTTGTAGTTTTAAGAGAATTGTTTAATGAGTGATATTGTGAGGAGTATTTGATTCTCCTTATAATAATCGGTATTGTATGCAGTGAAGATCACTATTATTTTTCCCTAGTTGTTATTGTGTTTAGATTGTTCTCTCAATTCAATCTTGTAATTTCTAATTACTTGTAAGGTCAAATTCTGGGTATTCACATCTCTTGTGAATTTGTTCCCAGCAATTGGTATCAAATCTTTGGTCATGTGATTGATATGTATCAAGATAACATATACAAGATTTGAAATGGAGATATTTGATCATTCTCTTAATTTCAAGTTATGAAAAGTGAAGATGAAGGTGATCCTTATCCAAAATAGATTGGAGAAGGCATTACCCGGGAAGGTGGAGAAGTTGGAAATGATGTCTGATAAGGAGTTCAGAGATATTGATTTAAAGGCCTTGTACACTATACAATTATGTTTGTTAAATGATTTTTTGCAAGAAGTGACCAAAGAGACAATTGTTGCTACCTTATGGTTGATTTGGACTCCTTGTATATGACAAGATCTGTAGCAAATCGTCTATTATTGAAGCGCTGACTTCATGATTTGAAATAAGGTGAGGGTCAATCCTTGGAATATCATGTTGATGAATTTAACTCTATAGTTACAGATTTGTATAATATAGATGTTAAATTAGATGATGAGGATCTAGCTATTATGTTATGTTATTTGCTTGTTGATTATAAACATGTTCATGAGACTATATTGTATGGGAAGGATGAATTAGTTCTTTCAAATGTCAATAATTCTTTGCTACAACGTGAATTAATTGAAAATCAATTGACTAGAGGACACTAGGTGACTCAAGTGGTGAGGTACCTGTATCAAGGGGGTTTGGTGACAAGAAGAAGTCCAAATCTAGGATGCATAGGTTCAAGATTGTGGTCTGCCATGGTTGTTGCATGAAAGGCCATACTAGGAAATACTTCCATAATAGGAAACCTGCAGATACTGTTGATGGTGCCTCTGATATGTGTGATGATGCCATAGCTAAGGATGATGGTGATGGTGATTTACCAACTACCACTGATGGATAGACTAGATTGGTTGATAGGTGAATTCTGGATTTTAGGTGCTCCTACCTTGTATGTTCCAACAAAACTTGGTTCCAAACATATGACATTGTTTGAGGTGGAGTTCTTGTCTTGGGAAATGGTGTTTCATATAAAGTTGTTGGGATTAGGAATATGAAGGTGAGGATGCATGATAGTGTTGTCAGGAAACTATATAGTTTCCATCATATTCCTAACATGACTAAGAAATTGATTTCATTTTGTTTCTTGGATAGCAAAGGTTATAGGTGTGTCATTGATAATGACACATTGGAGGTTTCTAACGGGGTTATGATGGTGACTATTGGCAAGCGGGTCGGGGGATTATATGAGCTTTTTGGAATAACTATTGAGGGTAAAGTTGGGGCAACATTGAGAGTGTGTGACTCAGATGTTGTTGGTCTTAGGCTGATGCGAATAGGACATAAGACTTTCATTGATGTAAATAGTAGGTCCTTGTTGAGTGAACTACTTACATCTAGATATGTTACCTTTTATGAGTCTAAATTTCTTCTTGACAAGAAGGTGGAGTAGGAGAGTTTACTGGGTGTTTTAGATAAGGTGGATGTTATTATTGGTCTAAATGGTACAAATTATTCTAGTGAGGAGAAATCTAGATAGTAGATGGAGCAATTGGGCATTGCTTTTGGTAGATCTGATTATGCACTATATACAACGACTAGTATTACTGGTGTGCTGGAGTCAGAGTTAGACTTGAAGGTTATTTAGGGTATTGATTCTGCCTTGTGGTATTCTGGTGTTATTTTTGAAGAGATGTGGTCTCTTTGGTGGACTCAGATATTAGTATATAATGCTTCACCAGTTATTCTTTTGTTTTGTGGTCATGATATGCTTATCGCATTAAAAGAAATGTTTGAGGAGAACAAGTGGAAGACTTGGAATATGCCCAAATCTAAAGCAGTTGTGGTGGCTTACTTATTCACTAGTTCATACTCTACAATTATGAGATGCTTGATGTACGATGTGATTAGTATCGACCTTTGTATTGTTTGTGGTGTGATCATATGTGTGGTAAGTCCCTTGAAGATATCTTGGATAGGTGTGGTGTGGGTTCTAAGGTACTCAGTGCATACAACATTGGCTTATATTGAGTATGTGTTACCTACTATTCTGTTGACAGGTTACTCTGATCTTGGATGTGATCCTAATGATCAGAGGTACACCAGCGTGCTAATGTTCAACGTTAGAGTTTGTAAGGTCGTGATTGGCTATGATTAGAGATGATAATGTTGTGTGGCTTAGAATGTTAGCTTGTGAGGGTAGGATGATACAAAGAGCTACTTCTGAGGTTGATCTAGTGTATGTGCTGACTGAGCCATTGCTTGCTATTCTTTGGACCTATGGTTTTATGATGATCTTTTTTGATCATGTTGCTTGATGCTACAAATGCTGTGTCAAGGTGGAGATTGTGTGATCATGAATTCTATTTATATGTGTAGTCTAGCATGGATTGTTGTATTTAGGTGTTTGGAAGAATTTGGATCCAATAGGAAACCAAGAGATAAAACATGGGGGTCATGTGTTAGTGAAACACAACTCGTGTTTATGGGTACACTTACATCTATTGATTTTTGGCCAAATTCAAGAGTTCTAAAAAAACATGGGGGCGCCGTGTTTATTAACACGGGCCATATTTTCCTATTTTCTACTATTTACTTTTGTCATTTACATACTTCCATTAATAGATGTGTATGAAACTTAGCAATGTGTGGTTCATCGACGAACCTTCCAAACCTTCTCCTCTTGAATTCTCTTATGGTTTTGAGAGAATTGTGTATTGAGCGATATTGTGAGGATTGCTTGATTCTCCCTGTAATCACTAGTATTGTATGCAGTAAAGATCATCATTGTTTTCCTAGTTTGTATTGTAAATTAATTGTTCTCTCAATTAGATATTGGGATTTTCCAATTGTTTTGGTGACGTCAGATCCTAGGCATTCACATTTGTTGTGAATTTTTTCCTTATAGATTGGCTAAACCAATCCAATCGACAGGTTCATAGAATAGTCAAGTAGTTAGCCTAACCCTTCGAATAGTTTATCTATGGCGAATTTGGGTTGCTCTTTTTTTGAACCCATAGACTGGTTGTTAGAATAGTTGACTAGTTAGTCCAACCAATCGAGTGGTTATATGGTGATAAATCTAGGTGGTCTCAAGTTAAACCCGTTGACTAGTTTGTCAAAATTGGTTGACTATTCTTAGAGCAATCAATTGATTTGACTAATCGATAAATCTATTTTCCTAAACTAATCGATCAATTCAGCTAGAGAGTATTATTTTGCTTCTATTAAACTTGATGTGATCTGAGTTTTGGTATTTTGATATAACATAATTCTTTGATGACGAGAATACATACCTTGGTATGAGTTAACTGATATAATGAGTGGATTAATGAGATTATAATCCATGGCATTCTTGATAAGTGCTTTTAGAAGGATTAAATGGATAAATTGGAGTAATTATGCTATAATGCAATTAGTGAATAGAAAAAATCCAAATTTTTAGCATAAGTGGATCAATTTAATGGATAGATTAAACTTGGCTACTTATTAATAGTATTCCTTACACATGTTTGCATGATAATGATGGTTAAGTTGGAATGATTATGTAAATGTGTTGCTTGGTTGTTGTGTGGGCCTTGTGTGATAACATGACCTTGGTGAAAAAGATATTAATTATTTAAAGTAAAATATGATTGAGCAATACACGGGTATAAAGTATTCGATCATCAATTAGTTGATGGAGGTTATTATCTTTGGGCGAGATCCTAGAAGATCCAAGTGCCTTACCTACTCTAGACATTGTTAATGTACTATGAGGTATTGATACTAAAGGATTTATTCATATAGGTGGTTTATTTAGCTTCAGGTAAGACTTTAAGTTCATTGGTGGTTACTTGACTTCAACTGGACTTTATATCCATCGCTGTTTACTTGGTGTCGATCGGACTTATTTCCTTTGATGGCTATTTAGCTTTGACTGGACATTATATCCTCTAGTATTTTGTGTGACTTCCATGGTATTGTGAGACCATGAGGAGATAATCCAACCCATTGGTTTAAAAGGAATAATTGCATATAGATAAATACCCTTATGGATTATATAAACTTGGAACATAGATCTAATGGGTTAATTTTGTAAGTGGTTTGTAGAAGCCTTATTGAGTTACTTTCCTATGTGATTATATGCTATTATCCTCAATATGTAAATTATTATGACAAGCATGGTGAATTATGATTTGTCTAAGTTTATTATGGTATGAAATTCTAATGCATACTATATCCATGATAGCGTATGTAAATCCAACTATATCGTGTAAGCATAATAAAGTATTATAGCATGGTATCTATATTTGTCTTGGCATTGCATTCTAGTAAATCTAGTTCAGGAGGTAACTTGGCTTAATCAATATGTAGTGTACTCATGTGACCATCTTTTCAACCACATTATCAATCCCACAAGCAGATGACCATATATAGATTATTTAGGCTGGTTGGTAATCAGGCTACCTTGTAATCATTCTCAACACTAGGGTTTTAGTTTTGGCTTTACCTTATTGTTGTCTTATCCTAATTTATTTTAGTATTATTAGTTTACTCCACACTCTGTGTTTCAAATGTTTTTGAGATTTGACGTGGTCGTATTTGTAAACAATTACATTAATTATCTATATTATGCATTTTTGTGCACTCTACTTCTTTTGTTTTATTCTGGATGATTTATTAGCATTGTATCTAACATGGGACAAGAGGTAAACCTTTATTATGTATTAGGTGTAGCAGTAATATCTCATTTTTTTTCTATGTGTAATTAGTATTTTCCTCTTCCACGGTGTTTTAAAAATGAATTTTTTTATCAGTGAAAAATGGGGGTGTTATAGTGAACATTGTAGTAAAGATTATTGAAGTATATCTATGTTGTGAGATTTTATTCTAGTTTCAACAACACCTAGTATGGTCATATTATTATATCTCACTCATTGCTTTACCTCTCTTTATTTTTTAGGGTCGTTTAACCCTCTAATTTTCAGTGCTCTATCATGGTAAATGAATATCTAGTTCTAAAGAGTAAGTCTCCTCTATCACCATCCTTCCCTTGATAATTCACATCTGGGGTTGTGTAAAAACTCATGTTTTAACACCTTAAAATTTACTCCTGAAAAATTTTGTTTCTAAAGTTAAACGCAGAAGCTAAAACAATAAAACAAATGGTGTTATCCCCACACTTAGTATAAATCCATTTTTCTCTATCGTTCTCATACCAAGTGCTAAGGCTGAAATTATTACTCCACTTAAATCAATAATATGATTACAAAAATTAGAATAGAGAGAACGTTAGATAAGTACCATACGAATTGAAAACAACATCAACAATTTACAAAACTTAAAACATAAATTACAAGAGGACATAAGGGTCCAAATATTACCGAAAATAAGATAGCAACGGAGACACCAGATAGTCCTATGCTCTCAAATCCAAACTACTAGCATTTGGCTGAACTCGAAGGCTAGCCTACAAAGTCCACTGCCCATTGAATAGGCAGGGGCCCACGAGAATGAACCCTTCAGTACTATGGTATTGAGCAACCCTTATACCAAACTAATATGATAAAATAGCATGGAACACATGTAAGGCATACAACTAACATGGTATAAGGCCTATATATATACATACAATAATTGAGATACAATAATCATTTAGATTATCAAATTCCATTAAGATCATATACTACTCATATTCGTTCATTTGAAACAACTGAACTTATTATTGAACATCCTAGAGATACTCTCTGAAGCAATAATTAAAATCCAACTCTACACTACAATTTTAACCTTCACAGCATAATTCATGTGTCATCAAAATCCCAACCAATTACATAACATCACATGAATACTTATAGGTGCAATATAATAAGATCCATAATATCATAGGTATGCTTACAGACATAATACCAACACAGGTAGGCACGAAGGCTGATATTGAAACCATAGGTAGGCACGGAAGCTGCTACCGAAAACCATAGTTAGGCACCAAGGCTACTACCAAAAACCACAAGTAGGCATGAAGGCTACTACTAAATCCATTGGTAGGCACAAAGGCTACTACTGAAACCCACAAGTAGGCACAAAGGCTACTACCAAAACCACAAGTAGGCACGAAGGCTACTACCAAAACCATAGGTAGGCACAAAGGCTACTACTAAATAGTGCAATAATCCGATAATCATTATTTCAATCAAATCAAATCATTTCCATTTTTATTTACTTTCTCGAGGGGAGATCAATCAACATGAAGACACAAAGGTACTCTAGTCATACTGATGCAACAAGGCAACACAATATCCTACCGACTATCAACACAAGGACTCAAAGGTATCCTTATTGCACTAGTACACGAAGGTAACACAGTATCCTACTGACAAGGACACCTAATCCATAAGTATACATACCCCCTATCAATCCATAGAATAGAATAAAGTAAGATGTAGGGCCTCACTGGGGCACTAAGGCAGACCAACAAAAATTCATAATATCAACAGTAGGCTAAACCACATCATTAGGGTAACGACCCCTAAGGAGCCACTATTCCCAATGATGTGAAATCAATGTGGAGGGAAGTGTAGGATCGATTGTTACTTTGGCTGTGTAAATCACGAGATGATGTAGCAGAAGGAGGATTGGCTTAATGCTAATTAAACTTGTCACAAATGATGCAACCTGGCTGAGATGCTTCGAAGGTTGAAGTTGAATTCAAGCTTCGAATGAGGGAGAACAATGGAGGAAGGAATGCCCTAGGCTTTCCTTATCAAAGGAGACTCCAAAGACAGGATAAAACACAGCTTAGCTGGTTACTTTTTTGTGTTCAAAAATTTTGTATATTCCATCATAATTTAGGCATATACAAGGAGGTATATATAGGGGAGGAGTCGACATTAAGGCTTGCAAATCAGTTGGTCTTCCCCCTTAATTCAAGCTAAATATCTTACTTGAATTATTCCCATATAATGCCTAACCTTAATCACAATATCATTATCTAAATGATACTAATGATTAACATTACAAAGCCATACAATCAACTATGATACATACATGAAATTACATCAAACCTTAACTTACATAAAATACACATAGGGCTTACAACAAGTTAATATAACTAATAATAATCATCACCGTATCTTCTTGTTGTAAAGTATCATCTCATATATGCCATAGTCTTGCATGCTTTGAATGCTTTTACACTTAAGTTGTGTTGACATCTTCTTCTTACAAATATGTAATATACCTGCAAAAATATCTTGAATTGTTTTCAACACCAAGCATAGACATATTATCAAGAACATTTAATATGATTGGCTCCAATATTAAAAAAGCTAATTCTTCCTTACCTTGAGAATCAATAAGAACATGAGAATCATTAGATGCTCCTGCATCACCCAATCTCGAGATCTTTTACTTTAAGTATTAGTATTTTATTAAGGCGACCACGAAGTCACATAGAATATAGATAAATCTAATTTTCATACTTAACCATTTTTGCTTATTTTCAATCATCTAAGACACCATAATCAAGGTCAACATCGAGGCCAATATTAAAATATACTAAGGTCACCCTAGGCTCAATTATTTACGCCTGGACACTTAAGGCCAAAAATGACCAAAATACCCTTAAGACCAAGATTCCCAAATTATCATCTATTTAAATACTAATTCCATTTTTTTTATTTATTTATCATGAAAAGGCTAAAATACCATAATTAAATTATTCATTACACGGTTTAAATTATCAGATATGCCAAATAACCATTTTGCCCTTATACATAATTTTGCACATAAAATCCTTTCTCGTACCTTTAATCCATCCAAAATACATGCTCACATACTTAACAACATATAATACACATTAAAACTATTTTTTGGGATAAAAATCATAACACACTTAAAAAGACCAAATTACCCATTATCTGTATTAATTATTTCATAATTATTTTCAAGCATGATCAAATTATTATTTTATACATACCTATTATACGAAATATTTTTTGCACACAATAATCACTTTGATCACACATTCATACTCGATATATTTTATATCATATAGCATGCTCATTTTTTCAACATTTATGGTAACAATTAATAATATATAATCATAACAAATCATACTTAATACAATTCACATATAAAAAATATTAATATGCTATCACGCAATATTTATCATTTTAGTAGAGTATAACGATTACCTCAATTCCAACAAAAAAGTAAAAATAGTTGTATCCTACTAAAGTTATCGGATCTTGCTAATTAACCTTGTGTACCTAAAAATAATACCGTAATTATCGAATTAATATCTATCAGGTAAATTAATAATTATAATATAAAAATATTTATTTTTCAAAAATTACCAAAATACCCTTACACTTAAAATGGGCATCAATATTTTATAAGATACATAATTCACTCACGCTGCATATGCAGCGTGAGGACTGCATGCATGGGGGGTTGTTGTACGCGGGGGAGGGCTACAAGGGTGAGGAAGGGAGAAGAGGAGGGAAGGGGCTACTGGCTATGGCGGTTCTGGTTGGTTGTAGTGGAGATGGTGTGATGGTGGTCGGATGCTGGCAAACTGCACTTGAGGGTGGTTTGGTGAGGGAGTGGTGATGTCTTCGGGTGTTGTTGAGTCGAGGGCGATGGTGCAGAGGCTGGGCAACACAGGAGGAGGAGAATGGTGGTGGGTTGGAGCTATAAGGGTGGTGATGTGGTGCTGCATGCGACGTAGGAGAGAAGGGAGAAGAGGAAGAACGCAGTGGTTTGGTGGTGGCTGGTTGTCATGGTGTCGTGGGAGGAGGGTGGAGTCTAGCTGCGCAGCGATGGCTCGATGGGCTTGGTTGGCTGGTAGTCGACAGTGGTAGGTGGTTGCTGTAAGACTGGGCGACGAGCTGTGTAGGAAGAAGAGAAAGAAGGGGAGAAGGGAGGCTGGTTGGTGGCTGTTGGGCTTACACGGTTTATAGGTCTGTAAACGGGCTGAGCCAAGCAGAATACCCCTAGGCTTAGGCTTGGCTCATTTAACTAAACGAGCATAAAACGACATTTGGGCTCGACTCATTTAACTAAAAGAACGAGCCAAACTGAGCTTTTAACGAGCCAAGCTCACAAGCCAAAGCCAAAAAATGAACCAAGCCAAGCTTTTTTGAGTTCTGGCTCGGCTCGTTTAATAAATGAACCTAAAAGTGAGGCTCCAGCTCGGCTCATTTAACTAAACAAACAAGCCAAGCCAAGCTGAATACCAAACTAGCTCAAATCATTTACAACCCTAACAGTCGGTGTGGGTTGGTTGGTGATGGGAGTGGCAGGGTGGTGATAACCTAAACCCAAACGGAGCCGACAAGGGCAGGGTGAATTGGGGAAAGTTATGGCTGCGATGGGGATCAAAGGGGTAGAGAAGGGGAGTAGGGGTGGTGAGGTTAAGAGTGTATGCGTGCATGTGTATAGTGTGTACATGTATAATGCAGGGGGAGAGTAGGGGGTGTTTGGTTGGGTAGATGGCTGGCTCGGGGAAGGGTGTCAAAAAGAAACAGAGGGGGAAGGGTTGTTTGTTTGGGATAAGAGTACCGTGTGCATGTGTATATGGCGTATATATTTATAAAATGCAAAGAGTTGAGGTAATGGTAGCGTGCAGTAAGGAGAAGATAGACAAAATGTTTAGGGAGATATTTGGGGCATGATATAGGGTAGAGTAGGTTAAAATAATAGGATAAGGTAGGACTTTATTTATATAGTTTTAGGTTTAATTTGGATAGGTTAGAGTACTGGGTGAAATAATTTAGGATTAGATTTACGGGTATAACTAGGATTAAATTAAATAACCCAATTTCTATCAAAATTTGAACTTGATTAAATTTATACTTAAACCATCGTAATAATACGAATAATAATAGCTCTTTTAATATTAAACCTCCTAAAATAATAGTTATAACCAATCATACGATTATTAATTTATAGTTAAGATTTTTAAAAATCGGGTATTACACATGCTCAAATAAGGATGAATGCTTGTTAAGTCCCCCTCCCCCATTGGGAGAGTCTACAATTACTAGATAGAACTAGGGTCTATATTAATACCCTTACTAGCAAGGATCCTCAGGTATTGGAGAATTGATTTAGGAGAATTCTAGTTGTCATGTTGCGACATTACTATCAGCTCCAGTTGGAATTATTATGTGAACCAAGTGCACCCAAAATTAGGTGTACCACCTCCATATTTGGTATAATTATGATATATTTTTAGTATATTTTGGTGTATAAGTAATACATTTTTATAAATGTGCACAAAAATGAGTAAAAAGTACACCATAATCGTACTAAATATAAAGTGGTCGCCTAATGCACTAAATTTTTGGTGCACTAAATGTACAGTTAAAATAATTATGATACACTTTTAGTATATTTGTGTGTGTGTGTGTGTGTGAGCGCACGCGTATGCATTCTATATATATCAAAATATACTAAAAATATAGCATAATTTTACCATATATGGAGATGGTGCACCCAATTTTAGGTGCACCTAACTCACACAATAAGTCCTCCAATTCCAGAGGATAAAGTCTTGTTCACTCTCATTTCTGCCATAGTGATTAACCGACCATTATTTTTGTGGAGGGGCTTGTTGGGTGCAATGTCCCATCAAGTGACCTAGATGTATGCAAGGAAAATTTTTGGTTTCCACTCATATAGAACTTGTTGCTAAATAATACCAGCTAGTTCTTAATCATCACAAAGTTTAGTAGGCTACGGTGGATATCCACCTCAAAAAAATCCCGAGCATACAAAATTTGATCTTTGGAAGTGATACCATCCATACATATCACTTTTCCAACATAGCTAGTAATCATACTTAAGAAAGCAATGAACCATAGTTGCAATAAAAGCTGGTAGTTAGTTAGTTAGCTTATTTTTTAAAAGATAGACACAAATTTTAAAAAATTATAGTTATAAAGTTATTTTAAAGCCAAAATAGCCATCTAAGAGTAGAGGTTTAGATTAAAATTAGGTTTCCTATTCAATTAGTTTAGGTTAAGATTAAGTCAAGACTTCTTTGTTTTGTGATGCAATGATTTAATTTAGATTCAAATTTGGTGGGAATAAAAAGTTTAGGTCACATGGATATCAAATTGGGTCAGAATCTGATCCAATGTATTTTTTTGGGTAGGTTCAATTTGAGTCTACATATGCTATATCAAATAAAGATAAATCTAGTTTGAATCTTATTGTTATATTAATTTGTTACAAAAAATAAATTGAGTTTTACAGTTTATTATAGGTATTATTACCATAACTATTATAATTACTATCATAGTTATTGACACCAATGACAACAATAACAAATTAGAATTATTTTTATTATTATTGTCGTTGTTGTTGCCGCTATTGTTGTTATTATTATAACTATAGTTGCAATTATAGATATAATTATAATAATAGTTATTATAAATATAACTATAATTATTTTTATTATAATGGAAATTATAATTTTTGTGATTACAAATTATTTTTGTTGTTGTTATTATTATTATTATTATAACTATGGGTATAATTATAATTATTATTAGAAATATAACTCTAATTTTTATAATGAGAATAGTTATCATAATTGATTGTAATGATTGTAACAATAAAAAAATTTAATTATAATTTATGAATATAATTGCAATAATAATAATTATTATCATTATCATTATAATTAATAATTATTATTATTATCGGTATCTTTAAAATATAATTATCATTGTTACTATTATTATTTGTATTAGAAATATGAATATAATAATAATATAGTATGATTATAATTTATGATTATTTTATATTTATATTTATGATAATGATTAGGGATACTAAATCATATATCCCTATATTCTAAAATAATATACCATATATATCTCGTCAAATTTGCATCGTACAGAATATCACCGTATATTAATTTAAAAACACACCCTACCCTTCCATTATAAAATATATTTAATTTGTAGAGGTATCAATCGAGTTAAACATTGTGTTTATTTCAATAGAATAAAATGTCCCTCTTCTTCTCATCTAGCATTATTTTTCATCTTGTACCTTATTGTAATCAAACACTCTAAGAATTTTCTTACAAAATTAACATTACCACCACCACTCGTACTACAATTTTAAATTTTCCTTACTAATATATCGTCTATATTGAGAGGTAATTTATGTTGTGCCTTAGGGTTTTTTGATTTTCATCTCTCCAACTTGTCCTCTATTTTTAACACTCTCAAAATTCACTACTGATAAATTTTATTTTATTAAAAAATCAACGAAAGTAAAAACCGTAAATTTTAGGGATATTACCTCCCCACTTAGCACCAGATCGGTATTCTCCTATCATTCTAGTACCAAGTGTTAAGATTAAAAAACTAAAATACAATTTGCTCGAACTCAAACTTTCTTTAAATCAGAGTAGAGCAGTAAAGGCTTTACGAAAGATAAAAGCCCACTGTTAGTGGTTAAAAGAATAAAATTTGGTTTGAACGCCTAAATAAAAGGTTAAAGGGAAACTCTGAAATCATTACCAGACAAACCTTACACTCTTCCCCGATGCCCACTTGAATTGCACCTGCAATAGACCTGTAAAGGATACTGCCCATTGAGTAGGTAGGGGCCCACAAATGGGATCCTTCATTATTATGGAGTTGAGTAACCCTTTATACCAAATCGAAAGACAAGGCCCACATGCAACACATAATTCATAATGACATAGGAAAACATCATACACAGGCTTAGGAAATTTACAATCAACACCAGAACCAATACACGATGCAACACCACATACGATAAAAGATGCATAACAAAAAAATCTGTATACTTAACAATTCCATCATGTACCCAAGCAAGGACAAGCATTGAAGCCAAACTCATGTCATATCAATAGATCATAACGTGATATCAATACCTTTGGTCTTAAGCCATTAATTAATCATTATCCAATCATCATCTTTCAAATTATATCCATGTGAGTGCGTGAAACCCACTATTATAGCCGGTGGATGAGAAACATATAGGAAAACATGCACCTGACCACTATTATTTGCCGGTGGACCGGTCTGGCCTTGACTCACATGGTGTTCCACTGTAAGTGATTAGTGCCTTCCTGTAATCTATTACTATCCAACGTTTGATTTATTGAGCTCAAGATCCCCCACTATTATACCCGGTGGATCAGAAACATACAGGGCAATATGCACCTAACCACTATTATTCACCGATGGATCAGTCTCCAGGGCATCTTGCATCTAGCCACTATTATGTCGGTGGGTCAATTTGGACCTGTCTCAATAATCTTTCACTTTATGTAATTAGTGTTTTATCAATGTCTTATTCAACAAGTCCATTTAGTTAATTTGAGGAAAGGGAAAAGGTCATGAATCCAAAGACACATGATATATTGGTCATAGAATCAAGCATTTTGTATCAAGTATCATAGCATACATAAAACCCTAGCATGTACTTCAAACATATCTAACACACAGTTCCATGCATACTTACAAACTAGGCACCCCTCGCATGATTATAAGATAAACACCATATCACACCCTTAATTATCCATCCAACCCTAGGTTATGCCATGTTTTTGTGATCCTCATTAGCAATACCCACTGACTTATCAAATACCCTTATACTATTATTCCATATTATTTATATCTTATTAAGGAGACTCGTTTAACCCATTAGCATATTATATGCAAGTTACCAATTTACCCCCATCATTAGAGGTGGCAATCGGGTCATAGCGGGTCGGGTCATTAACGGGTCGGGTCATAGCGGGTCATTTGACTATTGCGGGTCTGGTGCGGGTCGGGTCGGGTCACTAACGGGTCGGGTCATTTTAAAATATTAGATATTTATAATATATTATATTTACTTAATTAGTTAAAGTATTTGATTCCTTAAAAAAAGATAATTTTATAAAATAAAGATGAGCATAACAAGAATAAACAATGTATAATTATCATTTATTACATTGTAAATATTAGATACAATCATAAGATTATTAGTAAAGATAAATGAAATAAGAGTATTATATGTGTTTTATTTTTACAAAGGTAAATAATAAAGATATTTATAAGTTTTAATAGTATTATATTTGATTGCTTTAAACATTTATAAATTTTACATGTAAAAATATTAGATGTTTATTGTATATTATATTTAATTGATTACTTAAAATATTTGATTACTTAAAAAAAGATAATTTTATAAAATAAAGGTGAGTATAACAAGAATATATAATGTATAATTATCATTTATTACATTATATAGATTAGATACAATACAATCATAAGATCACTAGTAAAGATAGATAAAATAAAAATATTATATGTGTTTTATTTTTACAAAGGAAAATAATAAAGATATTCATAAGTTTTAATTGTATTATATTTGATTTCTTTAAATATTTATAAACTTTAAAAGTAAAAATATTAGAATTTTATAATATATTATATTTAATTAATTAGTTAAAATATTTGATTACTTAAAAAAAGATAATTTTATAAAATAAAGGTGAGCATAACAAGAATAAACAATGTATAATTATCATTTATTACATTGTATATATTAGATACAATACAATCATAAGATCACTAGTAAAGATAAATGAAATAAGAATATTATATGTGTTTTATTTTTACAAAGGTAAATAATAAAGATATTTATAAGTCTTGATAGTATTATATTTGATTGCTTTAAACATTTATAAATTTTAAATGAAAAAATATTAGATGTTTATTGTATATTATATTTAATTGATTACTTAAAATATTTGATTACTTAAAAAAAGATAATTTTATAAAATAAAGGTGAGCATAACAAGAATATACAATGTATAATTATCATTTATTGCATTATATATAGTAGATACAATACAATCATAAGATCACTAGTAATGATAAATGAAATAAGAGTATTATATGTGTTTTATTTTTACAAAGGTAAATAATAAAGATATGTATAAGTTTTAATTATATTATATTTGATTTCTTTAAACATTTATAAACTTTAAAAGTAAAAATATTATATGTTTATCATATATTATATTTAATTGATTACTTAAAAAAAAGATAATTATATAAAATAAAGGTGAGCATAACAAGAATAAACAATGTATAATTATCATTTATTACATTGTATATATTAGATACAATACAATCATAAGATCACTAGTAAAGATAAATGAAATAAGAATATTATATGTGTTTTATTTTTACAAAAGGTAAATAATAAAGATATTTATAAGTTTTGATAGTATTATATTTGATTGCTTTAAACATTTATAAATTTTACATGTAAAAATATTAGATGTTTATTGTATATTATATTTAATTGATTACTTAAAATATTTGATTACTTAAAAAACGATAATTTTATAAAATAAAGGTGAGCATAACAAGAATATACAATGTATAATTATCATTTATTACATTGTATATACTAGATACAATACAATCATAAGATCACTAGTAAAGATAGATAAAATAAGAATATTATATGTGTTTTATTTTTACAAAGGTAAATAATAAAGATATTTATAAGTTTTGATAGTATTATATTTGATTGCTTTAAACATTTATAAATTTTACATGTAAAAATATTATATGTTTATCATATATTATATTTAATTGATTACTTAAAATATTTGATTACTTTAAAAAAGATAATTTTATAAAATAAAGGTGAGCATAACAAGAATTCACAATGTATAATTATCATTTATTACGTTGTAAATATTAGATACAATACAATCATAAGATCACTAGTAAAGATAAATGAAATAAGAGTATTATATGTGTTTTATTTTTACAAAGGTAAATAATAAAGATATTTATAAGTTTTAATAGTATTATATTCAATTGCTTTAAACATTTATAAATTTTACATGTAAAAATATTAGATATTTATAATATATTATATTTACTTAATTAGTTAAAATATTTGATTACTTAAAAAAAGATAATTTTATATATTTTCATTAATTATTAATTATTATATATATATTCATATAAATTAAAAATTAAATAATATAAAATATTAATATTAATATTATAATTAACAAAAATAATTAGATATTGTAAATTTAAAATTGATGAACGTAGAATACTAAATTATATTTAAAGTAAATTAATAATATTAAAAGAAAAAATATAACTAAAACTTTAAATTTAGGGTTGTAACGTGAGATACTCTTGATAAGGGGTATAGTTATTATTTGTTGGATTTTGTAGGTGATAAGTGATAAATTGATAACTAATAAATGATACTATTATACTCTTCTATTAAGAGTTTCTTCAAATAGGTGGATTAGTAGATGTAATGAACACGTTTTGAAAATCATTTTATAGGATTATAACTGGATGTTTGTCTTTTTTATTTTGGTTTTTTATTTATTAATAATATATCTTATTAGGATATCATTAATAAATAAGAATGTCTAGGGTAAAATTATGAAAAATAAGTACAATTTATAAAATACTATATTTTTTAAAAGCTTTAAATGAATAATAAAATATATGTAATTTATTATTATTATTATTATATATTTTGATGTCTGATCAGGTTAATATTGGGTCAGATTGGGTGATTGTCGGGTCGGGTCAACGTTGGGTCGGGTCAAAGCGGGACGGGTCAATACCGGGTCGGGTCACTATCGGGTCGGGTCAATTACGGGTCGGGTCGGCATCGGGTCGGGTCAATGACGGGTCGGGTCACTATCGGGTCGGGTCAATAACGGGTCGTGGGTTGGGATCGGGTCGGGTCGGGTTCGGGTCGGGTTGATTATTATCGGGTCAGTGCCGGGTCGGGTCATTGTCGAGTCGGGTCGGGTCGGGTTGGGCGGGTCGGGTCAACTTTTGCCAGCTCTACCCATCATCCTTAAAAAATTACCAAAACACCCCTTATTTGTAAAATTACCAATTCATCCCTTTTTATTTGCCAAATTACCATATTACCCTTCATGTTGCATAATTACCAAATTACCCCTTGTATTTGTTAGATTACCAAATTATCCTCCATACTTATTAAATTACTACTCTATTTCTCATACTTGTTAAGTTACCAATTTACCCTTCTAATTGGTTAAATTACCGTATTACCCTTTATACTTATTTAAATTACCAAATTGCCCCTTAGGCTTATTAAGTTACCAAATCACCCTTCATACTTGTTACATTTACTAGATTGCCCATTTGGTTAGTTAAATTATCAAATTGCCCTTTATACTTATTAAATTTACCAAGTTTCCCTTTTGGTTGGTCAAATTCCAAATTGCCCTATTTATCTATTAAAATTATCAAATTACTCTTTTGGTGGGTTAAATCACTAAGGTGCCCTTCTTATTTATCAAAATTATCAAATTACCCTTTTAGTTGGTTAAATTACCAAATTGCCCTTCTTACTTATTAAGTTCACCAATTTTTCCTTTTGGTGGGTTAAATTACCAAATCGTCTTTCTTAATTATTATAATTACCATTTTACCCCCTTTACTTATAAAAATTTACCAAATTACCCTTTCTTTAAGCCAAATTACCAAAATACCTTTTTCCTTTATTAAATTATCATTTTACCCCTTTACTTTACAAAATTACCATAATATCATTTCCTTTATGCCAAATTACTAAAATACCCTTCACATTTATTAAATTACCATTTTACCCCTTTACTTTACAAAATTACCATAATACCTTTCCTTTATACCAAATTACCAAAATACTCTTTTCCTTTATTAAATTACCAAGTTACCCCCTTTCCATGTAAAATTACTAAAATACCCTCCTTACATATCCATTTACTATTTTACCCTCTTTACTCTTATAAATTACCATTTTACCCTTATTATACCAATTTTATCAAAATACCCTCACTTCATAAAGTATTGATATACATGCTTTATACACATCATCTAACCCCACCAACTATTATTATTTATCATTAATACTCATTAGCACCTACCACACACACTTATTTAGGCCACACCTTTTGCACAAGTAAAATTACCAAAATGCCCCTAAGGCTCATATTAACATTATTTATGCAACAAATGGTCACATTAGCATATCATATCATACATATGTACTTAACATTATTATTAACAACAAAGCTCCTTCCTTAAGCATTATTTCTACACATGACACATAAATTAACATGCTTTTCTTTTCATCAACCAATGTATGCCACTAAATACATTATACTTAACAACATATATCATGCACATAAGTATATTAAAAACCCTATTGTGCTAGCATACATATATCCACACATTTTAGTAGGGTATAATAGTTACCTTATTTCCAGCAATAATCAAACTTTACTAGTCCCTTGGTTAAAGGTTTGAGCTTTGATTAGGAAAATTAATATCTAAAAATAATATCAATATTTATCATATTAGAAGTAGAAAATTCAAAAGAATAAACCTTTATCAAAACTTAATTAAATAAATACTAGTATCAGTTATGGTTATACCTCAAGATTAACCCACAGATGACTCAAATGAATGTAGAACTCATGTTGCATGAGCAGTGTGAGCTACATGCAGGAATGAAAGGGGGAAGTGGGGGAAGTGGGAAGAAAGGAAGGGTTTGGTTCGGGTGGGGTTTTGGGGGTTAGTTAGAGGGCCTATGGAGGGGAGTTAGGGTGGTGGCTAGGTGTAGGGACAGAGTAAGGGTGTAGGTGGTGGTCGGGGGTCAGTGATTGGCAGCTCAAGGCGGTAGAGGTAGCGGTTGTAAGGCTACGAAATTGGATGCAATGGTGGTGGAGGAGAAGAAGGAAGGGAAAAGAAAAGGGGGAGGGAGGAGCTATATGGCTGGGTTTCAGTCAAGGGAGGTAAGGTGGTGGCAACGAACAGTGGTGGTGTAGGGTGGAGGCTGAGAAGGAGAGGAAAGAAAAAAGATGGAGGGAAGGAGGTTGTGGGGGCGTGTGGGGGTGACGGGGTGATGGGGTGGTGCAAGGAGGTTGGTGGGGTGTTAGGGAGGTGGTGTAGGTGGTTGTTTAGGTGAAAAAAGTGGCAATTAAGGATGACAGAGCAAAAATAGGGGAAGAAGAGAAGATGGGGAAAGAAGGGAGAAAGAGGGCTCGGTAGGCAGGGAAGGAAAAAGCTCAAGGGAAGAGAATGAGCAGGGAGAAGAAGAAAAAGAAGAGGAAGAGGATAGGAGGTAGGGGTGGTCGAGTGGGAGGTTGTGGTTGCAGGTGGTAGGGTGGTGGGTTGTAGAAAGAAGGAAGGAAGGAAGGGGCATACGAGGGCTGTAGTGTAGGGGCATGTATGGTCTGAAAATGGAAGGAAAGGGACGGGGAAGAGAGTAGGGTCACAGGATTCAATGATAGATGGCAGGGGAGTTGGTGGCAGGTAAGGTACAGGCTAGCCATGGCATGCAGTGGTTGAAGGAGAAGGAAAAAGGAAGAAGAAGAAGAATAATAGGGAAATCAAGGATAGGCAGGCCAGGCATGGAGAAAGAAAGGGGAGTGGGTCGGCCCACATATGCGAGGGAGAGGGAAAGAAAGGATGGGTGTTGGGCTGGCCCAACTAGGGGGAGAAAGGAAAGAAAAAGAAGAAGGGGGAGATGACCTAGGGCGGTCGCGCAAGAGAGGGATGAGAAGGGAATGAGGTGGGTTAGTGACCCAACGCGAGGGGGAGGAAGGCCATAGCCCGATGACCCAAAGGCGAAGAAAAAGGAAAAAGAAGGAAAAGAAGAAAAATAAGAACGAGGAGAAATAAAAAGGAAAAGGGAAAGGGAAAAAGGGAAAAGGAAAAAGGGGAAAATAAAATAATATAATTTTTGAAATAATGGCATTTAATATTTTTTTTCAATAATTTAATATATTGGTTTAAAAAGGATAATTTTCGTAAAATATTGGTTTGAAAAATTATTTAAATAAAATGATTGTGATAAAATAGCAAAATATTTATTTTAATTTATTAAATATTCATATCCATTTTATATACTCAAAAATCCAAAAAAAATAATTAAATTAAATAATTTTAAATTTTAAATTATTCTAAATGAGGGTTATATATTAATTTATAGTTTCTAGATTTTTTTTTGGTATTACACTATTCCATGTATTAGGCTTCTATGTTTTCATTACTTGATTCATAACATTTTTTCATAGACCACTACTTTTTGGGGATTTGTTTGCAATTTCTAGAATATCCTAGAGTTGTGTAAGCTCTAGTAAAATTGTGGAGAAAATAATGTAATTTTCTATAGACATTTTAGATAATGTAAGAACTTTCTAGATCTCTCAAATCTAGTGGAATTTAAGATAGTCGTACAATGAAGTCTCTAGAATTCCTAAGCAAGTGTTGAAGGTTGTAGAAAATATATAACATTCCCTTTTATGGAGGAAGAAAAGGGTCATCGACTATAAATAGAGGAGGAGCACTAAAAGAAAAAGATAAATTAGTGATGATACATTTAGCGGCGACATTGTATTATTGATAATATTTACTATTACTAAAAGTAATTTTGGAGACATTAAAATTTATTAAAAAAAATCATCCCAAAAAAGTATTATTGATGACAATGTCTTTGAATACTTATTTAATGATACTAATAACTATTTGAATATATGATCACCAAGCATGCAAGGAAAAATTATGTAAGATTTGTAATAATATATTTTATTTTATGAAATAATATTTTTGATTTTTTGTATTAATGTAATCTTTTTATATTTGTAGGATGAGATGGAGAGGCTATATGATGAGGCTTGGGTAGTACTACACAGAGAAAAGTTTACGATAACCAAGGGCTCCTCCACTAGTTCTATAGACCCATTAATGATTGACGAGACCATGATAATGGATGGGATTTTTGGTCATCAATAAGGCTTCAGAAGGGGTGTTGGGCACATATTACCAGGTGGATCTTTATCGTCTTTAGTTGCTAATTGCCCTCCACCGTCAAAGACTAGTACACCATTGTCCACTGGTGGTGTCCCTTTCCTACAATGGTGTATATTAATGCAATTATCTAGTCTTAGAAGACACGAAAAGATGAATTGTGCTTGATAGCGACACACACAAGGACTTGCATATTCCCTCAACTATTAGTTTAAGTTCAGCCTCCCTATAGTCAACTCCCATACTAGATTCAGCCTTTATATGGTTATCCTCAATGCTAGATTCAGCCTTTCCAAAATCTCCTCTAGTAGGAAAATGGAGATGATGATTTATTATAAACAATTTTAATTTTAAACATTTTTATTTATATTTATTTCAAATAATTTATTACATTTTAAATGTTTATATATTGTTATTATAACTATTTGTAGTATTAATGTTTTAAATGTCAATTATTTATGAATATTTCAATGTTGTTATTTTATATGATAATTTATATTTTATTAGATTAAGAAAATTATTGGGATTTTTATTTTTGTAGATGCATATATTTTCAAAGATTATTCCTAAAACGAGCATTAGGAACGATATGATGTGGAAATATTTAAAACTTTCTAGAAAAGTATCAAAATTTTGTCGCTAATCAAGGGTATTATCGATGACATATCGCGACAAACAGAAATTGTTTAGCCAATATTTATATTTTTGAGCAATTGTTTAAAAATTTCATCCCAAAAATAACAATACTTGAAATTGGTTGACTAAACTTTGGACTTCATTAGTCGCTAATAGTTAAATTGACGACAATCATTTTATCATTCAAATTTCATCTTCTAGGTACGAAATATTAGAGACAATATTTTCATGATGATAAGTCATCGCTAAAAATTAATGTCGATGACTAAGGGGTATTAATGATAACAAATGTCGTCACTAAATACACCTTTTTCTAGTAGCGGACCCCCATTTACTCTCACTATCCATAACTTGCTAAGTTATATTCACTTGTGTAAATATACATTCTCTCCTTCCACACTCAAAGTTTTCACTTCTTCCTTTAAGTTATGTTTGTATTCTTATCCTTGTTTATAGGTCAGTTGGGCCTAAGTGTTAGGAAATGTTGACTTAGTACACACTAAGAAAATTTTACAAGCTAAGTGTCGTATAAGAAAGATTAACAGAAATATTTTCCCCGTGACACGTGGTATCAAAGTAAAGGTTCGTGATGAAGCTTTAGTTACAAGGGATCATGACAATGGAAAAAGATGAGGCTCTAAAGAACACAAGCAAATCAAATATGTCCCATAAGACTCAAGGACGGAAATTTGAGAAAAGAAAGAATATAGGGAAGGACAATTCAGTCTCTAAGGGTCAAATCTCTTTACTCAAGACAAGGGTGGAATGAGTAGAAAAACAATTTGATCAGATAGTGGAGAGACTTGATAATTGGGATGAGTTCTTTAGGGAGGACATTCACGATGAATTCCTTGGTGGACTCAACCACTTTCTTGAATAAATTTGGAGGGATGTAACCACCCTAAGGGAAAAGATCATAACCATTAGGAAGGATCATGGTACATTGAAAAGATAGCTCAACCAATGATAGAATCATGTTGATGCTAAAACAAGGATTCAAGTCATCAAACAACGTAAATATGGAGTTAAGTGTGATGGTAAAGAACTTGATAATTTTATTTGGATGGTAGAATGATATTTAAATTATTTAGGTATGGAGGATTACTCTAACAATATCGACACTACCACACTCTACCTAGAGCATGACATTATGCTACAGTGGAGGATTTGGAGTGATGATATTGAAAAAGGGGTGGTGGTGATCACTACTTGGAGAATTTCAAGAAGGAATTGAAGTCGTAGATATATCTAATGAATGTGGAGGTGAATATTTTTAGGCAACTACAAAGCCTAAATCATATTGGTACTTGACTACATCAAGGACTAAAACACCTTGATGATTGAGATACAAAACATGACAAAAAATAATTGGCTCATCCAATTCATGGATGGACTATAACTAAATTCATATGTCCAAGACCATGCTTTGTCCATAAAGGATTCAAAGTCCCTCATCGAGTTTTGTAATATGAATAAATATAAAGCTAAGAAGGGTGGCTCAAAAATGTGGGGGGAAAACCTCACTAGATAAGAATCCCACCGAAGTGGAAAGGCAGGCATGAAGGGGGAAATGATCATTCTAAAAATTGGAAGTGTTTCATCTACCAAGATGAGAATCTCTCTTTCGAGTGTCCTAAGAAAAAAATAATTGAGTGTCATTTGGAGAAGGGACATTTGATGAGAAGGAGGAATATATGGGTTCTATGTGGTTCCTCAACTCACTAAAGGCCAAGGCTAGGGTGGAGCCTAAGAAGGTGGACGAGGACATAGAGAGGCCAAAGGAGGAAGTTAAGTAATCTAAGTGGTTGATACATGTCTGAGCCAAGGCAAATGGAGGAGACACCGAGAGATTAGTGGAAAAAAGAGCCTCTCACAACTTTGTGGCAGAAGGGGAAGACAAAAGACTTGAGATCACATACACTAGGGATATTGGGTGGATGAAGGTTGTGAACTCAAATTCAATGCCTATCCTTAGCATCGCTCATAGGGTACCTATTTTGTTGGCTGAATGGGAAAGCATTGTGAACTTCAAAATGGTGCTTGGCATGGAGTTCGTTGATAAGTTACACCTACTCTAATGATCAGATGCTAACACTATGCATATCTCAAGGGGAAAAAGTCTTATATTATGCCTCTATTATGGGAAAAGGTAGAGTCCAATATGATTTATGCTATGCAAGTATCTACGAAACTCAATAAAGGTGAGGTCACTTACTTAGCTACATTGAATGAGGAATCTTTGCCTATTAGATCGGGTGTGCCTGAAAAGATCAAATGAGTCCTCAAAGAGTATGAGAACATGATGAAACCCGAGTTTCCTAATAAAATCACAACTAAGAGGGAGATAGATCATGTGATAGAGCAAGAACTAGGTGTAACAACTCCATTTTTCACTATAGAAGTTTTTTTATTTTACAATATCATGAAAGCAAAAAATACCAAACACATTTAGAAAAAATAGGGTGTTACCGCAACACCTAACATAAGATAGATGCCAGTCACCTATCCCATGTTAGATATAATGCTAAGAAACCAAACCAACAAAAACAAGAGTAGAGTGTGCGAGAAATATGATATATACCCAAAATATTCAAGTACATGAGAGAGAGAGAGTAAACTAAAAACATAGAGATGCAATAGGCATAAAATGACGATAGGGAAAAACCTCAAACCCTAGTCCATTAAAGACTATACAACGGCCTTCAGATTTAAAAACTCTCCATCCCTCAAGCCCAATATAAGGTGGGCCCACTACTGGTCATCCTTAAGGAACTATACATGGTTTCTTACTAGTGGGATTTAGTAGGTGGATGAAAAAAGGGCACATCAATGTGCTATATACTGAGTGAGATAATTTACCTCATTAACAAAAGTCAAAAGCACACAAGACCACATGTAACAATAAAGGTCATACTAAACATAGTAGCATACTTACACATCACACTTAGATGTACATATATTATCATAATCATATAATGCATCAGAATTTCATGACATACAAGGTCTTATACAATTTGTGGATCATCATGCATAGCAATACATCATAGATATTATAGCTACAAATGTATAATTAACAACAAGTTATTCTACATCTTACTAGGTTCCTCTATTATCCACCTTTAGGAGTATTTTATTATGTTTATTTCCAAGTTTATATGATCTATTAGATTACTATTCACAAGATAGTATTCATTTTTCCATTTCCCTTTTTCTTTTGAGAGATGGAATGATTACCACCACATACCATGGAAGCTAATCCAAACTAGAGGATATAAATTTTAGCGGATGCCAAGTAACCACCATTGCACATAAAGTCTAACGAAATCCAAAAACCACATGGGTGACTAGACCTTTTAGTATTAAAATCTCTAGTACATCATTAGTGTCTAGACTAGGTAAGGCATCAAGATTTGCTAGGATCTCACCTAAAGACCAAGGTTGAAGGCAGACCAACCCTTGGTATCTAATCGAGGATCGAGTAACCCTTAGGTAATCCAGACTCATCCACAGCTCAATCATCTTTCACTTTAAGAGATTGTATTATTTTACAAGGTTAGGTTATCACATAAGTCCCACATAGCATCCAAATAACACACCCATATAATCACTCCATCTTAACCATCATTACCCTCTAACCATGTGGTGGAATTTCCATTAGTGCTTAACCATGTTTAAATCAACCCATCCAGATAATCTATTAAGGCCAAAAATCCTAATTTTATTTTCTCTTTGTGAATACGTAGCATACTTGTTCTGGTTTTTCCATTAAAACCTTTCAAAACATTTAGTGAGAATATCATGAATTATGAACCATTTAATACATCCAATAGGTTAGTTAAATTGATGTGAATATGTGTGTTCACATCATTAAAGAATCATATTATAGCATTGTGCATAGTATGAAAACATATCAAGTTCAAAATAACTAAAACAACACTCTTTAGTTGAACTGTTCAATTGGTTTGGGCTAACCAATTGATTGGTTTAGCTCAGCCAAACCTTAGAGTTCCCTCAAACCAATCGATCGGTATGGTCAATCTATTTGACAATTCTACAACTAGTTTATTGATTCTGACAAACCAGTTGATGTGTTTAAGAAGAGAGCAACCAGAATAACCATAGACCACTCAATTGATTAGTTTAGGCCAACTAATTGACTATTTTAAAGTCTAATCGATCAATTTGGCTTAACCAATCAATAGATTTGATTCTAAACAACACATTACATAAATTTAACATGTGATTAAAGCTCTAATATCTTACCACATCCAAACTATGTCACTGCTATAGCATAAGACTAATATTTAACATGCTCATATACAGAATCCTACTTCATTTACAAGAAAACAATCATATTTCTTATGAATCAATCTCCCTTTTATCATAAATCTTAGATAATTAATCATGCATCATTAAAATAAACAAAATCTCATGTAGGCATGTAAGGATTCAAATTTAACAGAGTACACTAACTCATATACTTATGCCACATTTCAAAGGTAAGAATGACTTACGTGAAGCTTAGAAAAACTTTCCCCAAAGAGGAAGGACCTTATGTTGAAATATTTCAACTTCCAAAACCTTAAAAACAAAAGGTTAAAACTTAAAAATCATTAAATGTCCTTTACAAATATAGAAATTTAAATTGGAGAAGAAAATGAACTTACCACCTCTAAGTAAAAATAGGGGAAGAGTCAATTGAAAGCAACCTCAACTTTTTACTAAATTTAACTCTTTATTGCTTAAGAATAAAACAAGATAGAACTAGAAAAAAGATCTAAAGAATTAATCAAATTAGAATGAAAGCTTGAAGTGGAGAAAAATTAGCACAAGT
The DNA here is from genome assembly GCA_039764185.1 of Tamarix austromongolica. Lineage (NCBI taxonomy): Eukaryota > Viridiplantae > Streptophyta > Magnoliopsida > Caryophyllales > Tamaricaceae > Tamarix > Tamarix austromongolica. Next base: position 75,854,735 of record CM077815.1, on the reverse strand, counting down.
TTTTGATAAACTTGGATATTTTAGAGGCTAAAAGAAAATTAAGAAAAAGAGATGATTAGGGTTATTTATAGGTGGAAAATCAGTCAAGGAGTGAGTGAGGATATAAAAAAGATCAAAAATCATAATTTTATTCTTCAAATATGAGTTGAACAGGTAAATTTATCAAGAATAGGTTTCTTCCATTTCAAAGCTCAGATAGTGATGTTTTAGAGAATGCGGGTTGAGTTCAACCAGGAAGAATCAAACACAAGAAGAAAAAAGAAAGATCGCTACAGGAAGCAAATCTCCTAACCGTGCAATGATAGTTTGGAATCAAAGCATATATTTTAGACTAGTGTAGAGGATAGAGGAAGAAGAAGACAAAGAGTGAGGTTATATTTCCCTTTTTTTTGTCAAAATTAAGCCCTTGAATCTAATGGAGGAAAAAAATAAAGTTGGATAAGTGATCAAAAGGGTTAAAGATTACTTAGGAACAACTTAGATTTGGAATATCAAATCTCATCTTGATGCAATAAATTCTCCAAACAATCGAGCTTAAAAAAAATCTCAGCCTGACAAACTAGTCGATCAGTTTTTTCAGACAAGTCAATTGTTCTACAAACTACTCATTTGGTTTTTCCAAACCAATCAATCTATTCTATCAAACAAAAGACCTAGCTAAAACGAGGTTGATCGTTTTTCTATGACAACTCACTTTATTCAATTTTCCAAACTTTTTCAGATTCCTTATTATATCAAACCCAAACTATAGTTCCAAATCAAAATTAAACATTATCTAATTTCCATCAAACATAATAATCTCTCATTTTATAATCTTGAAAATACGAGATATTACATTAGGTGCTAAGCCTATAGATATGGAGCCCTATAGGATGATCCCACCTAAGTTGGAAGAATTGAGGAAGAAACTCAAATAATTATTGAAGTGAGATTCATAAGGCCATCCAAAGCCCTATTTAGTGCCCTGGTATTATCTGAAAAGAAGCATGATGGAGAGATTTGTATGTACATCAAGTATAGGGTACTAAACAAAGTGACAATGAAGAACAAGTATCATATCCCATTGGTGATAGACTTGTTTGATAGGCCTCGGAAAGTACAATGGTTCTCTAAGATGTATTTGAGGTTGGGATATTAGCAAGTTCACATAGTTGAAAGGGATGAGCATAAGATTAAATACATGATTAGGTACAGATCTTATAAGTTCTTGTTTATGCCCTTTGGTTTCACAAATGCACCCATGACCTTTTGTACTTTGATGAGTAATATCTTTCATCCCTTCTTAGATAATTTTGTGGTGGTTTACTTGGATGATATTGGGGTTTATAGTGAAACATTGGGCGACCATGTTGAGCATCAAAGAAATTTTTTTTCCCCAATTACAATGGAAAAATGAGATTTTTGTAAAGTTGAAAAAATTTCTCATTTTCCCAAGAAGTAGTAATTTTCCTAGGGCATTAGATTGTGAAGGGAAAGATTTTTATAGATGAAGCTAAGGTGAATGCTATTGAAGAATGGCAGCCGCCTAAGGGATTTTCAAAGCTAAGGTATTTTTTAGGCCTTGTAAATTATTATAGATGGTTTATAAGAAGTTACTTAACAAAGGCCACACCCTTAACTAACTTGCTTAAGAAAAGGTTGTGTGTGAGTGGACACAAAAATGTCAATAAGCCTTCAAGGATCTTAAGCAAGTTATGATGGAAGAGGTGGTCCTAGCTCTTCCCAACTACATAGACTCATTGGAACTACATGCAAATGCATTAGACTTTGCTATTAGTGGTATCTTAATGCAAGACAACCACTCTATAGCTTATGAGTGGTGAAATTTGAATGATATAGAAACAAGACATCCGATGCATGATAAGGAGATGACAGCTATAATACATTGCCTTTAGGAATGGAGGAACTACTTTCTTAGGAGTCAATTTGTGATAAAATTTGATAACGGTACTACAGGATACTGCCAAAGGCAAAAGATGTTAAATCCCAATCAAACAAGGTGGTGAGACTTCGTGGTGGAGTTTGATTATGTCATAGAATATCAGTTGGGCAAGGTCAATGTAGTCATAGACGCATTGAGTCAGAAGGAGAAGTAAGCAGTTTTGAGTTAACAACAATGTGACATCATAGATTAAGGATGGGATAGTTTTAATCGAGATAACTTAACCTAGAGCTTGGTGGAGATGGATAAGGAAGGAAGGAATTGAATATTTGGGGTGGAGGATGGCCTGCTTTATGCCATTGGTTGTCAACTATATGTGCCCATATAATATCTAAGATTAATCATATTATCATCATCTAAATGATACTAATGACTAACATTACAAAGCCACACAATCAACTATGGTACACACATGAAATTACATCAAACCCTAGCTTACATAAAATACACTTAGGGTTTACAAAAAGTTTAATATATCTAATGATAATCATCACCATATCTTGTTGTAGTGTCATCCCATGTATGCTATAGTCTTTTATGATTTGACTACTAATACACTTTAAGGTTTATTAACATCTTCTCCTTGCAAATATGTAACATACCTGCAAGAATATCTTGAATTGTTTTCAATACCAAGAATAGACATATTATCAAGGACATTTAATATGATTGACTCCAATATTAAGAAAGCTAATTCTTTCTTGCCTTAAGAATCAATAGGAATATGAGAATCATTAGATGCTCCTACATCATTCTCCCAAGTTGAGAAAAATTCCACCATTATAGTCTGGAAATTCAAGTTCATAAGCATTATACCCAAACTTTCTTAGTATCTTAAATGGTCCATCAACTCTTAGCATTAGTTTATTTTTACATAAATTAGGAAATATTTCTCTACACAAATGTAACTAAACTAAGTCACCAGGAGACAACACATGAGGGTTTCTATGCTTATTCGCTTGAGCTTTATACTTGGCATTAGCTTTTTCAATGTTATTTTTGATTTTCTTATGAAGTTGTTGAAAACATTTTACTCTATCTTCAGCTTCATAATTTTGTAATTCACCTTTTTTTGAAGGAATCATATAAATAGGCATGTGTGGATTCACTCCATACACCACCTCAAATGGACTAGATTAATTAGTACTAGATGGACTATGATTATAAGCAAACTTTGCATGAGCTAACTTGACATCCCAATCTTTAGTACTCTTATTAACTAAACCTCTTAATAATGTACTAAGAGTTCTATTAGTTACCTTAGTTTGACCGTTGGTTTGTGGATGATGCGAAGTGCTAAATAACATTTTAGTACCAAGCATATGCCATATAGTTTTCCAAAAATAACTCATAAATTTGACATTCCGATCTGAAACTATACTTTTAGGCACACCATGAAGTTTAACAACCTCTCTAAAATACAAGTCAGCAACATGAGTGGCATCATCGATTTTATTACATGGAATAAAATGAGCCATTTTAGAAAATCTATCTACCACTACAAGAATAGAATATTTACCACTTTGTGTTCTTGGTAACCCTAGGATAAATTCCATACTAACGCCTTCCCATGGTTTGTCAGGAACGAGTAAAGATGTGTATAAGCCTTTATGAAAGTAACTCTTACATTTTTGACATGTAGAACATCTACTTATCATGGCTTGTACATGTTTAACCATTCGTGGCTAATAGAAATTTTCTTACAATAGTTCCATAGTCATATGTATACCAAAATGTCCCGCTATGCTACCTTCATGTATTTCTTTGATTAGAAAATCTCGAATACTAGATCTAGGAATACAAAGTTTATTTAGTCTAAAAAAATCCATCTTGTATGACATAATTTCCATAGTATTTAATTTCTTTACATGCACTAAATATGTCCTTAAAATCTTTATCTTTAGGATATAAGTCTTTTAACATTTCAAAACCTAAGATTTTTCCTTCTATCATAACAAGTAATGTAGATCTATGAGAAAGAGCATCGGAGACTTCATTTTCTTTTCCTTCTAAATGTTTGACAGAGAATACAAAGGATTGTAAGAAACTTACCCACTTTGCATGTCTTGGATTAACTTTCTTTTGACTATGTAATTATTTTAAACTTTCATGATCTGAATGTAATACAAATGGTTTTGGTCTCAGATAATGACTCCATGTCTCTAGAATCCGTATGATGGAAAAGAATTCCTTGTCATAAGTTGAATAGTTAAGTTTGGCTCCATTCAGATTTTCAGAGAAAAATGTTATAGGTTTCTTTTCTTGGGAAAGTACTCCTCCTATTCCAACTCCACTAGCATCACAAGTTACAAAGTTTATTTTTGAGGGTTTCAAAGGCTTGACTAGCTTCTTGTCCTCAATAAAATTTACCCTTTCTCATGAGTTGTGTATTAGGTGTAGGTATAGTAGAAAAATCCTTAATGAATCTTCTATAGAAACTAGCTAATCCATAGAAACTTCTAACATCATGAACATTTTTAGGGATAGGCCATTCCTTTATAGCTCTAATCTTATTACGATCTACTTTAATATCCTCTCCAGAAATAATATAGCCTAGTAAAACTACACTTGGAAGCATAAAATCACATTTCTCAAGTTTTCCATATAGTTTAGCTTTCCTTATCTTATCAAACAATTTTCTCAAATGCACTAGGTGATCATAACCATTTTTGCTATACACAAGAATATCATCCAAATATACAACAATGAAATCACCAAGGAAAGGTTGGAAAATTTCATTCATAAGTCTCATAAATGAGCTAGGTGCATTACATAACCTAAAAGGCATAACCATCCACTCATAGAGACCATATTTAATTTTAAAAGCAATTTTCCATTTGTCTCCATCTCTAATCCTTAATTGATGATAATCACTTCTCAAATCAATTTTGGAAAATACTTGTGCACCACAAAGTTCATAAAGAATATCATCTAACCTAGGCATAGGAAAATGATATTTGATAGTAATGTTATTTACTGTCCTAGAATCTATACACATACGCCAAGTATCATCTTTTTAGGCACTAGTAAAGTAGGAACACTACAAGGACTCATACTTTCTCTCAGAAATACTTTATCTATAAGCTATTGGATTTGTTTTTGTAATTCCTTAGCTTCCTCTGAGTTACATCTATAAGCTAGTTTATTTGGAATAGGAATACCAGGAACAAGATCAATGGCATGTTCTACACCTCTTTTAGGTGGTAATCCATGAGGTAAATCATTAGGAAATACATCATTATATTCATCAAGTAACTTAACTAGATTATGATTTTTCAATTTGTTACTTCTCAAGGTTAGAATATTTAGAAACTAAAGCATAACAAATTCATTCTTCTTCTATGCATTTTTCCATAGCCTTTTCATGTAAAAATAATATCTTTTTGTCATCACTTAAAGGCATATGATCACACAAAGAAGGTGTCAATCTATACAATTGCTTTTCCTTTTTCACCACATATTCATTAGTTACCCCATCATGAGTTACTTTTCTATTATATTGTCATGGTCTTCCTAAAAGTAATCTACAAGCATCCATAGGCAAAACATCACATAGAATTTCATCATGGTAATCTCTAATGGAAAATGTGATTAAGGTTCTTTTGTTTACTTTAGCTCCTTTGTCTTTGTTTAGCCATTGTAAAGAATAGAGTTTAGGATGATTAGTAGTCTCTAAACCAAGTTTCTTAACCATTACTTCACTAGCAACATTCGTACATAAACCAATATCAATAATGAGTCTATAAATCATGTCACCTATTTTGCACTTAGTCTTAAAAAAATTCTATCTTTGAGTAGGTGTCATAGTAGGTTGGATTTGTAACACTCTTTGAATTACGAAACATGGATCTCCTTCTTCTTCATCCATGGTTAAGATTTCATTAAGAGATTCAATTTCTAAGTTCTCATCATCACTATATGGTAATCATCACCATATCTTGTTGTACTGTCATCCCATGTATGTCATAGTCTTGTATGCTTTAACTGCTTGTACACTTTAAGGTGTGTTAACATCTTCTCCTTACAAATATGTAACATACCTGCAAGAATATCTCGAATTATTTTCAATATAAGTATAGACATATTATCAAGAACATTTAATATGATTGGATCCAATATTAAGAAAGTTAATTATTCCTTACCTTGAGAATCAATAGGAATATGATAATCATTAGATGCTCCTGCATCAGTTGTTGGACATGGCCCAATTATCTTATAATCTCCAATGGAGTAAGGTGACAAAGAAGATCCCATTCAAGTTGGTGATGGGCCAACAACCCACATCTATGCAAGAGCTGGCCAAGGGATACACAAGGCATAGCCTTGCAGCATTCAAGTGTGCAAAAGGGTGAGACAAGCAGTTACATATAGCCAAGGAAAACTTGACTAAAACAGCTGAGAAGATGGAGTGGGATGATGAAAAGAGGTAACCTAGGGAATTCTAGGTGGCAGATAAAGTCATGGTAAAGCTTCCAACCTTGCAATTTAAGGCCTATAAAAAGGTACACAAAGGCTTGATGCGAAGGTACAAGAGGTTGTGTCCTATTGTGAAAAAGGTTGTAAGGACTTCATAAAGATTGTAGTTGCCAAGGAAGCTCAAGGTTCACCTGATTTTCAATGTGATTCATCTGAAGCCTTAGTATAAGGATAATGATGACCTAATTAGAGGTGAGTCTCATTTAGCACACCTGTAAATAATATATCTTTTTGAAAGGAGGTTGCAAAGGTCGTGAATGATCGAATAAAGAAGGACAAAGGAGTTCCTAACTACACTGAGTATCTCATGTGTTAGAAGGGAATACCAGATATCGAGGTAAGATAGGAAAGAGAGGATGACTTGTGGTATTTCCATGACTAGATCAAAGCTTTCAAGGCCTTCAAGTACTTGATGAGGACATCAAGGGCTTAGGTGGGGAAAAATGTCACAGACCACTAAATTTTTTGGGTTTTGTTTGGATGGTTTTAGAATACCCTAGAATTATATAGACTTTAGTAGAATTGTGAGAAAGGTAATTTAATACTCTAGAGATATTCTTGATAATGTAGGAGCTCTCTATATCTCTCAAATATAGAATAGTATAAGAAAGTCCTACAATGAATTCTCTAGAACTCTCAAGTATTGAAGGTTGTGGAAAATTTAGAACCTTCCATGGAGGGGAGGAGGGACCCCAACAATAAATAGAGGTGGACCCCCATTTACTCCTACATCTAAGACTTGTAAAGCTCTCTTCACTAATATAAATACACACTCTCTTCTTACATACTCAAAGTTCTCACTTCATCTTTTAACTTGTGTTGGTGTTCTTATCCTTATTTTTAGACTCATTTTAGCTTAAGTGTTGGGAAAGGCTGACTTATTACACTCTAATGAAATTGTGCAAGATAAGTGCCGCATGAGAAAGATTAAGGAAAAGAGTCACCCTGTGCCATTCTTCTTTCCTTTGTTTGGGAGTCTTTCTCCCAATGGTAGCAGAATGTGATGCATTGAGAGACACAGTGACGCCTCTCGCTAGGACAAACTCAACCGTAAGTCATGATTTGGGGCGTGAAGATGACATGGAATAGGATTATCTGAAATTGTCGTTGATGGGCAAACTCCTTATTCACCACATATTCAACCCAAGAGCCTTGCATCCCACCATGGCCTTAGCTTGAAAGGTCTAGTGGAATTTGATTATGAATGAATTTGAGTCGAACATGTTTGTTTTTGAATTTGCAAATCGAGGGGAAGCCAGGTTGGTTTTGGAGAATAGCCCTTGGAACTTCGGCAACTAGCTTCTGATGCTCAAGCCCATGGAAAATGATATGAAGTTGTCGGCACTGAAATTTGTGATGGTTCACTTCTGAAAGTGCATTTATGATATATTCTTTAATAGACATTCCCAAAAGTACAGTGTTTTGGGAACCATTGTGGATTTTGACGAAGAAATGGCAGCTGAGTGGAATAAATCGATGCAAATCCGTGTCCGAATCAGAATTGACATGCCCCTAAACCATGAACTTTGGATTTAGTTTGGTAGTGCAGTGCCAATGAAGCTCTCCCTGAAATATGAAAACTACAAAGATTTTGTTATGTTTATAGCAGTCTCGAGCACGGGGTAAAGGAGTGTGATTTCTTTGACCCAAATCAGACGCTAGAGAGACCACCTTACGGTGCTTGGAAAAGGGCCTCCCCTCTCCGCCAGGGCCGAGGAATCGGTAGACTAAAAGAGACCAACGACGGTAAAGTGGAGAACACATCATCAGCCGGCAAGACCAATCCAATCCTTAGGCATAACTTGCAGACTTGCAGTTTGACGAGGTGGCTTGAACGGAGCTCCCAAAATGTGACCGCGTGCAAGACCAAACGTAACCATGCATGACAAAACTGAGCATGATACCACAAGCACGAATATAGATAAGGGGTGTGTGAAGCTGAAAAAGGATTGTCCATCCACATCAGCACTTATTTACTTAGTCAAATGTCTTCTTATATGCTGAATATTATATACTTATAATACTCAGGCAAAGTGTGTCGTTTGAGGGGGTGTAATAAGCTGTGTTGTGTAGTTTTGGTCTTCTGTTTTATTATCCACCTGTCTCTGATATATATATATATATCAGAGAGCAGTATACGAATAGACTAGATCTATGAAAAACAGAGAGAAGCGCAGAAAGAAATACACTGTGAGACAGCAGAAGAGAAGAAGAGGGAAATAGATGCAGAGATCAAGAAACTCAAAGACAAAAAGTGGTTCTTGATTGTTTTGCTTGTAATGAACTAAATACAGAGTTAATAAAAGCTTCTGCACTCTTCTTCTTGATATAGCCATTGTTTCTGGTATTATCATTTTCTTTCATTGTTGATACATACTTTCTTGCATTCGTTGGTTCAGCAAAGATCAAATAAACATAATAGAATACTGTTCTATTGGGATTAAAACCCAACAGGGTGTACTATAAGGCCTCCCGATAACCCAAAAAGTACTGATGTGAAACTTAGGATCGCTCGTGGCAAGGACGCACATGTGGTAAGTTTTAAAGACGGCCTCAAATAAGTTCCCCGTACTTTTGCTATGGAACCTGTTGGAACCAAATCATATAGCAAGAAAGACGGGATGTGGAAGAGATTTATTCGGAATAGAGGACGTCAAGGCCAAGGTTGCACGATAGCGGAGGTTGGCAAGCGGAAGTCCACGGAGAATGATGGATCAATAACTGAAGGAGATTCAGAGAGAAGAAAGGACAGACAGAAGAACCTAATGCTGTTCGCTCTCTTAATATCGATATACTGGCAGGGCTGAATAGTGCAGCACCTCACTGGAGCGATTAATGCCTATTATTTGTTGGAACTGCACGGGGTTGGTTGAGCAGTCGCCAAACAGTTCTGAACCTCTGGGGTTTTATCCGGACAAACCAGCCCGAAATTCTCTTCCTCGTGGAGACTAAACTCTCGGGTTATGAATTCAATAAAATTAACTTTCGCTTTATTGACTACGATCGATGGCTTATCGATTGATAGTGTAGGTAGGAGCGAGTGGCGGCTTAGCTATGATTTGGTGGAAAAAAAAATGTCAATTTGCTCTCCATGTCTGTTCATAATTTGGACGTTAGGGTGGATGAGATGGGTAGTGGAACATGGAGATTCAAAGCTGGATTCTGCGGATGACCGGAAACCCAAAGAAGACACTTGTCCTGGGACCTCCTCCGACTACTCCACGGATAACATTCCTTACTGTAGCTAGTGGGAGGCAACTTTAATGAGATTCTGTACAGCTTTAAAAAGCTTGGGGGACCTAATCGTGAAGACACACAAATGGCTATGTATGGGGATGCTCTTGGAGACTGAGTTGATGGACCTAGGCTACTCGGACTATGACTACAAATATGATAATGGTAGGGGAGGGGAGGGGCACAAATGTCCAGTGTCGCCTAGACAGAATGATTGCCAATATGGCATGGGTCAATGCATTCCCTGGCCATCAAGTGACTCACTAAACACGAACTTGGTCGGGTCATATGACAATACTTCTTGATCTAACACAAAGGTTTTTTTCACGATGATAATGCCCTTTTCACTTTGAATAGATGTGGACATCCCACCCAGATTGTGAGATGATTATCCGGGAAGGGTGGAGGAATCTAACTCGCCGGGGGTCAGTGATGTCAAAGCTCAACAACGATGCCCTGAAGCTCAAGATGAGGGACAAGGAAACCTTTAGGAATATCAGGACCAAGATTAGAGAGGGCAATGACCTCCTAAAGTTACTTGAGGGGCCAAATTTGTCGAAACTTGAGTTGGGGAGATCAGACATCTCTTAAAGTGGGAAAAACAGATGCAGAAACAATGCTCTAGGAATAAGGAAATCAAAGCAAGGAATATGTTGAGTTCCTCCACCACTGATTAAGCTAGATAAAAAAGGAGAAGAAGATGGAGATATCAATTGGGCATAAGCCTTACCATGAGCAATCCGTCGCATCTTTTATCTTATTAGATGCCAACACCCCCTATGTTACCAGAGCTCCTAACCCTAATTCTAACAACTAACCATGAATAGATTAATCATGGTTGAAATACTAAAATAGAAAAATAACCAAACCCACTAAATACCCTAGTAACCAAATATTACTATAGTTACAAAGAGTATGGGTAAAACAAAGAACACAAAAAGCATATACCTAATTTATATCTTAACATCCCCCCTCAAGATATGATGTTGGTATTGCCCATCTTGGACAATAGCTTTGTATGTTGATCAATACATGGAACCTTGGTGAAGACATTAGCTAGAAGCTCGGCACATATGATGTTTTGATCATGTAATACCTTGGATTTTATCTAATATTGAAAATTTAATATTCCTACCTTATCCTAATTCCTTAATCTTAAATCTTAACATAATCTTAATATTTATTCTTAGACATTAACATTTTTAATCTAAATATAAACCTACATAGTTGATAATCAATTTTATCCTAATACCCTAATCTAAATTATTTTTTACCTTATTCTAATCCTAACCCCAAACCTATTTTTGTCTTTCTCCTTTTCCTTTTTCCTTTTTTCTTTTTTCCTTTTTCCTTTTTCTTCCCTCATACCCATTTTCTTTTTTCTTCTTCTCCCTCTTCGTCCAACGTGAATCAACCCCACACCATATCCCCTCTACCATGCTTCCATGACCTACCCCCTACCATCATCATCACACCATCACCTCCCACCTCCCTTCTCACTCTTTGCTAGCTCACACAACTTATCAGTGTGTGTCTCCTAGACTTAGGCACATTTAATGCCCTAACAACATCCCTTCCTCCCTCCATTTCTATCAAATAATAGTAGCAACCAAAAGCCTTTCTTTATTTCCTTCCTCCTCCTTACCATCACCATAAATGCCACTACAAACCCTATAAAACCATTCTTTGCCGCTCTTCCTCCCTTACACCATCTTCCCTAGTCGTTTCTCCCCTATTTACACCGACCATTTCCACTAAAGCCAACCCCAACCCTTCAACCAACTCCACCAATTCTAACCCATCCCTTTTAGCCCTCTTTGTCATTCCCCTACAACTAGAAATGGTAAATATTTTCATTACTATCCCTTTGACTTTAACACTCATTGTCATTACCCCTCCCTTTTTTTGTGCAAAGTTCCACCAACACACCTTCGAGCCTTGCAATTATATTTTACTTCCTTCTTTTTCTCTTTGTTACCTTAGCCTTTTCTTGTTTATATCCCTAAGCTCTAATTGTGTTTTATTATTGTTTCTTAGGTGCTTTTCTAGAGGTCTCAGAGGATGCAGGATAGGTTGTATGTGTTTAGAGACCGGTGTTCTTTTTGGTAAGGATACAAGTCATATTTAGGGTTTTATGCTAAATGTTATGAATGAGTGTAAGTATTATCATGTTTTTAAATTCATGTTGTTAATTTAATGAGATAATAATGTCTGAATGAGAAAGCATGCGCTTATACGATATAGTTACGATAATTCTTATATTATAAGCCCTAAGTGAAACAATGTATTGTAATATGGGTTTCATAAAGTATAATAATTTGTAAATAATTCTAATTAAAATTTATGGTTATGTAATGAATTAAGGATTTTAAAATGATGATATTGAACGTGAACGGTGTTTGTGAAATAAGGGTGGTTGGCTATCTTTAAGGGTATTTTGATCAATATAGGTTTATTGTGGAAATTTTGGTACTTTAATGTATTAAACGGTTTAAAATATGATAAGAATATTACGTGAAATATTGGGAGTAATCATGAATGGCCTAAGTCCAAATAAAATGATAAAATGTCTTAAATTATAAATAGTAACTCTTAATATAGGGTTGTTATCATATGTGTAAGACGTTGGGTTTAGACCATAATTTTTTGATATGTTTGTAATATTTAAATTTTAAGAATATATATTGAATTTGGTGATTATATGCATATTACGGGAAAATTTATACTTAGCTTGTGAAATTAGAGTTTTATACAGGTTGTGAATAGTAACTCTTAAGATGGGATGTTATCGCATGTGTAAGATATAGGAGATTGACCCTAATTTTTAGATATGTCGATAATAATAATATTTGAGGATGATGTGCTATAATTTTTGGATAAATGATCAATATGGAAGAATTTATACTTACAATATAAAATTAGGATTTCTTAGGGATATTATAAGCCTATTCCTTAAGGACAACCTTGATAATTATGTGGTTGTGATTTAAGTGTTTTAATTATATGTTTTGCATACCTATGTGAGTCTCAAATGATAATATAAACAATTATAAATAAGATATTAATTATTTAAAATGAAAGATCATATGATTTAGGACCATATGTACCTCTCTCTTCCACCAGATGAGAATAGTGGCCGGAAGTGTCTTATTCTGGGGTTGTATATTGTTGATAATATTCCACTAGTTAAGAATAGTGGCCAAGAGTGTTTTACCATGGAGTTGTTTATTGTTGATACTATTCCACCAGTTAAGAATATTTGGGTCCTTAAACTCAATTTGAAATAAATCATGAGAATAATCATAACCATTGATAAGATATTAATTATTTAGATTAAAAGACCACATGAGTTAGGACTGATTATATCTGTCTGTTCCACTTGATGAGAATAGTGGCCTAGAATTTCTTTTCCTAGGGTCGTATATTTTTTATACCATTCCACTAGTTGAGAATAGTGTGGTCCCTAAACTCAATTTGAAATAAATTATAAGAATAATCATAACCATTGTTAAGATATTAATCAATTAAAGTGAAAGATCACTTGAATTAAGACTGGTTATACTTTTCGACCCACCAAACAAGAATAGTGGTCAAGATCATTTTACCTTAGGGTTGTATATTGTTGATATCATTTCATCTATTGAGAATAGTGGCTAGGAGTTTTTGTCTTAGGGTTGTATATTGTTGATACCGTTCTACCATTTGTAAATAGTAGGGTCTAGAACTCAACATCAATAAAATTGGATTGAGATTATGCCTGCTAATAGGGTTCTAAATCAGTATTATCTTATAGTATACATTATTATGCTTTCTCATTCTTCTATATGGTTTACACATTTGTACACTTACTTTGATTGTATTTTCACTTTACTTAGTATGTAACATATTGATCATTCTTTTCATGGGTGATACTCATTCCCACTAGCCAATGACTTGGATGCTTTTGTGTAGGTCAATGAGGGCCCTTTGAATAATTTTGCTGCATATGACACCTTATGTGTGGAGGAGAGATCATATATATGAGGTTTGGCATAGAGTTATGTTATCTTGTGGCTAGGTTTTACCTAAATACCTTTTTAGATTCTTAGCTCTAATAGATCCCTTTTATGTATTTTTAGATATTATACTCGAAGTTAATGTCCAAAATCCTATTTAAGTTTATGAAGTTTCTCTTATTTTCTATTTATTATGTTTTATGTTCTAATTGTTTTGCCTTGTGAGTTATGTAAGGATGGTATAGTAAGCCAAACTTATGTCAGTTATGCTTGTAACACCCAACTATTTTGGTATTACGCTTCTACGTAAAATAAAATTTTTTTGTAGTAAAATTTAGAATGTTACAGATTATGGCTTGTTTGACCTTATATTTGACAAAGTGAAGATAAACCTCAATGTACTTCATTCTCTCATAGAACACTGGATTGGAAGCAATATAAAGAGAGGCCTAATTATCACAGTTTAAATCAATAGGAGGAAGTTTATGAAGGCCTAAGTCCTTCAACAAGGTGACCATTCAAGTTACTTCACAAGTTGTCAAAGTTATGGACTTATATTCAACCTCAATGACTGCCAAGCTACTGAAGAATTGCCAAGTATGATACAATAACTAGTTGTGGATCTTCTAGTATTGGGTAATTGGCCTAATTCGTATTACAGAAGGCAATCAAATGAGTTATAGAAGAGTAAGCCATGAGAATCCCTAAACTGAGCGAAGCCTTGAGGTATCTTAGAATAAATAGAGCTACAATCATATGTGAGGTATTAGGTGCATGCATAAATTGACTAAGCAATTACATTCCATAATATATATCTAGTATTTTGATTGTGAGATAAATAAGCTGATCAATAAGTCTCTAAAATGGCTCTCGATCAGGGAGAAGGTTAACACTATAAAGTGTTAGCTCTTCATGTGGATCCAAAGGAAGTTTCACAAGTTTCTCATCCACATTATACTCCTTGATAATGTCCATGGTGTATTTATGTTGCGATAAAAATAATCTCTGACCTATTCTAGTAATTTCTAAACCCAAAAAGTACCTTAATTCTCCCTGGTCTTTCATGTGGAACTGAGACTTAAGGAAGGATTTAGTTTTCTAAACGGACTAGAGGTATTATTATGATGACCATGTCATCCACATAAACTAATATGGTAGTAAATTCCCCATATTATTGTAAAGTAAATAAGGAGTAGTCGGGCATAGATTGATCAAACCCATATTGTAAAAAGGATGCAAAATTTTTGGTGAACCATTGCCATGGAGCTTGTTTAAGTCCATACAAAGACTTAACTAGCTTTCAAACTTTAGATTAATTTGGTGTAAATGTACTAAAGGATTGAATTGGCTCCCCCTCACCTAAATATCTCTATGTAAGCACCATATACACATATTCTTGCAAATCCCTATGAATAAAGGCATTCGAAACATCCATTTGATAAGAATGACAACCCTTCAATGTAACTACTACAAGTAGTGCTCTCATTGTGGTCATTTTTTCCACTAAAGTAAAATTTTCTTCGAAATCCACCCCCTATATTTTCCTACAACCCTACACGACCAATAAAAAATCCACGCTCTAGGAATATGGAAATTAAAGTTAGGGATCAAAATACAAGTTATTTCTTTCAAAAAGATTCTATAAGATGGAAAGAAATAAATTTAGAAAAATTGTGGATGATGATGGGAGATGGTCGACTGAAGATAGACACCATTATGGCCTAGGTGGAAAAGAATTTCTTCAAATGGTTGCTCACCTCATCTCAACGAATAAACTAGGAATAGGCCCTCCAAGGAATGTGCCTAAGGGTGGCTACAAATATAAATGCTACACTAATACTAGAACTATTCATACAGAGAGAGATCCATGATTAGGCATGCCAACAGGTTAGGACGGGGATGGAAACCCCAGACTCAAACCCATCCCAATCCCCTTTTCATCGAGAAATTCCCTACTCAATCCCCCCACATATCAAAACCCTATATCCGACCTGATATTAGTATATTTCCTATACCCAATTCATTATATGACCTTAAAACCCAAACTCGATCTCATCCCTAATATCTAATCTCATCCTTGATATCTAATACTATTTTTTGACAATATACTTTTAATTTATATTCTATATAAATTTATTATTATTATTATTATTATTATTATTATATATAAACATTTTGGGAAAGTTTGGTAATGAAGGTCCCAAAATCGTAACCAAAAAAGTCCCTAATAAGAATCTCTGAACTAGAATGGAGAATTCTCGAAGGGCCCCCAAACCCAACAGGGGAATAATCATCCATATCCATGATGCCTTATACTAGATGCACCCGACCACCAAAGCTCTCAGACCGAATGGACGGTGCATTCTCTTCTACTAGAAGTATTGGGACATAATAAGCCTCGAGGTTAATTCTTGTGTGAATGGGGTTTTGGAGGGAAACCCAATTCCCTTAAAAAAGGCAAATTCTTAGTCTTGCTCAAGGGGGAAAACTGTAAAGGTCATCGGTGAGAGACAAACAGTTAGGCGCAGCTAACCAAGAGATCAAGAAAATGGCATCAACTAAAGGTAATTGTCAAAGGTTATCATATTTGACCCATAGGCCAAGGGCATAAGCCAGATCCATCGAAAAAGGGAATCGACCAAGGGTGACTATTACGGGAATCAGCTCGGGACAATTGCCAAGAGCATTAGCTAATGGAGCATCAGCTAAAGGCATGTCTGGCAAAGAGAAAAGAGTGATGGTCTAATACCAACATATGGTATTAGTTGACTAGACTTCTAGCCAAGACTGAGGAAGGATACGTGAATAGGGAAATCGGGATCAATTAGAAAATACCTTATTATAAGGGATTTTACACTTATCAATATGAAAACCTATAATTTGATAGGAGTCAACTCATAAATCCGATCATTAGGTGGTAACTAATATGATTCCCCTATTCTAACTAATGTTAGGTAGGTAATTGTACAAAATCCATTGCCCAAATAATGGTTGAGTATTTTGGCCAAGGATGAGAGATGATATAAATGGTCATTAACTGACCACTTGTAATATACATAGAGAATTATATGAAGAGTAAATTAAAGAAGGAAATAAGCTCCTAAGTTTTCTCTCATTTATTCATAATCAATAAAAGTATAATATTCTTCCTCTCACAAATCTTTTTCCCCTATACTTACAATTTACTCTCACATTTTCTCATAAATTGTGCAATTAGCCAAGGGTGTCATTATCCACCTTCCTAAAGGGATTTTTCAACATCTGGTATCAAATCTTGGATAACATTCATGACAGCTAATAAAATAATCATGTTGATGTTAAACAACAAAAGTCATAGGACTTAAAAGAGTAAAATAAAGTACCTAATATATGTGAAAGAGCTTGGTGATCTAATTAAAAATGAATGAGGCATGTCCGAGTGCATGAAATAAAAGGAAGGGGAGTAGAAGAAGCTCAATAGAAGAGCTTGTGGTTATATCCGTCAATGGGTGGATGACATTATCATTCGTCATGTTGAGAAAGAAACCCTAGCCTATGGAGTGTGTTCTAATCTATATTCACTTTATGCAAAAAAGATGGAAAAAATAAGGTACAACATATGAAGAGCCTATTATTTCACACCTTAATGGGTTTTGGAATATATTCATCTAGCTAAAGAATATAGAGATAGTGTTCGGGTATGAAGTTTAAGCCCTGCTAGTCGTAGGTTCTCTACCACATAGATGGGAGACTATTTAGTTATTTCTCAAAAATCTTGCACTAGGAGAAAAGCTCACAATGGCATTGGTGACAACGTCACTTTATATAAAAGAGACAAGAAGAGGAAGTAGTGTGGCATCATAATCAAGGTGTAAGGCCCTTGCAATGAACCAAAGGAGATCCAAGGATGGAATATAGAGAGGGAGGTCTAAGAATAGGTTGAGGAACTCAAATAAAGATAATCCTTGCTTCCATTTTAGGAAGTTTAGTCGATGGAAGAATGATTTTTGGGAGTTGATGAAGGATGCAAAGGGAAAAGGCAAGATGAATGAGGAGATGGAATCACTACCAATGATGAACTTTTAGTTATCTTAGAGCATCTAAATGCTCACACAAGCACCTCATGTATAGATGTTGATTGGATAGTGGACACTCGTGCCTCCTACCACATCACCATGCATAATAATTTTGCTCTTCTTACAAATCTAGAAACTCGGATGAGGTGCATATGGGAAATGATGGTATCTTCAAGATAGAATGGAGAGTATAAGATTAGAAACAAACTTGCATTACACTTTGAAACTCAAGGAAGTGAGACATGTTCCACACATGAGGATGAGTCTTATATTATCTATGAAGCTATATTATGATAGCTACATAAGTCTAAATGGAAAGAGTATGTGGAAGTTAGCAGAGGAGCCCATGGTAGTGGCCAAGGGGTGCAACTATTTCTCCTTATATTGAAATTAGGAAAATTTGTGTTCAACTCTCTAGAGGACTCCTATAATGTATAACATTATACACTCATCTATATGAGTGAGAAAAGGGTAGAGCTTTTCAATAGTTGAGGCATTATACCAAAGATTCAAGGGGATAAGATTGACTAACACACTC
Source organism: Tamarix austromongolica (assembly GCA_039764185.1). NCBI lineage: Eukaryota > Viridiplantae > Streptophyta > Magnoliopsida > Caryophyllales > Tamaricaceae > Tamarix > Tamarix austromongolica. The sequence goes on along the minus strand of CM077815.1, from coordinate 75,836,495 downwards.
ATTGTGTTATAGGCAAGTAAAATTGCAATACTCCATCTTAAAATCTTTTAAAATATGTTTAAAATTATGTTGATAAAAGATAAATGAGTTTTCATTTTGAAAATGGCTTAAAATTCTAATAAAAATGTGAATTACAGCCGTACTGGTTGACTGATTGCCTTAAAAGATCTACTGGTATGCTGGAATTGGCATTTGCATTCCTCATAAACTAATTGGTTGGTTTATCTAAATCGATCGATTAGTTATCCTATTATATCATATCCTTTTTAAATTTTTTTTTGAATTTCTTTCCAATATTTAAAAAAAATTAATTATAATGTATTTATACTAATAAGCATATTTTGATGCTTTAGGAATATAATTACATTCTTAAGATCAACCCATGATTTTATTTAGCTTGAATTTCTCCCAAAATAATTTTGTGGCATTCCTCACCTTTTGTATGTCTCCCTCACTTTTCTCTCTTTTCCTTAACTTACCAACCTCTGCCATGTCCCCTCTTGATTACACTCTACTCTCCTAACCTCATCATGTATTTCTCTTACACTTGGTTTCCCACACTCAACTAAGATAGTATTTTCTCTCTCTTCCCAATTTCAACCCAACTCTCTCCTATACACTCCATTCCTAATTCATTTCCACTTCTTACCTTCTACATTTTCTCTCTTCTCCCTTTCCCTTGGTTAATTTTGCTAAGTGTTGAGATATCCTTCAGTTTCACCCTTTTTCTTCTCTGCTAAGAAAAGCATATGCTTGCCTCTTTTCTTCTTATCATTTGTTCAATTCCCATCCCTTTTTTATTCTCCTAATATTAGCCTTATATTTTCATTTTTTCTCATAAGCAAGGAAGGATTAAGTTTTTGAGAAAGGTTAAATATCTTAGTTTTATCTTAGAATATCTATTTTAAGAGAAAGGTTGTGTTATGCCATTTTTCTTCTCTGTCTTATTTCGATTTTATTTTATTAATTTTTGAAATGGAGTATTAATGGTTTTGATTATTTATTCTCTTAGAAAATTGAAATCTTGGTAGAGTCCATCAAGTTATGAGTAGTTTTGTGCTAGAAGATTTGCTTGGAGGTAAAGCATCCTTATCTCTTTTATGAATAAGGTTTTTTGTTATTTGTTGTGGTTTTTAGTGCTTAGTATGTTATGTGATGTTTATGTATTATATTAAGTTCTTGGATTCAAAAATGTCGTCATGTTTTAATTTCTTAAGTTTTGGAGTATGCTTAAGTATTTTTGACATATGCATGAATTAAGTGGAATTTTGGAATGATATTGTTGATTATTGATTCCCACCATGATTTATGTGAGTTCATATGTGTATTATGTCTTTTTATATGTTTAAAACATAGAATTATGATAGGATTAATTTGGAAAATATTAGTGATTTTGTTGATGTGTGGTTATTGCATCTAGGTGTTATTTCTTTCATAGACCGATCAACTGGTTTGCTATAACCGGTTGACTGGTTGTGTGAATAGTTACATGGGTCAGTGGCTATGATTAGATGGTTTCTTAAACAACCAATTAGATTGGTGATCCAATTTCCTTGAGTATTCAATCAATTTGTCTAATCTATTGACTGGTTGCTTTGTGACTAAAGTGGTTTGGCCTCTGCTTAGACCCATGGACTAGTTTGGCCAAACCCATCAACCGATTTCTATGAACAATCAATTAGTTAAACCAACATGTTGATTGGTTTTAGTGTGTGATATTTTTCATCAGGTCCTATGCAATCATATCAGTCGATTGGTTACCGATTGACTAGTTTTCTTGTTATTTGATTCTATATCCTTATGACTTCTACATTAATATTTTCATGTAATTACAAAATTTTAATCATGATTTCAACCATATTAACCTAGTTTTTAACATAAACCAAAATGATAATATTGTGGGCTTTGTTTGGTTAAGTTTGGTATCATCTCTAAACACCTAAATGGTGGCTTACATGCCTTGTGTTTTATTTTTGTGTTAACACATGGAAATACCCAATTAGTTATTAATAGAGTTAATTATGATTTGTGATATCACTAGGAATTTCAAAATAATGTAAGTATGATTTTGTTCGAGCATTTTTTTTTTACTCTCGGGGTAGCTAGCTAGGAGTTATTAGACGGATCACCTTGTGTTTTTATCTTTTCACTTGCTACCTATTTTCTTCTCTACTGAGGTGCGGCCAATAGAGGGTATGCGTATATCTTTGAGGTACATGATTATACTATAGCAGGTCGATATGGCATCAGTATCCAACTCAGGTGAGTAAGGTATCTTAGTACAAGACCCCTAGCAATTTATATTATCCATTACCTAGGAGGGTGTGGTATCCCAACTTGAGTAGCCCTCGTGGTGGATACATTCAAGGTGTGGTGGGTGAGGTATCCCAATACAATCCCCCTTGATGTACTTTGACCATGTATGGTAGGCAGTGGTGGAGCTAGGGTATTTTTATGGTGTCCTGGGACACCATTGAAATCTAAAATAAATAAATAAACAAATGTACTTCTGTAGCATTAATTTACCTCAGCCTAATGGTTAGTGCACCTATTGGTTTTTGATAAAAAGTCCTGGGTTCAATACCTCAGCATTACAATTTCAATTTACAAACAGTAGTGCACCTTTTTTCTCTTTACTTTTATTTACCTTTTTTAATTTATTAGTTCTTTTTTGTACGTAATACATCTACATTTTTTTCCTTTGGCTTTATTTTCTTTTTATTTATATGAAAATAAATTTATATTTGCTATAGTTAGGTATTTGTTCTATAACTTTTTTTTATAGGTTTTACATTTATTTCTTAATTTAAAGGTTTACAATTATTATTAATTTTTTATGAACATTTAAAATAAATTGTTATCAAAATAAATATTTATTTGAGTACCTGAAAATATTTTTTTATTTTAATATTTACTCTAGTATATTATTTACCGAACTAATAGAGTAGTGACACCATAGATTTAAAATTCTAGCTCCTCTACTGATGGTAGGTATAGTATCCCAATCTATGTTATCCCTTAGGGCAGGTGCATTCGATGTGTAATAGGTGTAGTATCCCTGGAGAAAATCCCTTTTATATATCCTGACCCCCTGTGGTGGGTATGGTATCCCATTGTATGTGTATGCCGCCATAACTTTGGTTCATGGTGGAGAACTAGGTCTGGTTGAACAAACTATCTTAATAACTGAAAGTATGTTGTCACTAAAGGAAGATTTGTAATATGGTTGTCATTGTGTGCACCTAATGTATGATTTATATTATTATTGTTCAATAATTTATATATGAGTACTCCTAATTATATTACAATCATGAGCTTGATTGTTATGCTATTTTAGTATGATTAACACCATGAACCTATGTAATCTTAATGTGCAACATGAGCCCTTACATATTTAGGTAGTTTGTTTTACCAATACTCCATTGTATTGATACTACATTTGTGTGGTCACTGTGATGATACGGCTTCTGATTTGGTGAGTAAATGATAATTTGCAGGGTTCTCGGCTAGCATATATTGAAGATGATTTCATGGTCAGTAGCTGGTCATTGCTTGTGGTTTGAGAGTTACATTTCCATTTGATTAAGAGTTAGGCTAACTGGTTTAGATATATTTTTCCCACTATGTTGGGATACTTTGGCTATTTTTGGCTATTTAAATTATTAGCTTTAGATCATGTATTTGTATATTGTAAACTTCCTCTTCTAACTATATTATTACTCTAATCATTTTTATCAACATTATTGTCTTATTACTAGTAGAGAATCCATTCTTTTGTTCGTTATGTCATTTTGCCTTGTATTAGGTATGTGTTAGGTGATGATCACATCTCTTCAATGGTTTATGTGGTAATAAAATCCCCTGATTTATCTTTCATAAAAGCTTCTACATTGTCTTCGAATGAAATTTGTTGGCCTAAAATTTGGGGGTGCTACAAAAACTAAGCCTACTTTGTCAAAGGTGTTGATAGATGGTTAGCATGGAAACTTGATCAGGTCTTCTAGAATGTATATAGTATGATGAAGATTAATTCATTAGGTGGATCATCATACTTCGTGACATTCATTAATGACTTATCCTAAAAACTTTGGGCATATCCCATGAAAATCAAGGATCAAGTTTTGATCAACTTCAAAGTCTTTCATGCTAAAGTAGAGTGTGAGACTAGGAGGAAGTTGAAGTGTATTTGGATGGAAAATGGAGGCAAATACCTTAGTTAATTTGACAAATACTATAAAGCTCATTCAATCTAATATGAGAAAACCAATCTTAAAACACCATAGCATAATGGGTTGGCAAAACAGATAAACCACACGTTGATGGAGATGATATTATTCCAACTGTCACATGCCAAGCTTCCAAGATCATTATAGGGGGATATTTATAGATGGCATGTCACCTCATCAACTTTTCTTCATCAATTCCTTTCAACGGTGATGTATTTGATGGAGTATGGCTTGGCAGGGATGTGAGCTACAACTACTTGAGGGTGTTTGGCAATTGGGAATTTATTTACATACGAAGGGATGAGAGGAAAAAGTTAGATGATAAGGCTTGTTAGTAAGTGTGTATCAAATATGATGAAGAGAAGCTTGGATACAAACTATAAGACCCAATAGCTAAAAATATTATCCAATGTAGGGATGTTGTGCTCTTTAAGGACCAGAACATCAAAGAATTAGTGGAAGATGGGAGGATGGAGGCTTACATTGATGATCTTATGAAATCCAACTATGATTTTGAGGCGAATGACTCGATGAGAAAGGATGATCCAAGAGGGATGGTTGAGGCATATTCTAATTTAGATGAAGAGATTCCCAAGGCACCGGATTGAAGTAGCAGAGAGTGATGATTGTGAGCCAAAGCTAGCACAAGCTCAATAGTCTGATGCACACAAAGCTCCACAAGAAGTGTGAAGATCCAATAAAAGACCAAGATAGACCAAAAAGTATTTTGCAATTGACCATGTTTTCCTCTTGGGTGATGGAGAGCCTCTATTATATGATGAGGTCCTGACTGATGCACAAAAGGAGAGGTGGTTGGTTGCAATAAAGGAAGAGATGAGCTCCCTTCAAAAAAAAAACACTTGTACGCTTATAGAGAGGTCGTGGGAGAGAAAGGTACTGAAGAACAAATAGGTTTTCGAGATCAAGCATGAGGAGGAAAAAATTGAGTCAATGAACAAGGAAAGGTTCATGGTCAATGGTTTTAGCCAAAGACAAGGAGTTACCTATGATGAGGTTTTCTCTCTAGTGGTGAAGATGGCATTCATCCATGTGATTTTAGAACTAGCTGCTACTTTATACTTAAAGGTTAAGAAACTCGACATTATGATAGCTTTCCTACATAGAAACATCAAGGAGGATGTGTGCATGGAATGGAGAAAAGGTTTTGAGGCAAAGGATAAAGAGGGTATGGTGTGCAAGTAAGCTAGTGAAAAACTTATATAGACTAAGCCATGCACCGAGGCAATGGTGCATGAACTGTGAGTAATTTGTGGCTCGATAAGGGTACAAGAACACATCACCGAAACACCACATATTCATGAAAAGGTTTTAGCCTAGCAATTTTATCCTTCTACTTCTATACGTGCACGACATGTTGATAGTGGGTAAGAACCAATAGTAGATTTTGAAGTTGAAAGAATATTTGACTAATTATTTCATAAGGAAAGACTTGGGCCATTCCAAGTAGATCCTAGGGATACACGTCATATGTGGCCAAGGACATATCAATTTATGATTATCTCAAGAGGAGTATATAGAAAATATACATAAGAGATTCAACATGGATTGTCCCTAACTTAAGATAAGTAAGGCATCATGTCTAATAAATGAAGATAGAAAGAAGAAGATGAGTTAGATTCCATATGTGTCAACCATTCGAAGTTTAATGTATGTAATGGTGTGTATAAGGTTAGACATTGCATTTATTGTTAATGTGGTCAACCAAGTCATATCCAAGCCCAGTAAAGATCACTAGGAAGCAGTGAAGTAGATATTAAGATATCAACAAAGGAACTTCTAAGACGGGAGTGTTTTTTGACATGACTAAGCTATTTTTGGTGGGTCATACCGACTCAGATATGGTAAAAGATGTAGATACAAGGTGATCAAAAACTAGAATTCTTCTTTACCTTTTTTGGGGGAGTTACTCATGGTAATCCTAGCTACAAAAGTGTGCAGCTTTTCTTACAACTTAGGTAGAGTACATAGCCATTACCAAAGGATGAAATGAGATGTTTTAGATGAAGAGAGTGTTTAAAGAAACTCACTTAAGTCATGATAAGTTTATGGTATTTAATGACTCATAGAGTGACATTCATGTCAGCAAGAGTGTGAGCTTCTAGTCAAGATCCAATCATATCCAAGTCAGATATAATTAGATAATAGATGTTCTTAATGAGAGAAAAAAAATTTGGAGAATTTCCATATGGATGAAAATGGTTCTGACATGCTCACAAACCCCTTGTCTAAAAGTAATCATAACTTATGTTGCACCAAAGCTAGATTAAGCATAGTTATTCTCAATAGAGAAGAAAGGAATTTATCATATACATTAGAAGGGGATATTTTTAAAGTTTACTCAAAAAGATGGAATTATTAGGTCATTAGCTAAGGGGAAGATATAAATGGCCATCGGCTAGAGAAAAACAGCGAGGGGCCATTAGCCAAGAGCACAAGCAAATGGTATCAGCCAAAGGTAATTGCTAAAGGGTGCCAACTTTGGGTTGTGGGCTAGGTCCATAAGTCAGGGTCATCAACCAAGGGTAACTACCAAGGGAGACTACCAAGAGTGTTAGCCAAGGGAAACAACTAAGAGTATTGGACAAGGACATGTGTGATAGCTAGAGAAGAGCAATGTTTCAAGACCAACTAATGGTATTAGTTGAATGGACTTCTAGTTGAGAACAAGGAAAGAGACATGAGATAGGAAATCAAGTATTAGTTAGGAAATATCTTAATATAAGATATTTCAAACTCATTGGCATTATAACCTATAAGTTAAAAGGGGTCAACTCATGGAGTCAACAATTAGGTGGTAACTTGTGCACTTTCGCTATTCTAACTAGTGTTAGGTAGATAATTATTTAAAGTATATCGCTCAAATAATGGTTTAGTGTTTTGGCTAAATATGAGAGAAGGTATAAAAGGCCCTCTATTGACCACTTATAATATACATAGAGAATTATACAAAGAGTAATTTTAAGAAGAAAATAAGTTCCTAAGTTTTCTCCCATTTATTCATACTCAATAAAAGTATCCAATTCTTTCTTCCACAAATATTCATTCCTTATACTTCAACTTACTCTCATATTTCCTTATAATTGTGCACCTAGTCTAGGAGGGTATTTTCCACTTGGTCAAAGGGTTATTTCAACATATAGGTTTTCTATAGGCTATTTCTTGTGTGAAGGGTGTTTTAGAGTGAAACAATATGCTAGATCATGTAAACCACACCTTCTTAGCTTTGATTCCAAAGACTAAAGATTCAAAGTGAATGATGGTGTTGATACCTATCAGTGTATGTAATGTGATTTACAAGCTGATATCTAAGGTTCTTGCCAATAGGTTGGGAAAAAACTTCTAAGAAACATTTCAAAGAACCAGAGTACATTTATCCTAAAAGTAGTTCAATCATATACAAAATCCTCACTAAATTTGAGGTTTTTCATTTTATGAAGCACAAGAGACAAGGAAGGAGAGGTAATGTTTTACTTAATATTGATATAAGTAGGGTTTATGATAAAGTTGAGTGGAGTTTCTTAGAAGATAAGATGCTTTATATAGGTTTCTACCCTGGATGAGTCTCGGTGATTATGCATTATGTTATATTTATATTTTTTGTTTAGTTCTTTTTAATGAATGTTTAAGTCCTATATTGAAGTTACATCATGGAATTCACCAGGGAAACCCCATCTCATCTTACTTATTTATCTTATATGTGAAGGTTTTCGCTCATCTTAGTACCTAAGGTGCTATCTCGGAACATTTACATAGGGAATAGGACTTTCAAGGTCCCCCCTCCCCATGTGTCTCATCTTCTCTTTGCTGCCAACAATATTTTGTTCATTAGGGCCACAAGAGAAGAGATAATCCATTAGAAATATATAGGGCTCATGGTGATGCCTTAGGTTAGGAAATTAATTTAACCAAATCCAAGATGATTTTCAACCTTAATTTTGATCAAGTTTGAAAGGATGAGTTGTGTTACCTTCTAGGGATGAGATAATTCTATAGCTACTGTAGATATCTTCACTAGCCAAACATTATTGGCCGCTCAAAAAATTAGATATGTAGTGTTCTTAAGGAGAGAATAATAGAATATACTAGAAGATGAGGAGTTAAAAGTATAATTTTTTGTCTTGGGCGAGCAAGGGAATTATTATCAAAGTTGTTGTGCAAGCCATCCATATGAATACAATGAGCATCTTCAAGCTCCCATCATCTTTATGTGATAAGTTACAACAAATCATGACAATATTTTGGTGGAGTGGAAGACATTACAAGAAGGGTGGTCATTTTCATGATTGGGACCCAAAGGATTTAGATGGATTGGGGTTCCCAAACCTATCTTTGTTCAACTTGTCCCTTCTAGCAAAATATCTCTAGCAGATTATGACTCAAGATAGCTTACCATTTGTAAGAATCTAAAAAGTGAAATACTATCCACGTTGTAGCCTACTTGATACACTTTTAAGCTATAAGTTGGGATATAATTAGTAAAGTGTGTGAGAAGCAAAGTGGGTCCTATTAGCACGATTACTCTAAGAAATGGACAATGGTGAAGAAATTAATGTTTGGAAGGACTAGTGGATCCCAACACTTCACTCTTTTAAGGTTATCATTTCATTTGATGTTGACTATTAGGTTATGCAAGTGAGTCATGTCATGATTTATGGATTTAATTCTTGTCACATAATTAAGATTGATTCAATCTTTCTATCATTAGATGATCACTAAATCACCTAACTCCCTATACATAACTACAAGTAGAAAAACAAACTAGTATGTCACTACTCTATGGATGGTCTTTTCAATGTGAAGAGCTACTATAACATGTTAAGTAGCTGGGCTTGAATAGATGTTCCAAGCAATTTCTATAAGACTAGAAAAAGTGTGTGGTAGCACATAAAATGACCTAAGACACTCTTTTGGGAGTGGTCGATCACTTGAGTTATAGTCGCAACATTCTACCTACCTATGAGATGCTTCAGAATAAAGGAGTCCAAGTTCCAATTATTACCAATAGTGTGGCAAAACGTAATCAATTTGTCATGTACTGATTGAATACTCTTATGCTAAGGAATTATGAGAGTGGGCCCACTTGATGTGGGCGTGCATATTAAAGGTAGATAATGGAATAAATGGTTGTCCAACTAGATGAAAAAGATGATACAACTGTGACATGGGTACTCATTTATGCTTAGGTGGTGTGGTGGGAGAGAAATGATCTTAATTTTAAGGACAAGGTCACATACCTAAAGGTTATAAGTGAGTATATAGAGTAGGCCTCACTCTCTCTTTGGGAACAATAAGATAACCCAACGAGTGTTCTTGGGGTAGATGGCATGTTCATCTCTAGATAGATTGAAGTTAAATGAAAACACTAGGCTAATGGAGGATGGTAGTTGGGTTGTCTTTATGGTCTACCAAGATCATGTAAGGAGGGTGATTTGGGCACACAAAAGGCAATTAGTAGAGTGTTGGGCAATTGAATAGAAAGAGGGGTAGGTGGTGTTATTGGCTCTAGAACATGTAACTTTTTGGCCGGAGAGGAATATGATTATAAATTCCTACATAGAGGGATTAATCTACAAATTGAGAGTGAAAAGATGCATCAAATCAAGGTTGGGTTTCACGGTTTATTGAATCTTAGACATAGATGCAAGGATTGAGAAGATTAAGTGGTCTTATACTTGCAAAATTGGCAATAAATTAGCACATGTGATTGCTAAGTTTGGCTCTTGTAACGTTAACAATTTTTTGGTAGTTATATAACCTAATCCTTTTAATGATGTTACTAAAAATGTTATGGTTAAATAAAAGTCTAGGCCCAAGGTTGGCCACTCTTATTCTAAAAAAAATTACTCTTCCTCCACCAAAAAAATATATAATGATTGGAGCATTTTTTTCTCTATCATAGGCTTGTACACACCTAACACCCCCTCACTTTTTCCTCTTCCCATCACATCAACGTCGCTCGATCACTAGCCCACCACTACATACATTTGATCTCCTATATGCTAATCATTACTAGTGCTGAAAAATTACCTTCTCCCTCTTCTCTTGTCCACCTTTCACCATGCATATCCCTTATAAACTCTATGGTTACTTACATATATGCCAAATTCACTAAAAAAATGCAGCTAACATGCATGGCAATGCAACTAGATCTTAACACCAAACACCTAGTCAAAATTGCAAATATTAACCTTGAAGGCCGAGTTTTTGTAGATGTGATGAAATTAAAGCAAAACCCAACTTAACAACCATTGACTTTAGGAAATGTCAGTTCTTTGAAAATGAAGGGACACCGAATCTAAGAGTTCTTAAGGGGAAAACTAATTTCAAATTGGATCATCTTAAGACTCAAAGAAAGAACAAAATCTTTGACCACAAAATAGATCCACGGCTTTAGGTTAGAAAATGTGAGCAATTTTTCAATGTTTTCATATTTAGGCAACAATTGATTGATTGTGTTAGTTATTCTATTTTTTCAAATATTGTAAGTGATGTGAGAAATTTGTTATAGTTTAGAAATAGTGTTAACTTGGATGATTTTTAGATTTGGTTCATGCATCACCTCTTTGTGTAGGAATCAATTGTTTGTTGTTGAATGTTGATTTGGTTTCATGACTAACTCTATTTTATGAAGAATGTGTAAATTTATAAATTAGTGGATAATGATTGATGAGGAAGAAAAAGATGAATAGGTTAGGATTTTTCTATTTTAGTTCTAAAGCTTGTGAATTAATAAATAAAGATGGATGAAGAAAAAGATTAATATGTTTAAGATCTGTCCTATTTTGGTTTTAAAATTTAAGGTTAACAAACAACTAAGTGAGTAAGGATAAAGTGGATATATATATATAGACATAGTCGGTGATGAAATGGACAAAAGGGTAGGATATACACTAAAGTTGAACTACAGTGGCATTTCGTACAAAATAAAGTTTGACCGAGTATATATGATGGCATATGTTAAATTATAGGGGTAAAATATCCCTAATAATAATAATAATTATTATTATTATTATTATTATTATTATTATTACTACTACTACTACTACTACTACTACTACTACTACTACTACTACTACTACTACTACTACTACTACTACTAGGATTGATCTAATCTAGTTTGATCTATTGGATGTCAATCTAGCTTGAAAATAAAGTAAGAAAAGCATGGTATTCTCATTTTAATTTTTTTATTATTATAGGGGTTGAATTCCAAATTCTTTCTTTTCATTAAATTTTAATATAAATTATTTTACAAAATATTTTTTATAATGAGATAGTTTGTTGATGTTTAAGTTGCATCTTGAGGTTAAGTAAAATGTAATGCTTATAGATTAGGTCTTACTTTAGTTTGGGTTTATATTTAGGTAACATCATGTATATGTTCAAGTTCATTATTTAGGCTAGATCAACTTTTTCAGATTAATATAAAAGCTTGAGTATCTCATTTAAGATTACCTTTATTGTGTCGTAAGCTAGTAGACAGAGGGATTCATAATTAGTAAGATCATATTTGAGTAGTTGATGGTGGAGTCCTAATTACCAAAGGTTTCAAATTCAAATCCCAACTCTCTTAGTGTATATACACTTTTATTTTGATGACACACTAGTACAGTGAATTATATATACAAGGTGAAGAGGGGTCAAATACCCTCTCTTAAAATATAAACTTAAGAACTAATATTAACCATTGGATGGATATGCATTCAATAGTAAGTTTTAATCAATATTCAACCTAAATCCTTACCCCTAACCCATTGGCAAGTCCATATCCTAAACCTAAATCATAATTCATAATTCATAAACCCTAAACCTTAAACATAGACCCGTGAACCTTAAACCCTAAACCCAATATCCTAACCCTAGATCGTCAACCCTACTTAAGAGTTAAATATTATTTTAGCCAATTTAGAATGTATTTTTATTTTTATTATTTCTAAAAAAATATTTTAGTCTCTCTAGATTTAATTTTTCATTCAAAAAAGTCTCTTAATTAGGGATAAAAATAGAAAAATTTGTGTCCTTAATAGATTAACTTTAATGAAAATATAATATAAAAGGACTAAAATAAATATATATATATTTATTCAGAGACCAAAATAAGAAAAATTCTTGTCTAAGGGACTAAAATAGTATTTAACTCCCTAACTCTAAACAATAAATGTGAAACCCTAACATCTAACCCCTATATGTAAACTCTACACTCTTAACCCTTCACCCTCAACCCAAAACACAAACCCCTAAACCATAAACCAAAACTCTAAATCCTAAATCCTAAACTATAAACCATAAACCTTAAATATATTAAACCCTAACCCATAATCCATAACCATAAATCGTAAATCCTAACCCTAAATAAATCTATACAACCTAAAATAAATGGAACAGCCCCTAAACCTAAAAAAAATATTAAAAAATCTCTAAAAAATAAACCCTAAGCCTTAAGTCATAAGTCCTAAACCCAAAACCATAAATAAATCTAAAAACCATAAACTAAAATAATATAAAACTCTAAAACTCTAAAAAAACTAAAATAAATATAATAAGCCATAAACCCTAAACCTTAAATTAAAAAAATCTAAAAAATACCTTAAATAAATTAAATTAACCCCAAACCCTAAAAAAATATTAAATAAATAAACCATAAACCCACAAACCAAACTACAAATCTAAAAGAGCTAAATTTAAATATAAACAAAAACTAAGAACTTAAAATAAATATAATGAATCTAAAACCTAAAAATCTAAAGTCTAAACCCTAAATAATTCTAAAAATTTATAAAATAAGTGCTATAAACTATAACGCCAAAACAAATCTAAAAAAATAAAAATCTAAAAAAGTAAAAATAAAAATATATATAAAAAATAAATGAAATCAACTTTAAGCTTTAAATTTTAAAAGCACCTCAAATCCGAAATAAAATAAAATTAAAATGTTTAAAATAAATAGAGTAAACCCTCTGAAAACACCAAAAATAAAACAAATATAGGAATCCTAAAATAATTGTCATAAACCAAAAAAAATAGTGATAAAAAGTATATAATAAAAGTAAGAAAAAAGATCAAAATATTGATCAAGCGTGTACATAATAAGAGGGAATTCCCAAACCAATTCTGCTGGCCACATTTACGGTTTAAAACGTTCTTGAATTTTTATTGAAACCACAACTCTACGGATAAAACAAACATGGCAGTGCAAGTCGTTCTCTTGATAGTTTATAACAATGGGTTAGAGATGGAAATGGGTCGGGTCTGGACCAGGTCCAGCCATACCTAGATCCGGACCCGTTTATATTACCTAGACCCAGACCCGTTGGGTCTTAAAAGTTCAGAACCAAATCCAGATCCATCGGGTCTAGCGGGTAAACGAGTCCTAAATGGGTCCGGTTATTTTATTAAAAAATAATTAATAATCTATACTAATACAAATACATTTATGTTTTATATAACTTAATATGTATTTTTTTTGTTAAAAAATCATCTAAGTGAAAAAATAAATATATTAAAATAGTTATATTAACTTTTCAAATGGTGTTTTAATGCTTTTAGTAGGGATATAAATGGGGTGGGTTCGGGGCAGGTATATTCATATCCGTATCCGTATCCGATAAAAAAATCCGTACCCGTATCCGAATCTATATCCGCTAACATATCCATATCCGTATCTGTTGGATATCCGTTACTCGACGGATTATCCGTTTACCCGTTAATGGATATTGTTTGATGGATAAATCCATCATCCGACAGATAAACTCATTTAGAGTTAAGCTAGAACTGGACCCAGACCCAGACCTTTTAAAGTATATGTGGACCCAAACCCGATCCAGACCCGTCGGGTCCAAAATCATGGACCCAGACCCGCTAAAATTTAGGCAGGTCTAGCGGGTCCGGGTCGGGTCCAAGACCCATTACCATCCCTACAATGGGTTCGTTATTACAAGAACACCACAACGTCGTCCTACTTATTTGTTGTGTTATATCAAATATTAGCCATTTATATTATTTATTGAACGGTGGTTATATGATTTTTTATGTTTTCATTTTAAGAACTAGTTTTTACATGACCCTTTAAGAGGAATTATTACGTGAATCTGGGCACTCAATTTTAGATACACTACCTCAATATTTAATATAATTATGGTATATTTCTAGTATATATTTAATATATTTTTATTAATATATATATATATATATATATATAAATGTATGAAAATATACTATAATTACACTAAATATATGCACCGATGCACTCAATTTTGGGTGCACTACCTATATATTTAATATAATTATAATATAATTTTAGTACATTTTTATATATATTTAATAAGTTTTGATAAACATATATTAAAATATGCTATAATAACACCATATATGAAGATGGCGCACCCAAAAATGGGTGCACATGGTTCATACAATAATTTTTCGCCCTTTACCTATCTAAGGTTGGGTGTATTCTTTCTCCGAGTATTAATTACCAAGAAAAAATTATAATAGAGCAGAAAAATCGTTGATGGATGTATAAATGAAGAAATTGAAATAATAATGAAGGCAATCATTTTTTCCCTTTCCTTTTTTTCTCCTTCTTCATTTATATTTTCCCTAGCTAGCTCCTCATTTGATGGAATCACTCACTTAATAACCTAACAAAATGGAACGAATTACCACTTTTGGCGCATGTCCATTGTTAATTCAATACCCTCTTCTTCCTCCATCCGTCCCTTCATTCCATGGTCACTTCTTTCGTTCCTTCCTCAGTTGATACTCTCTCCCTTACACGCAGAATTCTTCATCATCGTTGTTATTAATATATTATTGTTCTTATTTCGGCTCTGTATAAATGCTAATTAATTATTCACAAAGAAAAAGAAAGAAGTGAATTTATGTGCCCTCGCATTCTTACATATGCAAGTGCAAAAAGATAAGGGTCCGCGCAATAATTACTAATGATGGATAATTGAGGTATGGACTACTACGCACATACATACTCTCGTCGACGTACCTATGTGAATGCATGAATCAGCCCAATTAATTAGTATTGACATGGGGAGCAAAGAACATGATGATATCATTTGTCGAAACACAGAAAGGAGTCATAAATTTGGGATATTTTATGGCAATAGTCCCCATGATTTTGACTTTGCTACCATATTACTAGAGATGTCTATCGTTATGGTTATTTCACATGCCGTTCGGTTCATCCTCAAGCCTCTCAGACAGCCAAAAGTCATTTCCGAAATCATTGTAAGTAATCTTCTGATTGAATACATACTTTGTGCAATTTGTTATTAAGATTGAACAAGAAATTGGTGCATCATATTTGATTATATCCATATGTATATACATGTCGCTCGCTAGTAGAGTTGAAACTGCGTAAATTCTGACTTAATCGGGACATCATTGTCTTTGTATTGCTCTATGCATGCGTATATGAATGCTGATTTATATATATATATACGCACACATTTGAATTTGTTTGTTCAATCTATCTACGTTTTTATCTCAAATTCATGCGACCAATGAGTACGTAACTAAAAAACCTTATGTACACATGCAGGCGGGAATAATCATCGGACCGTCGGTGCTAGGTCACAACAAGAGCTTCCAATCCCATGTATTCCCACGAAACTCACAATTCGTGGTCCGAAACATCGGATTAATAGGCTTCATGTATTTCCTCTTCGTATCCGGAGTAAAGATGGATTTGGGAGTAATCAAGAAAGCGGGAAAGAAACAATGGTCCATAGCCTTAGTTGGTGTAATACTACCCCATGTCATACTGCTAGGACTATCATTCAGCATGAGGAAACACATGGATAACGAAATGGCCAAACCATCAACCATCGGTGGGATTGCTTCTGCTTTAATCATAACCACATTCCCCGTCATCTACACCGTATTACGAGATCTAAATCTCCTTACCTCCGAGATTGGTAGACTAGCCCTCTCCACTGTGATTATCAGCGACGTCATCGGGCTCAACATCGTGGTCGCCTTCGAAGCAGTGAAACAAGGAGAGGGAAAGAGCATGAATGCTTTGTACTACGTGGTCTCATTGATCTTTGTGTGCGGTGTCGTGGTCGGCGGGATCCCGAAAGTCATGGGATGGATTAAACAGAGGACGCCGGAAGGCAAATCAGTTGATCAGAGGTATGTGACGGTGATATTGTTGGGTGTTTTCATGATCAGCTTCGTTACGGACTTTATTGGTGCTGCTATAGCTAACGGGCCATTATGGTTAGGGTTAGCTATACCCGACGGACCGCCTATTGGTGCTACTTTGGTTGAGAAGACCGAGGTGTTTATGTCAGAGGTTTTGGCTCCGTTTTCGTTTGCCTCCATGGGGTTGTTGACGGATACATATGAGATGAGTTTGTGTTGGCCGTGCTTGGGACCTTTGTTTTTTATCAGTTTGACCGGTTATCTATCTAAGTTGGGATCTATTATGGCTGCTGCTCATTATAATCAAATGCCTTTTAAGGAAGGTTTGACGCTTGGTCTTATGATGAGCTTGAGAGGTCAAGTTGAGTTCTTACTCTTTCTTCATTGGATGGATTGGAAGGTATGTATTTACGTATTTATAATTCTCCTTTGTAGCTACATTAATATTTGTGTACCTATATATGTAGTGTACATGATTGACTTCTTTATATATATATATATATGTATGTATGTATGTATGTATGTATGTATGTATGTATATGTATATGTATGAATGCGATGCAGATGGTTGACACGGCCAAGTTCACGATGATGGTATTCCTAACAATCATGGTAACCGGCATATCATCACCATTGATAAGCATCCTCTATGATCCAACGCGTCCATACATGACCAACCGACGAAGGACCGTCCAACACAACGAACCAAACTCCGAACTCCGTATCGTTGCATGCATACACGATGAAGAATGTGTAACCAATTTATTCAGTCTCCTCCAAGTCTCTAATCCATCGATAACCAGTCCTTTCTTCATCTATGTACTCAACTTAATAGAACTAGTGGGTCGAGCCTCACCTATACTGATTGATCATTCCTTACAGCCCAACGAATACTGGGATTCCTACGATGAGGCGATACATAACGCCTTAAGACTTTACCAAGACAACAGAGACAGCGAGATTGTTAAGGTGGAGTATTACACGTCTGTTGCTCCTCATAGGACAATGTACCAGGACATATGCGAACTAGCATTGGAGAGAAAAGCTAGTCTCATCATAATGCCTTTTCATAGGAAGACAGTAACCTTGTCGGGCGACACCGTGGTCCGTCGTGGTGTTCAGTCAATCAACTCAAATTGTTTGCTCCATGCCCCTTGTTCCGTAGGGATCTTCGTGAGCAAGAACTCTACCAACATGATGGATCTTACCGCCGAGAGATCGAGCGGCGAAGGAACATTTCAGTGCGCCATGATATTTTTAGGTGGTGCGGATGCACGAGAGGCGTTGGCTTATGCCGATCGAATCGTAGGGGATCCGGATGTGAACCTCTTGGTCGTCCGCTTCCTAGTTTCTAGCGGCGGTAGTACGGATTATTCCTTCGACGGCGGCTGCAGCGATCGAACTAGGAAATACTATGATATGGAGAGGAAGTTGGATGATGGAGTGGTGACTTGGTTTTGGGTGAAGAACGAGAGGAATCAGAGGGTGGTGTACAAGGAAATTGTGGTGAGTAACGGTAATGAAACGATCTCGGCTATTTATGATATGAATGAGGATGATCGTTTTGATCTTTGGATTGTTGGAAGAAGAAATGGAATCCATCCTGTCTTACTCCATGGATTATCCACTTGGAGTGAAAATCACGAGTTGGGCGTCATAGGTGATTATTTAACATTCGATGATTTTAATACCAATGCATCTGTGCTCGTTATACAACAACAGGTGCTTAGAGATCATTACCACAAAAGATATGATACTAGTATAGATTGTTGTAAACGAAATTTGTTTCTAACTTAATTATTATTGTACATGTTAGCTTGCTTAATTATTTTGTTTAGCCATGGGTTAAAAATAGCTTCTATCAACTACTAACGAAATATGATACACAGAATGAACCGGATACAGGATTTTTGACAAAGTTAAGCCTATATCGACTTTGATAGACCAAACTATTACCTATAGTACCCCATACCTTTGACCTATTATATTAAATTATATTCCCAAATTATTTTAGAAATAATGCACGATATAACCCTAAGACTAGACAAAATATATGATATAACTTTGAATTTTACAAAACACACGAGATTATCCTCAGTTTCTAGGATTACATATTAGATAATTCTAAGTGATCGAGCATTATACATTGGCTTTGTTTTAGAATTCATAAAGAAATCAAAATCACCTAATGAAATGACATTTTTCTTTCCTCTAGTGAGCCTCATTCATCCCTCCATTCTTCTTACCCCTTATTACGTGTTTTTCCCTAATCAATTGGCTATTAAGAATAGGAATAAATTTTAAAACCAAAACTAACAACTCAATAAAGTAAGCTAAATATGCTAAAAAAATATATATGACAATTTGGGATTCATTTTTCAAAGATATACTTATTAATAATTATCTAATAGGCTAATTGATTATAAAATAGTTAAAATACAGTAATTAATTATAACACCAAAATTTACTAAGTCGTCATCTCCCCAAAAAATCAGGTATCATCTCCCTTCCCACCAAAGCTTCCTCATCATCTCCAATCTTCTAATCCTCTCCAACCTCCAAATGATAGGGGATCAATTGACGATGTGGCTAAACACCACCACTTCTCAGCTTTATCCATCATGTTGCCAGTTCATTATTATCACCGCCCACCTAGCTAATAGTTATCCTCACCAGAAGCCAAAGCTTCATCTATGTTGATTTATATATTTCATGTTGTTGATATGGGAGCTCAACGTTCATTCATCTGGTTCATGCATCAATCTAATTGTGGATCAATTGAAATAGAGTCCTTAGAGGATGTACATAGATCTAATTTTCATTGGTGACTCGAACCTAGGATATGTTAGCTATAGATATGGGATTGTGCTTGAATTTGTTTCAATCCATAGCTTTAGATTCATTATGTTAAATTTGCTTGGGTTATATTTTATTGTTGGGTTGATTGTTGAGTTGATTGTTGAGTTGTTAAGACTCAATGTTGATGTGTGGTATGATTTGAAACTTGTGATATTCTTCCTCTAGAACTTCAAAATTGTTGGCCAAACAAATTGGTGCTTATGTCCTTTCCCTTGCCATTTTTTATGGTAAAATTATTGGCTCATAGGGTGGTTTTCTCTTTATGCATAGATTGTAGCTCATGTCTTTCGATAGTGACGAATAGAAATACAATGTGGATGTGTTACTTGTGCTTGTTCAATTTTTTTTAAGTTTGTTTGAGGTTCTTTGTGCTTAGATTTGGATTTTGGTTGTGTTCTTTATGCACATTCAAATTTTTCTAAGTTTGTTTGAGGTTATTTTAAATCCAATCCCTAAGCTTCATTTTGGGTATTCCATTTTTGTTTTTGCTAAAGTTTAATCCTTGTTTCTCTTTGTTACTTTTAAATGGGGACTGAGTTGAAGCTCTGATTTTGGCTCTGTCATCTCAGATATAGTGGTTAGAGAGACATTTTTAGCAAACTAGAGGTGTGGCATTGAGATGATGACAAAAAGGAAAAATGAGATATAAATAAGCAAGGAGATAGGGAAGACGATAAACTTTAGATTAAGAGTTTGAAATTTCATTAGGTTTGCTTAATTAGAATAGATCATGGCCATTGATTTTTAATATTAGTTAAGTTTTAATGAATATTTGACCTTCTTTTGCATACTATCTAGAAATTTGTCTACTCTATAAACTCATTTTTAGCTTATTTTTAATAATATTGTGGCGTGTTTGCATATCTTTTTTTTCAAATATAACAAGTTTTTTATTAAAATTTGGTTTTGAATGAAATGATTTTGTAATTTTATCCAAAACTTTAGATTTTTAATACAAGCTAGAATATTTTTCATTATATTTTGAATCTTCAAATAAATACATAAATATTAAGAACTTAAGGGGATTTTTAGATATATATTTTTCCCCAACTTTAAGCAAATTATGAAACTTTTTATATGTATATTAGATTTTTTTTCCCTAATTGTCCAATTTTGTAATTTTTTTCCCTAATTTATATTAGTTTTTCATAATTTACAATACTTTTAGGATATCTTGGAAATTTTAGGCAAGAAAATGAAGGGAATAACAAAGAATAGAGTTAGGGGTAAAATTATCATTTAGTAGTGTTGAATTTGAATATTTTTTAATATTTTGAGGGTAAGTCAACACATCTTGAAACTTAATATTATCTCATGCATGTCTGAAAACACAACTTTATATCAAATATTTATCCTAAACGCATGGTTATATCATGCATTTTCCTTTTATTTTACTATAAATGCTTCATGTAGTTGTCTTGAAATGAATTTTTTATATATGTAATTTCATTTAAACCAGTGAACCAATTGATTGGTTCAGTAAACCAATCAAGTAGTTCACATACAACTTGTTTGTCTTGGTTCTAGGAAACTAATCTACTAATGATAGGCCAAAATTAGTTAATTAATTTGATTAGATTAATTGCTTTCAACATTGTTTCATTTCGAGCATATTCCTAATGCCTAAATAATCCGGAGGAGATGTTATACTTTGATTTTAATTTTTTTTTTTAGGGATTTTATAACTTTCATCTCTAATATTTGTATGGTTTAATAAAAATATAACAAAATCCTCATCTAAAAAGTAGTTTTCCCAAATTTTTTCCTTTTTTATATGTCAATTGCATCTCTCTCCCCCCCCCCTTCCCAATAATTACCTAGTGCAAATGGATCTCTAGCAACTAGATTGGTAGTCCCCTTTCCTTTCATTTCCTTATTTGTGGGAGTGTTGGTACAACATATCAAGAGTCTACAATTTTAGCTCCTAAATGGTCATCTCCTACTTGAGGGCACTCAAGTGTATTTGATATGATATCTCCCCCTTTCTTTCCTTAGTCAACCATTTGGGGTAGCAAGAGATTAGCTCTTAGCCTTTACCTTCCCTCCTCACTTATTCCTTTCATGTGCAAGAAAAACTACTAAGTGCCCTAAGCTAATTCTCCCTTTTTCTTCTCACTTACCAAGCCTTGATCTCTCCATCCCCAATTCTCTTTTTACCTGACTTTGTAATTTCTCACATTTAAAATATTAATGTTTGTTTTAGATGATCGGGATTTAAAGTTAAGTGTAAAGTGATGGAAAAAAAATCTTGATTTCACTTCTCTTAAACTCATCCACATAAAATTTAAATAAAAAAAAAAGAGGGTAGGTATTTTATGACCTTTTTGTTAAAAATGAATTTTATTAAGGTTTTTCTTTAATTTTTATGAAGGTAATTAAGGTTCCACAGATGTGGCTTTAGAGTAGCTAGAGGTTGCAAGAAGACTTTTGCTTTAGGCATCTTACACTTAGAAAATGGGTTCTAATTAGCTGGCATAAAGTATTGTGTTATGTTAGATTCTCGTAATTCATATGATAGACCCGGAGAACCTT
The DNA here is from genome assembly GCA_039764185.1 of Tamarix austromongolica. Taxonomy (NCBI): domain Eukaryota; kingdom Viridiplantae; phylum Streptophyta; class Magnoliopsida; order Caryophyllales; family Tamaricaceae; genus Tamarix; species Tamarix austromongolica. The sequence continues at coordinate 75,814,701 of CM077815.1, read as the reverse complement.
ACAAGTTGTTCCTCATTCCATCTTTATAATTATATAAAAATTTAGATATAAATTCCCACCATAATTCTATATGCACATGTTCATTTTTCTTCCTAAATGTATATGGATCCCACTTTATATTTAAACTTTAAAAGAAATTATTTTTAATTTGGGCTACTAAAAAATATCAAAATATTTCTAAGATTGTTCTCTATAAATAGATACTCATATTGATATACTTTTGATAATATATATATATATATATATATATATATTATGTAAGCACAACACATGCAATAGTATATGATGAAGATTTATTTGCTTAACCTAATATAACAACTTGATAACATTTAAGAATCAATTATTGAACCTATACCAACCATTTACTAAACCTAAACTAATTTGTTACTGAATGTGTTTTAAAGACTTTATTATGAGGTGATTTCATTAAATAAGCACTTTATATAAAAGCTAAAAAGTCTATAAGATGAACCTAAAAACGTTACCTACTTAACATAAAAATACAAACATATTCATCATGGTTTCAAATTCCTTTCTACCTAAATACAAATTTTGCTAAACCTATACCAATAATTTTGTTAAATATTTAAGAATTATTTACTAAACCTACGCCAATTATTTACTTAATTTATATCAATTGTTTTTACTAGGTTATTGAGATGTGTTATGTGTTTTATTATATAATGCTAGGCATTCTTATCCTTCCATGAATATTTATTTCCATGATAATGCAAATGGTTGTAATCGAGGTAAATAAGGTTTCAATCAAGGATGCAACTCAATTGCCATAAATCTAGAACTAGACCATAGATGTTGTTGCACTTAGTTGCTACTGCAATCAGTATGAAGCTACTAGGTTTTAGTGTCTCTTTATTTCTTATGCATGTTGATAATAGTGAGGAGTTGATGGCATGATTTCAGGTGATGGAAAATCCAATGGGCGATTTTGTTGCTTATCTTTTTGTTGATTGGGACATGTTGTAGGTGTGTTAGCATTAATCCAAGGAGAGGGTTTTTTGTATGGGTTTCCACACTTGAATTATTTGTGTTAGAATATATGGAGCATAGTTTGATCACTGATATTTTTAGTAATTAATTTATCAAAAAAAAAGCTCAAGGGTTTTGAGAGACATTACCTTCTTATAATTAAGAGAAGAAGCCAATAAATAAATACAATTGATGTTTTTTTTTAGTAATTCCTTTAGAGAGGAGAGGGGAATAAAACTAATCAGCTATGTAGTCAAATTTAAAGAGAGGAAATGAATTGGACATGAGTCAAATGCATAATAATATCTCCCTTTTGATTTAAATATACCCCTTAAAGATCCCTAATTATACATTCCTTTAATTTTTGCCTACAATAGTTAGGTTCATGCTTTTTGCACCATACCCTTTAATATATAATTCATCAAGTCATATTAGTATTTATGGATTCACTAGTATATACATTCTCACATATCTCAGCAAATATAATGCACCACCAACCACATGTACAACCATTCCACAAAACAAGCAATAATAACTTATCTCACCAAAGTAAGCTAAAAAAGTACAAGAGAGCATAGCACAAGCTCACGCCACCTTTAATCTTCTAAGGTACATTCTAAAATCACAATTAAAACTAAAAAAATACTTGCTTAAATCATTTGACACTAGAAGAATAAATGAGATTTGAGAAAATGGAGGAAACCAAGAAAAATACTTAACCTTTTACACACACACACACACAGAGAAAGCAAGGGAGGAGAATGTGAATCATTCAACTTCTCATAGACCGAATATATAATACTCTAAAATTTCATAACTTTTTTTTAATTATTTAGTCTTTTTATTCAAAACCTAACCCTAAAACACTAGCTTAATTATTTTAATTTACTATGAACACATAATCTAAATAAGTTCTTAAATAAATTATCCTAATTATTTTTACCATTTTTTTCTAAAACCTCACCCTTACCTAATTAACTTTGTCCTATTTATTCTTTCTAATCGCGTAGGCTAACCTAAAAAATCCAACCTTAAAAAAATAAATCTAATCGTAGTCTAACGGATCCCCTACTATCACCCTCTCTCACACAACCATCTACTTCTTTTCTTATTCTCCTTCCTTCCTTGCACCTAATTCTGGTTTCATTCACTCGCAATCCTATCTCCATCGTCACCCATATCAACCACCAAAATATCCCTATTTTCGGTTTCATTGACTCCCAGTCATACCATTTTCACTCCATCACCTGCATCACTGTCAACCATCACCAACCTCTTCCCCGTCATTATTTCTCCAGCAACCAAGCTCAGCCCAACTCCCACCATTTCCTTCCCAACCTCCTCTATCATCCCCTTTCCATTTGAACCACCACCACCAACCTCCCCTTTAGTTTATTTTTCCCAGCCACCAAACGCCCAACATAACCACCTAGCCTTCCATTTTTATCGCCGCCCTCATCTAGTTTCCACCTCACCCACGCTTGCAAAACCCACTACCATCACCTCTCTTCTTCATGCTGCTTAACACCCAAATCCACCCTGCCTCACAACAACCTTAGCGTCGCCCCTTTACACAGCCTCTACTCGACTATGTTGAAATCCTACACTACTACCTGCCATGTAGCATTGGCCCCTTATTTAGCCTACACCCTACTGTGTCGAACCTCCCTACTGCTCCCTCGACACCACTGATCCTTCATCATTTTTTTATCGCCACCCAACACTAACTCTATCCTTCTCTATTTTGCCTCCCTCTCATGCAAAACCTAGCTTTTTTCAACCTCGTCCATCATTGCCCACTACTAGCATCTACCACCACCTTCATAGCCACAACCAACTCACCTCTTCCTTTCACCTTAGTTATTGCATCCCTATTCAACCTCAACCCAACTCTCACCTCACCTAATGCCCAACTCCACACTCCAACCCTCTCTTCAAAGACTTTCTTTTATATGCATAACTCATTCTACTCAGCCCCATACTGTGTGAGTGTTGCCTTCTTTCTTCTTTTATTATGTTTTTCTATCAATTTGAGGGTATTTTGGTAATTTTTATTTTTGATGATGTTTTAATATCATGTGTTATTTTATGGGTTAGATATTAATATAATTATTGTTGGTTTTTTAGTTACAAGAGGATGATCATTGGAGCCTAATAATTTTTACTAGGTTGACTATAATTAAAAAAAATTCTAAAAATCAAATAACTTATATACCTTACTAAAATGTTAAATATCTCATGATATTATATTAGGTTTTTGATGTATAAATTGTATTAAGCATGATTTTTATGTTAAAAATTAATTGCCTAATAGTACTTGTACGAAATTTGGTAAACTGGATCATGTTAAGTTGTGTAATATATTATGTGTAGGAAATCATGCTAGAATGGGTTTAATGTAGGCAATAAAGTATATGTAACATATACGTGTAATATGATAAGTAGAATATGCTTAGGCATATTTTTAGCATAATTATTATTATTGTATGTCCTAGGGTATTTTGGTCCTTTATGTGTACCATGTTTAATTTATTTCAATAAGTATGTCTAATATGTATTATTTATTGTTAAGTACGGAAGTATGTGATTTAATGATTTAGGAGTGCATGTTAGAGTTTTACTTGCTAAATCATGCGTAAGGACAAAAGGGTTATTTGTCATGTCTGAAGTATTTTAATTATTATATTTTAGTATTTTCATGATAAATTATTAAATGAAATAAAATTAGTGTTTAAAATGGATAATAAAGTGACTTAGAGATTTTTTTGAGCTACTTATTTTAGAAAATATTTAGCTTAAAAAGTTTCAAAATAAGTAATTATCTTAGATAACTAATTTTGATAAGTAGCTTCAAATAAGCCATTAATAATATGGTAATTATTGTATTTGCATGCTAAATTATTTTGATCATTTTCATTCTAATGTACCTAAATGTAAATAATAAAATAGGATAGCCTTAGTAGATTATCAATTTGACCTTAGTGTTAATTTGATTATGGTTATCTTGAATAATTGGAAATAAATAAAAAATGTTTAAGTGTGGAAATTGGATGTGTATGTTTATTATGTGGTCTCATGATCACCTGAATAAAATATTAATTTTTAAAGTGAAAGACCTCGAGATCAAAAATGGTGACTCTTTAGGGGTAGTTACACTAAATACATGGTTTAGCCCACAGTTTAGTTTAGATTATTGTCGGTGTGTCTTAGTGCCCCAACCAAACCCTGTATCATACTCTATATATTTTTTTGTAGAATTCTTAGAGGGTATGCATACTTATGGATTAGGTGTTCTTGTAGGTAGGGTATTATGCTTCATTTATGTGCCAATGCAACTAGGGTACCTTAGTGTTCCTATGTTGATAGTTGGTAGGATATTGTGTTGTCTTTGTGCTCTAGTATGATCGTAGTACCTTAATGTCTCTAGGTTGAAATGGAGTATTTTTGGCATGAAATGATTATTGGATTGGTTAGGTAATAGCCTATGTGACTGCCTATGGTTCAATAGTAGCATTCATGCCTACATGTGGTTTAGTAGTTGCCTTCGTACCCTACCTATGGTGTTTTATAATTTATTAGCATGGATGTTGAGGTATTAAATATATTTTGAATGTTATGAAAATTGGATTGAGAATGGTTATAATCATTAACTCAAAAGGCATCGCTTTATTTATAAGTTTCATTTATGTTTTAAATGAATTGGAATTAGGAGTATATGGCATTGGTGATAATTGTTATCTGACATGGCTATCATAATTTGTTCATCACATGTATAAGTTAGTATTTTCATACTATGTCCTCTTATAATACTTCTATGTGCTCCATATGATCATTTCATATTTAGTTTTCTATAGTGGTTTACTCGATACCATTGTATTGATAGATTAAATTATGCTTATTCAATAAGTAGTGGTGACCGTGTAAGTTAGCTTGTGAGATCATCTTACATATTAGCAGCTTTTTGGGTTGAGATTTAGGATTATCTAGTACTTTATTTGGCATCTTTTTATTTGGATACTTCTAAATTCTGATGTCCTTATGTATTAACTTTCATTAAATTTTTTTAACCACTATTTATTTTTTTATTATTAGAACAATCTTAACGGCATTGTAATCTATATTTCATTTCTTATAATTTTGTTATTAATTTAAGTGGAGTAATTTTTTAGCCTTACTACTTGGTATAAGTATGGTAGGGGAGAACTTGTACCAAGTTGTAACACCCCCAAAATTCACTACTGAAAATTTTCGTTTTAAAGGAAAGAATTAATGGAAGCGAAGTAAGAAAACCGTGAATTATGGGGAATGTTACCGCCACACTCAGTACCAGACCGGTTCACTCCTACCGTTCCAGTACCGAGTGCTAAGGCTAAAACGGATTACTATCAGTCAAAAGCTAATACTTAAGACGAGGATTCATAAGGAAGTTAAATAGTTAACAATATAAAAATTCAGAGTACGCATAAAAAGGTTTACAAACCAAAGAGGTACATCGACAAGGTTCTCAAGGAACAAAAGTATCGTACGACAAACATAACTAAAATAAAACAATACAGGGTAAAACAAAATGACAAGGAGAGTCCGGCCATGTCACTCTCGGTCCCCATGCCAAGTCTAGGCTCCACTCTCAGCCCCGCCCAATGCCTCGTAAGAGTCGTAGGCATCGAATATATCGTCTCCTACCTGCACAAACTCAGGTGGGTCCTCTGCTCGTGGGAATGAGCAGCACCCATGAAACGGGTGGTCAGTACGCTACGTACTGAGTAAGGTAACAGATGTGCTAAGGCCAGCATACAAAACACGCAACACAGTACCCGTAGCAAAATCACGTGAGCAACATGTAGTAAAATAGATGATAAAGGCTAGTTACAATCCGGAAGGTCTTATTCTTTGGATCTCTGGTAAATATAGAGTCGATTCACAGCATAGTCTTTATCAATTCATATGAGTGCGGGAACCCCACTATTATAGCCGGTGGAACGGTCATGAGGGTCATGCCCTGCCACTATTTTAGCCGGTGGACCGGTCATGAGGGTAACATACCCTGCCACTATTATTCGCCGGTGGACCGGTCTGGCCCCGACTCACATGATGTTTCACTGTAATTACTTCGTATCTTTCCAAGGTCTTATCTTTATTACGTTCGGTTTGTTGAGCACAGAATCCCCCACTATTATAGCCGGTGGACCGGTCATGAGGGTAACATACCCTGCCACTATTATTGTCGGTGGACCGGTCATGTAGGGCACCCCGGCCCTAGCCACTATTATTCGCCGGTGGACCGGTCTGGGTCTGGCTCAACATCTTCCTCTTTAAGTAATTAGTGTCTTAACATATCTTATTTGAAAGTATTTTACCCTTGACATGCATGGCTAACTTTATCCACACTCCTTCCGGGAGGGCCCATCCCATATCTTGGGACACTTGCGCCCCTTATCACACCTCGTTATCCCCTTCCCTTTTACTCTTACACATAATGAAGACCAACTCTTAAGGGTGTGGGTTAAGGCCCAACACCTCATGACATCCACTCCACATGCTATCTCCCTCTAGGGTTTCCCTTGGAAACCCTAATTGGACCTATGTGGCCCAACTTTCTCTCACTTACACTACCATTACTCCATTTATCGTCTCACTCCCCATCTCATTTAGATCAAAACCCAAATCATATCGCTTCACCCCTCGATTCCACATGTGACCGAAAAACCCTAGTTGGTCACTTCAACCCTAGCACCTTTCTTCTCCCACAAGTAACTCATCTCTTTTTCACCCAATATCTCTTCTCTCCCATGACGCCCACAATCACCCCTTATACAACAATTCCCACTCTTAACCCATAATCCACTCTCCCTTAATCATTTTTACTTCCACATTTCCTAGATTACTACTTTCTCCCAAAACCCTAATCGGGTCCCTTATACACCCCTACAGCAACCTACGTATTATTTTTCATCCCAAGTCTCCAAACACTCCACAACCCTCTCCCTTTAGCTGATTTACACCTTAATACAACTTTTCTCACGTAACGATCATCCCCATGCAAGCCTCATCCAACCCATGCAAACTCTCGAAGTTCCCATGCAAACCCTAAAATTTCCATGCATGGTTCTCATCTCTTATTCCCTTTGGTCAACCTTATACCCCCCTTTAGCAGTTCACTTCCCATTTATTTCTTTTATCATTTCATCTCCATGTCATAATAATAATTACCCTAACCTGCATGTCCTAGAGGGTTAATTCACGCCACAGCACATCATAATCACCACGTATGGATATCACATTCGTTTCATGAGAAAACACATACCACGTACCTCAACTCCAAGCTGCGCTACGCATAAAACACGTTAGGGATAATCATGTGATACACAACAAGACATGATATATATATATACAAGGCACTCAAGGCATACAAGTCACATAACACGTAAGAACCTTAGCCACATCCTTACCTAACACGACACCGATCTTGGAGCACGTTCCTACGCCTCCTCCGGGTTTTGACTTGATTCGCCTATAAGAGGGAAAGACTACGGATTAACTTTCCTCTAACCAAAATGGCTAGCCTTCCTACCTTACCCTTATTACAACTTACCATTAGGGCTAAAATAATAATATTACTAAGGGTGACAATGAACTAAAATAATAGTAATAATAATAACCATAATAATAATGATAATAGTAGTACTAGTAATAATAGTAATAATGGTGTTAAAATAATAATACTAGAGTTATGGGTCATTAATAATAGTAATAAAAACAGTTATAAATATTTCAAGGTTAGATTAAATAATAATATTAATAATAATTATAAAATTAAGAATAATATTAATAATGCTACTAAAAATAGTTAGCATTTGTATAACAAGGGTTTAGGGGTTGGGGAGTTTAGAGGACCACCTAGGGGTGCTGGTGGCACAGGCGGCGGCGCACAGTGCACGGCGGCGGCGGCGACGGTGGTGATGGGGGAGAAGAGAGGTGGAGAAATGGTGGAGGGAGGAGAAAAGGAAGAGGAGAGGGTGGCAGGGGGGAAAAGAAGATATGGGGAGGTAGAGGAAGCTCCCCTGGTGATTTTAGGAGGCAGAGGGGGTGCTGGAAGTGGCGGCGCCGGCGGTGGGCGGTGGTGAGAAGGGCGGCGGGCTCGAAGCAGGGCTGATCGGGAAGAGTTCTTTGCACGGCCGGGGTGGCTCGTGCAGGGCAAACCGAGGGGTATGGGAGGCCTAGGTTGGTGGAGGGTGATGCAAGGGAGGATTTCGTGGGTGGATCGGGTGGCGGCGATGGGCGGCGGCGACGGAGTGGTTGTCTGAAGCGGGGATGGCGCAAAAGGGTGATTTCTGGGTTGGGGTTTCGAAAGAACCCGACGCTGGCTCGTGGGGGTATTTATAAGCTCGAAAATGGGGGAGGATCGAGAGAGGGGGCAGAGGGAGGTGCGAGCAGGCTGAATTTTAGCATGCCGGCCGCCGATGGCAGGCGGACATGGGTCTGCCATGGCAGACCTGTGGTTCGGTCGGGAAAAGGAAGGGGGGCGGTAGCAGACCTGTGTGAGGCATGGGGGTGGTCGGTCGGTCGAGGAGGGACAGACGGGCGGTGCAGAAGAGGGGGAGAAGGTGTACAGGCGGCGCAGAAGAGCTGTCGGCGCAGAAGAGGGAGGCGGCGATTTGCAGCGGGGCGCGGGGAAGAAGAAAGGGGAAGGACTGGACCGGTCGGTCCGGGGTGGAAAAGAAACAGAACCGGCCGGGCGGTTCGGGCGAAGGGAAGCAGGCCAAGCCTGCGCGCGAGACGGGGGAAAGGGGGAGGGAGCTGACCTGGGCCGGTGGGCTGGCCCAGTCGGGGGAAATGGGGGAGAGAAGGGAGAAAGGAGAGGGGGAGGGAAAAAGGAGAAAAAGGAAATAAGGGAGAAAAATATTAAGGAAAATAATTAGGGGAGGAAATAATTAAAAATGGATTATGGGGTGAGTCCTAGTATTTTTAGTAGGTAATTAAAATTTTATAATTAAAATTTTAGTAATTTATCTTATTATATTAGTTTAAAGAGGCAGCTTTTAGAAAAATATTGGTTTGGACCTTATTTAAATAAAAAAAAAAGGAGTATGATAAAATAGCAATCTATTTATTTTAATTTATTAAACACTCACATTTAATTTGGTATACTTAAAGCCCAAAAAATAATTAAGTTAAATAAATTTAAAAGGCAAAATCCTTAACGTAATTAAATTAAATAAGTTTAAGAGTTAAATTATCCCTAATAAAAGTAATTTAATAAATTATAGGCTTTTAAAATTTTTGGGGGATTACACAAGTATAGCAGAAACACCCTACATTTTTAAATTTTTAATTTCCCAATTAACTCTTTTAACAAAAAATAAATGGGAGTGTTACAAAATCCTCATTTGCTTAAGGAAAATAATGGGGCCTAGGTAAATGATTAGAGAAAGGAAAGCATGAAGTAAATATTAGAAGTAAAAAGGTAAAAAGACAATGAGAAAGCTTGGGGTGTATTTTTAGAGCTTGATGAACACGGAACAAAGAGAGATAAAATTAGAGGTTAAATGTTGGTTTCCACTTTCCAGTAAGAAAATGAGGGTCAAGGTTGTATATAATTCATAGTCCTAATCCCCCATCCCAAAATCAGGTCTTATAAGGCTCATTAGGTGAAGAAATCACCTGATCTTAGTCAACAAGCCAAAATGGTATTCCTAAGGTTGCATGGGTATGTATGCTTTGAATTATGTAGAGAGTAAAGATCATAAGGAGAAAGGGACAACATTATATCCCAAGAGAACGTATAGAGCTCAAGAAATAAGGCTCTAACTACCTTCACCAAAGAGGTAAAATTATAAAATGAGACCTAAAAGAAAATGAACCAACCACCCTTATTTATAATAAAATAAAATAAAAACCTCAAATCTACCAAAAGGCCTCAAAATTGAGTTTAAAAGGCTTACACTCATAAAAATAGTGTATAAGCAAATTAAAACATCCCCATCAAGTCAAAAAAAATTGTGGAAAGTTGTTCACTTCATAGGTCAAACGATGTCATTATACTTTTTTTGATGATAACAAATGGACTTTGAGAACTAATTTATTTATTTAAGTGTATGTGTACTATTATTGATAAAGAGTTATAAAGACACTTACTCAAATTATCTCTCTAATGTGCAATTTAAAAGAGTAATCAAGTTTTGAAGCAAAAGAGAAGATTGTATGAAGATAACCAAGACTTAATTTTTTTTGTTTAAATACATATCTAAAGTCTTAGGTTTCTTGTAAAGATTTAAGTTAAGTGAGTTCACATTTTGATCAAAACTCTTTAAAAATGGTTTTAAAACACTTTATTTGAATTCACTTCATAAGAAGTCATGGTTGATCTTGATTTCTAAATCATTCAAAGTGTTTTACACTTATTGGTTGGTTCTGGTCAAAACTAATTAAATGGTCTTAAGACCGATCATCGGGTTCATTTCAATCAAAGAGCATAAAGTGAGTTAAACTTGAATGGATTGATTGGTTTCACCAACCAGTCCATGAGTTTCACTCCTATAGAAACCCATTCATACCTATTAAACTCATTGAATGGTTTTACCAAACCAATCAATTAGTTTGAGGAAACTAATTGACTAGTTTGACCAACTAGGCCGTAGATTTCACTCCTGCGAAAATTATTCATCTCAGGTTAAATATACCAACTGATTTTTTCAAAACAATTGACTGGTTTGAGGTAATTAATTAACTAGTTTGACCAACTAGTACATGGGTTTCATTCCTACAGAAATATATTTGTCTTTATTTAAACTCGTTGATAGATTTTATCAAAATGATCAACTGATTTGTAATTGATTAACTAGTTTGAATAAACCAATCGACTGGTGACATGAACACACCAGCTGGTTTTACTAAATCATGTAATTGCTTATATATATTTATAAGACCAATTGGGTACTACATAAAATGGATAAATTGGTTTGTGTGACAGTAAATTTTTATTTTATGTGTGAACATAATCAGTCGATTGATTTGAGCTACCAATCAACTGATCGTACCACTAATCAATTGGTGAGCATCAAATACTGATTGTCTGCCCGTTGGGTGATACAACTTTTTGGGGCTTTTATATCTAATGGCTATACAACAAGGGTGAGTCTTATAAATAAAGTCCCACTATATTTATTACAAAAAATTTTCAACTGCGTTGATTGTGCAATTAATCATCTATTCTTAAATCATTCAATTACTTATTTAAACTCTCTTAACTTTCAAATTTAATTTTTTTATTAAAAACTGTTCATAGCTAGAATTTCTCATCAATTATAATATCTTTTATTACATCTAGCTATATTACATCTCATCCAAAGTTCTACACCTTGACATCTTGTATTCTTGGTGAGAATCAATTATAGTCGCAACCACCTTACGAAACTCGTTGCAAAGGAGTTACTGAGTGTTCACCTATCATTCTTGAGATATTCATGTAGAGATTCTAGAGAAGATAAATAGGTCAAGTTTTAAATCAGCTCTTAAAGGGTCATTAAGATTATAATGCTCATAAATCAAGAAAAGAGTGATCATCAATAAAAGCACGTCACTATTTAAAAGCCAACAAGGAGAACCTTTTAGTAGTGGATGTAGAGAGTAATTTTCTTTTAAACCACTCTACATTGTGTATAAATTTTTATTTGTCATTTTCATTATGGAAAACCTTTCCCCAGCCCCCTAGGGTTCTTTCAATGGTATCAATTATGGGAAATCTCATAAATAATTCAAAAATCCAAAGTGAAAAATATCTATGAGCATAATGGACTTTATTGGTCTAAATAAAGGCATCTCTACCACAAAAACACCATTGTTCAATAGTGAGAAATTCACCTAATAGAAGGACAGAAAGATATTATTCATCAAATCATAAGACTATGACATGTGGTCAATATTCACTAAAGGGCCAATCAAGATCATGAAAGAGGTCAATAATTAACTAATTGAAAAGATGAGAGATGAGCTTACTGATGTAAAAAAGATAAATCTCACTCTCAACAACAAAGCCATCATAATTCTTCAATTTGAGCTTGGAAAAAGGGAGTACTACCTCATTCAATCATGCTCTGCCACAAAATAGATATGGAATAAGCTTGTCCTCACTCATGAAGGGACAAAACAAGTGAAGGATCAAATAATAACTCTTCACACTAGGGAGTATGAAACAAGGTGAAAGCATCAATAACTTGAGCAAACACTTCACTTCTATTGTCAAAAACCTCAAATCCTTAGGAAAATAAACAACTAAAGAAGATCAAGTAAGAAATATCTTACAAGGTTGTAAAAAAGAGTGAAACCCCAAGGTGACTACCATTGAGGAAGCCAGATAATTAACTAAGATGACTATCCAAGAGCTCTTATGGAATCTTATGGTTCATTAATTAAAGCTGGAAGATGGATCAGATGAAAGAAAGAAGAAACCTCTAGCACTAAAAGCTTCCACTTCCTTTAGATAGCAAAAAGTGATTGAAGATGTAGTAGAAAAGGAAGGCTATAAAGGTGAAGAGGAATATCATATGGATGATGAAGAAGTGGATTTTATAACCATTCAATTCAAAAGCTTACTCTAGTAAATAGGAGGGAGAAATGGAAGACCAAGAAGGCCATCTTCAAGCAACACAAGGAGGCCTAGAGAAGCCAACATTGATGATAAGATCAAATTCCATAATTATGGAAAAGTCATCATGTCATACGTGAATACTATGAGTTTATAAATGAAATAGCTAAACAAATGGCAAGGAATAAGGGAAATAATAGCAATAACAAAGGAAGGCAAGGGATAAGAAAAGTCATGGATGAATTTGGTTAAAGTTAAGGTGAACCATCCAATGAAAATGAAAAAGTTTCCAACCTCTATTTTATAGCTCTAAGAGAGGAATCATCAACCTCTACCTCCTTCACAAGTGATGATGATGATGATCAAATCAATGAGGTACGCTTCAAAGTTAAAACAAGAAGCCACAAATAGTTCTTACACAGTGGATGCTCAAGACACATGATGGGCATGAGGCCATGTTCTCCAAGCTAACTCCATCTTATGGTGAAAGTGTGAAATTTGGAGACAACTCAAAAGAAAATATCATCGGTATTGGTAGCATCAGTATTAGTAACTCTAAACTATTCATAAAAAAATGTACATTTGGTTGATGGTTGTAAGCCTAGCTTGAATAGTATTAGTCAACTATGTGATAAAGGGTTTATAGTTAATTTTTTTAATTCGCACTGTATGATTTCAAATAGAGTAGACAAATCCATTCTATTTTTATGGACAAGCATTAATAATAAGGCTTGATGTTAATCAATAAAATTACACGATTCATATCTAAGTACAATTGAAAATTATCTATGTTTGTGGCATAAGTGCATTACACATGATAGCATGGATTTATTAAACAAGCTTGCTAGAAAAGACCTAGTGTGTGGTCTTTCAAAGTTGAATTTCGGAAAAGATTGATTATGTGATGTATGTTAATAAGAAAAATAACATAAGGTTTCCTTTAAACCCAAAAGTGTTGTGATCGCATCTCAACCACTTAAATTGTTGCATATGGATCTATTCAAACCTAATAGGACCCATAGCATAGGTGATTGTAGATGTGTGCTAGTAATTGTAGATGACTACTCACATAATACATAGAAATTATTTTTCTCTACTAAAGATGATGGTTTTAACACTTTTCTATTGCTTGCTAAGAAAATTCAAGTAGAAAAGGGAACTATGAGTCACATTATAAGGATTAATCATGGAAAGGAGTTTGAGAATTCCATCTTTATGGATTTCTATGATCAAAATGGCATTACTCACAACTTTTTGGCACCAAAGATACCATAATAAAATGGTGTGGTGGAAAGGAATGATAGAACCTTGGAGGAGGTTTCAAGAACCATTATATATGACTTCAAGCTTCCAAAATATGGACCATATTAAAGAAGAATCCTTATGAGCTCTCCAAAGGTAAGAATCCAAATGTGTCGCATTTGGTTGCAAATACTCTATCCTTAGAAAAAAGCAATTTGGGTAAGTTTGACTCTAAAGTGGATGAAGGTATTTTCATTGACTACTCTTTACATAGTAAATCTTACCAGATCTTCCACAAATAATAAATGTTAGTTGAAGAGTCTGTACATGTTTCTTTTAATAAATCTTGCTCAAGTGTGTAGAGTAATCAAAAGGAAGATGTATGTCCCTCCATCCAAGTTGAGAGCCTATTGGAAAATGATAACAAGTAAAACATAGAATAATAAAAGGATAAAGATCCTCCAATTTATCAAAAAAATTATAAAGTGAGAAGAGATATTCCTCAAGCATGGAGATATGCCTATAGATATCCTCAAGAACTTATCATTTGTGATCCAACTAGTGGAGTTGCAATGATATCCTCACTAGGTAACTTTTACAATCATCTAGTATTTTTGTCTCAAATGGAACCTATATCTCACTTGAAATCCATGAATGATGAAAATTAGATTATAGCAGTGCAAGATGGGCTTAACTAATTTGACAGAAATCAATTTTGGGAACTAGTCCCTTTACATCTAAATAGAGCCATCATTGGGACTAAATGTATTTTTATAATCAAGCTAGATGAAGGTGGTGTTGTGGTTAGAAATAAATACCGATTAATTTCCAAAGGATAAAACCAAAAGGAAGGCATTGATTTTGATGAAAGCTTTACCCCTATAGCTAGACTCGAAGCTTATATATGCTTCTTTCATTTGCATCATCCATGTACTTTAAATTATATCAAATGGATGATAAAAGTGTTTTCCTTAATGATTTTATTGAAGAAGAGGTATATGTTAAGCATCCACCTCACTTTGAAAATTACTCAAAACCTAACCACGTTTACAAACTCAACAAGACACATGGTTTGAAAAAGCTCCTAGATCTTCGTATGAAAGGTTGAGTAAATTACTTTTGAAAAAGGTTTTGAGAGGGGTAAAATAGATAAAACTCTATTTCTAAAGAAAACTAAAATAGACTTATTGCTTGTATAAATATATTTTGATGACATAATATTTGGTGCTACTAATTAGTCCATGTGTAAGGAATTTTTCTACTTTTATGTGTAGTGAGTTCTAAATGAGCATGGTGGGTGAGTTGATCTACTTCCTAAGAATTCAAATAAAGAAATAAAAGGAAGGAATTTTTCAACCAAGAAACGTACACAAAGCAACTTCTCAAGAAGTTTATAATGAATGAGAGCAAGCCTTTTAGTACTCCTATTGTAACATCCCAAAATTTAATACTGAATTTTTTTATTTTACAGCAGAAGCATAAAATTAAATAACTAGGTGTTACCATTGTAATTGACATAAGTCTGGCTTACTAGTCCATCATTAATTCAATCATAAGGCAAAATAAAATGTTAAATTAGATAAAAAGAAAATGATAGGAGTTTCAAAAACTTAAATACGAGTTTGGAGATTAACTTCAAGTATAATAATCTAAAATATAGACAAAAGGGATACTATAGGTCTAAGAGTCCCAAAAAAGTATCTGAGTATAACCATCATCCGGGTAAACATTACTCTATGCCCAAAATTCCTAATACATAAAATCACTCCACCCCATACAAGGCATCATCAGCTGCAAAATCATCTACTTATTCCTCATCAACTTGCACATAAACAACCGGGTTATCTTCTCATGGAAATGAGCAGCATCTATGAAAAGGATGATCAATACACTACGTACTAAGTAAGGTAACAGTACAGCCAATAAAGAAAAAACATATAATTACATGCATTCACAGCAAAAAGAAATAGACATGTGAGATACAAAATTTGATACAGGGTAATGATTGATTTTGGATTTGTTCTATTAGAATATAACATGATCCATTATCTTATTTACGTTGAGTTTAGGAATCCTACTATTCTCAATTGGTGGAAAAATTATCCAAATTTTTACAACCCTAGGGCAAAACACTCCTAGCCATTATTCTCTACTGGTGGAACGGTTATCAATATATAAAACCCTAGGACAAAATACTCCCAACCACTGTTCTCATCTAGTGGAATAGATAGATAAAACCGATCTTGACTCATGTAGTCTTTCACTTTAATTGATTAGTATCTTATCCATGATTATGAACGTTCTTGGAATTCATTTTAGATTGAGTTTATGGACCTTCTCAACTGGTGGAACTATTCTTAACCAATGGAACGGTTATCAATATATAAAAACTTGGGGCATAATGATCCCAGCCACTTTTTTCGTCTGGTAGAATGGACAGGTACAACTAGTCCTGACTCATCTAATCTTTCACTTTAAATTATTAGTATCTTATTCATAACTGGTTTGATGAGTACAAAACATAATTAAGGCAAGTAAGACATCGACATGCAGATATTAAGGCCATCTTTAAAAGTTACTATTTACCGAGCTTTAAAAATCCTAATTTCACAAGTAAGTTATAACTCTTCCTATAAGACTCATATAAGTATCCAAATTTGATGTACATCCTTTAAAATATCAATATTAACAACATATCTAGAATTTGGGGTCTAACTCTAATGTTTTTGTAATAATAACATTATAATTTTAAAGCCACTATTCCTAATTAGACCATTATCTTATTTTGAGAAAACCAAAATATTCAATAATCACTCCAAAAACTTCTCATGATATTAATACCACAATTTCTGCATTATTGCATATTGACCACAATTCCCTTAAGATAACCAATAGCCCATATTTTATGAAAATCTTATATCTTTAATAATCATTATTTTCCAATCCTCCATTTATCTTCATACCTCTTAGATATACTTATTTTCCACTTAACATAATTTATTTGGCCCATATTACTCATCCACAAAATACTATTAATTAGTGTAACAACCTTATATCAACACACCTTTCAACATTCTTACTCTCTTTCTATCGTAAAATCCATATTATCATAATAAAAAATTAACAACATACATGTAACAATATAATAATAATAATAGCATGCTAAAACACATAACCATTCAAACATTTAACACAAAACCCTAAATATCAACTAGTATCCCTACCAGCAAGGACACAAGGCTCTAAGCACGTAAATCCTAAACCTCCTCCTCCCAGATCACCGAAGTATCACCTACAAAAATAAGATAATACACAGTTAGGCTTGAAGATTAAAATTAAGGGAAAAGTTTGTGTAAAGGAGGGTATAAATGGAAATAATCGGAGTCAAAGGGAAGCTTGAGTTGTGTGGAAGTGTGGTAGAAGGTAAAGTGATGCTACAGTGAAATTTTGGTGGTGATTGGGTGAGGTTTGGGTGTGTAAAAAGGGGTTCACGGCTGAAAAAATGGGGTTGCAAGGGCATGCGACAGGTAGTGCTCACCCAAGTCATGAGTTGGGAACCTAAACGAGAAAGCTATGTGAAGGAGGCATGGTTGTGCTCATGAAAAACATGCACAAGTAATAAAGAACATGGGCACAAGGGCATGTCAAGGTAGTGTGTGAGCCATGCAAGTATACACAGGCGAACCATGATAGCATACACAGGAGTGAGACAAGAAAAAAGAGCGGTGCACGCCAAT
The DNA here is from genome assembly GCA_039764185.1 of Tamarix austromongolica. Lineage (NCBI taxonomy): Eukaryota > Viridiplantae > Streptophyta > Magnoliopsida > Caryophyllales > Tamaricaceae > Tamarix > Tamarix austromongolica. The sequence continues at coordinate 75,797,151 of CM077815.1, read as the reverse complement.
GCAAGAGACCGTGTGCTATCCATGCACTTCACAAAACATAGCAACACGCAAGGAAAGAAGAGGGGAAAATGGTGGCAATGGGAGGCGATGGTTGACGATAACGAAGGGGAGTGATGGGGTGGTTGTAGTGGTTGATCCACCAAGCACAAGGCGGTACTTGGTGGCTATGGTGGTGCATGGATGGTGATGATGGTGTCTTAACGCATGAAACATAGCAGCAGCAACCAAAGAAGAAGAAGAAGAAGAAAAGGAGAGGTAGCTCAAGTGGGATTTGGGGCATTAAATGCTGTAAATAAATGAGGGAGGGAGAGAGAAGATAGTAGTATACATATATGTGTGTGTGTGTGGGTGTATGGTGGTGGAGTGCAACAATGAAGAATGTAGAGGATGATGATGGTAGGGGATGACAATGGTGATGAGCATGGTAGGGGAAGGATAGTAAGGCAGCAGAGGCACAAGGGTGATGATGGGAGGTGATGGTTGAGATGAGAGTTGTGTCTTGCAAGAGTTAAAAGAAACACATGTAAGAAAGGAGAAGAAATCAAGAAATTAGCGCAAAAAGGAGGTAGGAAAAAGGAAAACGGGAAAAGGCTTAAGTTAGAATTTAGATTAAATTTTTATTGGATAAATAGGTGAGATTAATGATATCAATATACTAATATTAAGGTCAGGTTAGAAAATATAAATTACTCGGGTCAAAAATTAAAATTAGGTTAAGATTTTAGGATTAAGAAATTATGGTAAGGCTAGAATAAAATTTTATTAAGATTAAAATTTAATTAAGTTAGTAATTATACGAGATTAGGTTTAGCATAATTTTAGGGTATTACACCTATGGCCACTACCACAAAGCTTGGCATACATGAAGGAGGTAAATAATTTGATCAAAAGTGATATCGAGGTATGATTGGAACACTTATTTACGTGCATCTACACTTGATATTATATCTAGTTTTTGTTCATGTACTAGGTTTTAATGTATTCCCAAAGAATATCATATGACTATGGTTATGAGAATTCTTAGGTATCTAATTAGCACATACAATTTAGGATTGTGTTACTCTAGTGATACCCTTCCAAAAATTTTAGGTTATTCCAACACTGAATTTACGAGATATAAGATTGAAATAAAGAGAAAATTAGGTACGTGCCAATTTATTGGAGAAGCCTTAGTTAGTAGGCATAGCAAGAAACAATCTAGTGTTGAATTAGCTAAAGATGAAGCTGAATATATAGTAGTCGATGCTTGTTGTGCATAATAAATTTGGATGAAACATCAATCAAGTGATTATAGAGTTAAACTTGAAAAAAAAACATCTAATTAGGTGTGACAAACTAGTGTTATATGACTCACCAAAAACTCCATTCAACACTCTAAGTCTAAACATATAGAAATATGAAATCACATCGTACGAGACATGTTGAAAAAGGGGGTGTAATTGTGGAATTTGTAGGTACATTACATCAATGGGGATACATCTTCACTAATATATTAAATGAATAAAGATTCATAACTATTAGGAGAGAAATGGGAATGACATTTCTATGATCTAATTTATCTCTCTCTCAAACTTGTGAAGATTCTAAAAACTATGAGTATAAATCATGAAATTAATCAAAATCATAATAACTTTACCTAAGATTACATTAATGTAATTCAAAACATTGGACTATATGATTGTTTATTAAAGTGCAAATCTAAGGAAAATTAAGAATCATGATTCTCAACCTAAATTAATTTGGAAAAGGTAAAAAATACGACCTAATTGGTCAAATCAGTTGATAGGTTTAAAGGACCAGTCGACTAGTTTGTATAAAACTAGGGGAGAAATCACTGCTATTTGGTTTTTGACTAAGTTAATACTAGTAGACCGAATTACCACTATCAGTCAACCAATTAAATTAACAATCAATTGAAATTCCCAAACTAGTCAATTGGTCAATTAGGTATATAAATAGGCCCTCACCTATTCAACTAAACCCACGACCCTAGTTTTCCTAAATCCTTAAATCCTCTTCACAATCTCTCCTTTCTCTTATTAAAATCCTTCAAATCTTCATCAAATCATATAAAATCAAACTTCGTAGGATCAAATTGATGGCCTATAGTTGATTATCAATAAAAATCAAACCTAGTGTCATCCTCATTCATTTGAATCTAGGGTAAGATCATACAGACCCTAACTCTCTCGCTTTCCTGACTCATTTAAATTTAACTTAATCTGAGGTTTAAATATGGTTCTATTCATACTCCCCTAAAAAATTTATTACATTGTTCTGTCATTTTTTATCAATTCTGAAAATTTCTCATCTCAAGGTTTCCATATTTTTTCTCTAATTCTGAATTTCAATTTCTGTGTTTCCATGAATAAAAGAAAATTCACAACGTCAAGCACTATTTAAGGGTGTGTTACTCCTGTCCGTACCAAATGGGCTCGAACCCATCCAAGTCGTCTGGACCGAATGACCATTCAGATTGAGGAGCACACTGCTTCACTACATTCCTCTCCATTCTGGACATCCTCTCCTTCCTCTTCTCTCACTTCAGAAGAGGATATATCCCCATCTCATCCTCCCTTTAGAATCACTACTCCTTCCTCGTCCATAGGGGAAACCATTCTTTCTTCCACTCAATTATCAAGAACCGCTAAGGCATCCCCTCACTCTACATACTTCTTTCACACCAAGGATGACCAGCTGACCAAGATCAAATCATTTCATAAAAAGAAAGTCCTCGCAGGGAAGCACATTGACATTATATCATACACTAAGAAATTCAAACTTTCTTTCATCTAGTCTCTTTCTGATCTCCATCTTCTCCCTCTCTTCACTCTTCACAATCCAGTCTACTATAACAATATTTGCCTCTTTTATGCAAACCTTACGATGCATGTTCTGGGATCCACGATCACCACTTATGTATTAGGCATTTCTATAGTGGTGGATGAATCCAGACTAACCAAGATACTAGAAATAGAGCACAATATAGCCACTGGCATGAAAAATACATATTGGATGCTCACTAGTATTCTTGATGATATTCTCTCCGACATGAATTGCCGCCACTTTGTATATGGTGGGACTACCAACTCTTATTGCCTACCACCCTTCAAAATGGTGTGTCACTAGTTGGTATGATCTATTATTTTTCCGCGATCATGGAATGACTCTGAAGGATTGATATAGAGTTGAGCACATTATATCCTCTACTCCCATACGTTTTAGGGTTGATACCTTCCACCATATGTGTAACATCCTAAGTCAATGCGAACACTTGAGGACTACATTGGAACACTTTTGGATTGATCAGCTGGCCCCATAGATCAACACAAGTCCTTTTAGTGTGTTTTTTCCTCACTCACGCACTTTCCGAGAAATTTTTAGAAAACTTTCAAAACTTCCTAAGAGGGTCACAAATCCTAAAATTGCTCCACGGTCAGCATGCTTAACTATAAAGTTCTTAAAATATAATCACTAAAAGGATGGTATGTTATGTTGATATAAGTAGCCATATCAATCCTTATAACACTATACTCAAATTGGTGTATTACAATATGTCCCATATAGCTGGGCAAAACCAGGCATCTCTTAGTTATGGCTCATTGATTGCATAGATTCTTCATGACTTTAGAGTTAATATTAGAGGTTTTATGGCTACCCCACTTTATCTACAGAATGGTCTCAACATTCTAGATGTTATCAACTGCCAAAGGAGGGGATATCATATGAGTGTTGATGGGAAAACCCTCAAGCTTGCACCAAAGGCTCATGCCTCACTTCTTCAGAGCGGTTACATACCTGCCTTATCCATGCCACATCCTCTATGGATTGAGGGAGATGATCTTCTACCACCATTGGATAACCCCATAGCTATGGTTAGTATTCCTTTCACCACTGGCAGAGCATCCACATCTACAACAACATCTTCCACATCCACTACCTCACCCCACCTCTCGTGCACCGCCTACGTCTACTACTTTAGGTCGTGTGACACTTGCTAGTGTCCCTGAGTACTTATCAGTGTGGTTGTGATGCTGACCACCATGGAGAGACATCAGGGTGTATTATAAATTTAATTGTAAGCACTTTGATCACAAATATAGCCAGAATTTGTGTTGCATCATTAGAATGGCATAGACACACATCCAAAGGCTGAGTTTGTTCATAAGGCCTCTAGCCCTACTTCCCCATCTACTGATCCAAATAATGTTTTTTCTCCTCCCTTTGATCCAATCCTTGATGAATTTCTTACTAAGGCTAATAGAATTTATCATGTAGCGGTCAAGATGCTTAACTTTAAGGTTACCGAGAGTGAGGAATTAACCGCACTATCTACACCATTGGTCACTTTTTTAATTGCTCCAACCCCCCCCCACCCACTTTTTATCATCTCTAAGCTTGTGATGATGTGTATTTACTTGTGATTTAGCATAGAAGTAGCAAATTCCTCTAACTTATACTTTTCCATATGTGAGTTATCTCTTATTTCACTAAAAGCTTATGATTAATGAGATATTTTGTTTTTTTTATATGTCTTGTGTATCACTTTTATTTGAAAATTATGATAATTATTCACTTATATTTTATTTTATTTTATCATATACAAGCTTGTTATGTATGCATCAACATAGGGAGAGTTTTTCATGTCTTTCCCTAATGCATATCTTTTCCTTAACACTTATATGCACCTTTTTAGGAGGAGATTTCCCTTAGGAGTTTGAGATTGTTGTCTCCTTTGCCTACAGTTTGCCCCTTATTCTCACCTTTTGGTTGATGACAAAATGGGGAGAGAATATTGTAACTTAGATTAAAAGATGCGTAATTGATAAATGAAAAAGGATATGGTAAACTTCTTATTTACTTCATTTTAAGTACTCATCAAAATTTTGCAATTATGCACCTTTTTTTGCATCATCAGAAAGGGGGAATTGTTGGCCTCATAGGTAAAACGATGTCATTGTCCTTATTTTGATGATAACAAATGAATCTTGAGAACTAATGTATTTTCTTAAGTGTGCAAGTACTAGATTAACAAACAAAGAGATCTAAATACACTTGCTCAAATTATCTATCTAATGTGCAATTTAAAAGAGAAATCAAGTTTTGAAGCAAAATAGAAAATCATATGAAGATAACCAAGACTTAAGGTTTAAGAAATATATTTCTAATGTCTTAGGTTTTATGTAAAGAGTTAGTTGAGAAAGTTCACATTTTGATCAAAACTCTTTAAAAATGGTTTTAAAACACTTATTTTAATTAACTTCATAAGAATTCATGGTTGATATTAATTTCTAAATTTTTCAAAGTGTTTTAAAATTATTATTTGGTTTCTAGTTTGAACCATTCAATTGTTCTCAAGACTGATCGACTGGTTCTGTTTAATCAAAGAGAATGAAAAAACTAAAACAGATCTATTGGTTTTTCCAAATTGATCGATTGGTTTAGAAGCTAATCGACTAGTTTCACCAACCAGTTCATGGGTTTTACTTTTGCACAAACCTATTCGTCTCTACTTAAAATCATTATTTGGTTTTGCCAAACTGATTGACTGGTTTGACCAACCATTCCATAGGTTTCACTCATGTAGAAACCTATTCTTCTCTAGTTAAACTCATCTACTGGTTTTGTCAACCCAATCGACTAATTTGAGGGAACTTGTTGATGGGTTTGACCAACTAGTCTATAGGTTTCACTCTTGCAAAAAACCATTCGTCTCTTGTTAAACTCATCAATTGGTTTTGACAAACTGATCAACAAGTTTGTAACCAGTTGAGTGATTTAAATAAACTGATCAACTAGTGACCTGAACACATCGATTGATTTTACTAAACCATATCATTGTTCATATATGCTATAAGACCAACTAGGTACTATATAAAACCAATCAACTAGATTTAAGAAATTGATCAACTGGTTTATATAATAGTAACTTTCCATTTTAGGTTTGAATATAGTTAGCCAACTGATTTGAACCACCAATCAACTAGCCATACAACCAATCAACTGGTTCGGCTAAACTGATCAGCTGGTGACCATTAAATATTGATTTTCTACCTGTTAGGCAATATAAATTTTCAAGACCTTTGTGTCTAATTGCTATACAAAGAGGGTGATCCTTATAAATAAAGTCCATCTTCATTTGTTACAATAACTTTTCAACTATGTTGATTGTGCAACTAATCATTTATTCTTAAATCATTATATTACTCGTTCAACCTCTCTCAACTTTTAAATTCAAAGTTTTTATTGAAAAGTATTCATTGCTTACTTCTTTTAGCTATAATTGCTCTTCAATTGTAATATATTTTATTACATATATCTAGATTAAATATCATCTAAAGTTCTACACTTTTATATCTTGTATTCTTGGTGAAAACCAATTATAATTATAACCACCTTACAAAATTCATTATAAAGAGGTTAGTGAGTGTTCATCAGTCATTATTGAGAGATTCTTGTGGAGAGTCTATAGAAGATAAATAGGTCAGATTTTAAATAATCTCTTAAAGGGTCATTGAGATTCTAAGGCTAATAAATTGATAGAAGATTGATCATCAATAAAAATATATCACTATTCAAAATATAAAAGGGAGAACATTTATTAGTAAATGTAGAGAGTAATTTGTTCTTCCACCACTCTACATTATGTGTAATTTTTTTTATTTTCATTTCAAAAAATTATATTCACCCCCTCAAGGGTTCTTTCAAAAGTAAATCAGATTAAAATCATAGATGAAGAATTAGGTCTACCCAACATTTAGTTAACCAATAGGTCTTATCAATTAACCAATTATTCAAGGCTGGGAAAAAATTTACATGGGTGCACACATCAACTGATATGATCCAAAACTTGTTATGCCCCTTTTTCTTCAAACTTATCAAAACTTCCATAAAATCAAACCTCAAACACACATTTAATAAAGATCAAGTACCCATCAAATCAAGATAAAATACAAGAATCAACATATATTAAGGCCCAAATTTATGGCATATTAGAAAATGACATGATAATATCCTTAATAACAAGCATATTAAAAATATATAAATGATTTATCATGCTCAAAAATTGAATATAATACCTAGCATGGCATAATATGGTAATTTCACATATAATTATAAAAACACATACCATACATGAAATCACAAGATAATTATATGAATATATGCTTCAATGATTTAATCATGATTTTACAAAGTAAGCATGCTAACATGGTAGTTAAACTAAATTAACATATATCATCAAAAGCCTTGAAATAGATATATGTACCCTTACCAAACCAACAGTGATCTCTATGCAAAAATTACTTCTAACAGCTTCTTTAACTATGTCTTAGGATCACATTAAAAAAATAAGCATAAAATTAGATAAGGGATTATATAGGGATTAGAATAGAAGAGAAAATTAAAGGGAAGAAGAAAGAAAAACTTAGGATAAAAAATGAAGGCTTGAAAAGTAAGATGAGCAACTTCACAATCTACAAATCTTAATCCAATTTTGTATAAAACAAAATCTAATGGACTAAGACTTAATATTTTAGAAAGGGAGATGGGAAAAGAGGACAAGGAGGTCACCTAGGGAGCAAGAAAGGCACAAGGAGAACAACTTTGGGTTAAGTAGTATGACAGAGGAAGGAGCAAAGTAGAGATTATAGGAAAAGTGTTGAGTGTCGAATGAAGGTTAAAGGTCTTAATCACCTTATATAGGAAGACCAAATAGAGAGATAAGAGATGGAGATCTAATTTTAAGGCTGCTTGTAAGGTATGGAAAACTGTAGGGTGTGAGAGAAAGGAATATGGGTGTAAGAGCATGTGAGTGTGGGTGGAATAATTTCGTGATTGGATTATGGAAATAATAGTAGTTAAATGATAAAGAACAAGGTTAAATATGATATGTGATGTATGAGAGATGATTTTTTTTGTCTAGAAAGTTAATGGTTGAACAAAAATAATTTTTAGATAATTTATTTGAGTAGAAAGTCAATTAAATAAGGATTAGTTAGGAAAAATAGCAAAAATTAGGAAAAGTTATAGAAATGTGTGAAATAATATATGGAACCCAAATATGTAAAACTATTTAGTCTAGGAAATAAAATAAACAAGTTATGCAAAATCACACATCGTTTGATCTACTGAAAGTCCTAGTAGGTCGACTGTGGGACCCCCTAGGCGATAGGTCATTCTATCTATAGGATAGTTGGCTAAAGGGCATAGCCTAATCAAATGTCGGTCGAGGAAAACTAGGGTTAAGGTTAAAAGGGTAAAAGGTAAAAGGAGTAACTTAAGGATTTCGGTTAGTTGTTTAAGTAATAGTTAAGGGTTAATGAGGGATTAGAAGATTAATCGCCTGGATATTAAGGTTAAGAAATATTCGTGTGTTACAACTTACCTCACATTATGGTGTAATATTAAAACTCTTTTTGGAACACCCCTAAATGTGCGAATGGTGTAAATTGATATTAATTGTAACCATTAATTATGTAAACATGAATAATTTTATTAAGGAAAAAAATTAAGTTGAATATCATGATATTTTTATCAAAATATTATCAACTCCGAACACTTTTGTAGAATTATCAACAATTTTTTCTTCAATTTAATTATTATTATTATTATTAAAGCCATAGGAACTTGTTAAGATTTTAAATTCTTACCTGAAATGATATAACTCATAAATTAATTACAAATATGCAAGTCAATTATCGGCATTAGATGTCCATTTTCTATCTACTTATAAGTATGTTTGGAGAAACATTTTAGTCTCCAACGTCTACATTTTAGTTATAGCTTTTGAAAAAATTGACAAATTTGAGTAACCTTATTTTCTAAATATGTTAAAAAATCTAATTAGCACAATCAATAGCTAAAAATTGCAACTCTCTTAAAGATACTCATAATAAGTTTAAAAAGTGATGTTGGATACTCATTAGAAAAATTGTGTTATTAATAATATTAGTTTTAAAATAATAAAATGATAAAATTATCATCTAAGATTATTTTTCTCTTAATTGACTCGTAAGATTATAAATGATTATAGTCAGACTAACTTGACTCAACTAGATAAAGACTCAACCCGACTCGTTTTTTTATTTGAACAAATGAAGCTCAATCATTATTTTTCAATCTATTTATTAAACAAGATGAGGTTAAAGATGAATAGATTTGGTTTATTTATTAGTAAGACAACTTATTCATAGACTTATTTAAAAGTTTAATTGAGCTTTTTTTTAAAAAGGTTTGAAGATTATTTTGATGCTTATTAAAGGATTATCTATAAATACCATAATATATATAAGTTGTGTTTATATAATCATTTATAATAATTAGTTCCTGAGTAAAGTGTTTTTGTTGTTAATTATAAAAGTTAATTTTCTAAAATAATTATTTAATAATTAGTTATGTGTATCTTTAAAAATATCTATAGCAAGCAGATTCGACTTGTTATTTAAACGAGTGGTATTGCCTTTTAACAGGGAGTTCCGTTGGGCGGAGCTTGAACATGTTACATGAACAAGACCATCATGCGCGAGCGCAGCTCTTTTGCACGTTCAGAAAATTTGTCTTTCGGGTTAAAAGATTCGATCGCACCATCCTGCTTTCTTGCGGTCTGAAGCTAGTCGGTGGTCACTGAGCACAGCAACTACAACTTCAACTTACGCATTCCCAGCTTAGAAACAGACGTCTTAGGGTTCAGTCGCTTAAACAATTCGATTTGACACTATCGAGCATTTTCGATCCCTGACGAACGAACGGTATTAGTTTATATTTGATATCTGCCGAATTCAAATTGCGCCGCTATGGACGAAGATGTATCAGGTTTTAATCGCCGCACGTCGGGCAGAACGCGAAAGGTAGCTTCTAGGATGGCAGCGGCCCTCGCCAGCGCCGACAATCGAACCCAGGTGCTCTCGTCTGCTTTTGGCCTAACTATTTAGCTCCACTTTTGTCGGATGAAATTGAGATAGGGGTTTGATTATTTATTTTGTAATTGCAACTTGGATTTGTTTAGGCGGCTTTATCTAGACTTGAAGCTTTGGAAAATGACAATGGTGGAGTTGAAACTGTTGAATTGCATGATGACGATGACGCCTCGCTTGAGGATGACGATGAAGGTTTTTTTTTCTCATTTTGATCCTCTTTCATTCCCAGTGTCTGTGGAACTATAGCATTTTGGTTACCTCGATTTAGTATCAAAAAATTCGTCAACTTTGAGCTTATTATATCATTACTTAACAAGTCCACTACAGTATGTGCTGCGTAATTCTAGTCGCAATGGAAACTTGTGTGTAATTATGATGGATTAATCCGAATGACAGTATCTGTATTGCCGACATGTATTTCTAGGGTTCGGCTATATTCTATTTCTGTGATTGAGAGGCATTCTGTTTTGTGTTCAAATCTTTGTCCTACATTGGTGCAGCTTATATACAGAAGAAGCTGTCAATGAGCATGAAAAGGAAAACCCGGCAGGGTAAAGCTCGTGAAAATGCAAAGAAAGCTCCTAGGACTTTTCTTGAGATCCTACATGAAGTAAGGCCTTTTGGCAGTTTTGGCTCAATTTTATATTGTTTTCACGTTACTATTACGTAGTTGGTTGTGATTTGTCAAATGGGATGATGCTGTACCCAGGCAAATCTGGACTCACTTCCGCCTCATGTCCCTAGTTATTTGTTGGCAGCTGTTGGGCCTCCAAGCTGTGTTTCACGCCGGAATTTTTGTACGGTTTGTGGATTCACTGCTACGTATACTTGCATAAGGTGTGGGGTGCGGTTCTGTTCAATCCGGTGTCAGAATGTACACAATGATACTCGCTGTTTGAAGTTTGTTGCTTGATTGGTTTGGCCTGGCATTGAAGTTCTGGTGAGACTTGAGAGCTATTAGTCGAATTAGTTTATATCATGTGAGCTCCTACTCTGCTTTATAATTAATTAGTTATAGGACTTGAGAGAATAATTAGTTGGTACACCTGTTATCTTACTGTCAGCTTCTTCTTTATTCTTTTTTTCGTTTTTCCCTTGTTTATGGGTTAGAAAAATGGACATTGGAAATGTACGGAAAAATATGGTTATTGACCAGAAATGAAATCATCACGATTACATTGTGTTGCTATGCAATGGTGGTATGCGTTTGAAGTACGGTAAATCATGACAGCTTGATCATCATGCCCAATTCCCGATGGAGCACGATCTTGATCTATAACAAAGTAAAAGGAAGACAAAAAATTTAGCACGCCATTTTTAGGTACGGTGGAATGACTAGCCTAGGAAAACAGACACCAGCAGTTTCTTGAAGAGGTTTATTGTTTCTCTGCTATGAGTCTTTCTTGATCAACTTAACATTGTGGTAAATCTGCTGGAGGAGGTATCACGGACTGCAGCTTGCTGGGTCCATTCTCGACTAGGAAGCTCATCGCCAAACCCCAGGTGATGTGGACATCCAAGTGACAATGCATTAGCCAAATCCCTGTTTGAATCAGGAGTGAATAAATTAGATCCATAGGCCGTCAAATGATGTAGTGTATACGATATAAGGTATACAAGATATGTAGACATTAACAATGATACCTGGGTTATCAGCTACGAATCTGATGGCAACCCATCCTCCAGGAGGTGTTCCAATGGTGTTTCTAGCTGGTGGGTTGACAAGGTTAAACTTGGCAGGGTCTCTTTTAGGATCAAAGTTTCCAAAACCTTGACCAACGACGAAGAAGTGGTAACCATGGAGATGCATTGGATGTTCCTCTACATTGACAATACTTGTACCTTGCAACACAAGTTGTACTCTTGATCCATACTTCAACTTGAAGACTTTTGTGGCTCGAACTGGCTGCCACAATCCTCTGCTCACATTTCCAGTGTAATCAAATTGCACTGGTGGGAAGGCTGGAAAGTCAGTGGTGAAGATGCCAGGCATACCTTGATAGGCGGCCTGCATTAAGGAGTTTCTGGTTGGGAATACCATAGATATATTGTTCATGCTGGCTGTCAACCTAGTGTTGTTAGGGGCTTGACACCGGGGGCTTGGGCGTGAACAATTGATTTGTCCGACTCCCACTGTGAAGAATAGGTTCTCATCAATATCGAGTGGGACATCAGCTTTGCCGGGACTGAACATTTGGGCTGTGAATGCGGTTACAGTGTTTGTGTCGTTGAAGGCAGGTAGAGGTGGGAGTGCTGATTTCCGAGAGTTTCGTCCTTTGGATGTGCATCCATTGTATTCAAGTAAGGCCGTGGTGGTTGTATTATCGAATGGTATTGGAGCACTGGCATAGGCATGTGCTGCCATGTAGTATCGGTTTATTGGTTGATTAGTATGTATGAGTACATCAGTTGTCTGACCAGGTCCAATTTCTATAACATTGGTTGTAAATGGCTTTGTGTAAAGAGCATCAGCACCAACGACTGTCATTGGGTGATTGGCAATTGAAAAGAAGAGCTGCTGATTTAGTGCAGCATTGACAATCCTGAGAAGAATGGTCTCACCAGCTTTCACAGGGAAGATCGTAGTATCTGCATATACGGTCACATACATCAGGACTAACAGGTTCGTAAATTATATTCAACAAGTTGTAAAGTTGAAGTCGACTATCAATCATGTCTCTTGTGCATTATGGTCCTTCCCTGATTTCTGAATTCTCTCTTCCGTGCAATATTCCATTTTCCCCTCATCTGTGTGGGTTTTTGCCATTTTCATGCTTTAGAATTTGAAAGAGGAGATCTAGAGCAAACCTTTGCTGGAACATGGTAAGAGATCACCGGGTTGACCGTTGATCGTAAATGCATCAGATACATTTGGCGCTGCTCCAGTGATAAGGGCCTGTCTTTGTACACTCATGGGATCTCTATTCCACCATTCCCCTATTGATTAAAATTTTAGACATCATTTATATCTAGATGAAGAGAAATGCAAAGCAGATTGTTTTCTAAACAGATTTATATGTTGCCATACCGAGAAGAACAGGAAATTCTCTTGCAGGCGTTGGGAAGGGGTAAGGAGAACCGAGCTTAGGGTAGATGACCAGACCACCATAAACACTGGCTCTCAGCCATCTGCTGTGGGCATGCCACCAAAGAGTACCCTCCTGGTCTTGAATAGTGAACCTGTATGTGTAGGTCTGTCCTGGTCTAATAGGGCATTGTGTAACATACTCTGGCCCATCTGCCCATGGATTCCTCATCTGGCGAAGTCCATGCCTAAGGTATGATTGGAAAAACAAGATGATTAGAAGTTCGGTTCCAGATAGGGGAATGGAGAAAACGTTTGAGGTAACGGAGTTAAAGCGATATTTTTCAGTGACGTACCAATGGAGGGTAATGTTGTATTTGCCAGCATTGATGGCTTTGATAACTACGGAGTCTCCATTACGTACCTCCAGGGTGGGACCTGGATACTGCCCGTTTACGGTCATAAGTGTTACGGTTTTGCACAGCCTCTTCACTGGCGTTGGTTTTATCTGTTCCATTCAATCACCCCAAAAGAGAAACGGAGTATTAGAAACTTCACACTATAATATAGATAAGTTATGTGTTGAGGAAAAGGAGCATACCACAAATTCGTGATAATGTGTCTCTGCGTTGCTTGAAGCAGCAAAGCAGGCAAGAATAAAGGTTGTTAATCCAAGGAAAAAGCAGCATTTGCTGCTTTGCGCCTCCATTGCTGCCTGTTGTTGCTCCTGCTCTGTTAGCTGCCTTACTATTTGTGTTCGCTTGCTAGATTGTTCTTGGGTGTTGGAGTTGGAGGGGGTAGAAGCTTCTATTTATACTACTATGAGCATGAAAGAATCAAAAGGTCATAGTTTTGTTTTTTTTTTCTTATTTTAAAAGAAAATGTTAATAAAAAAAAAAAGTAGGTCTAATGTATTAGACGGGTTATCTTTTTCTTCCTTTTTCTTCTTTGGACTTTTTATTTGGGAAGGGGCAGGGAGCAAGGAGAGTTGGTTTTTAAGTCAACAAAGTTTGTAATAACGGAGCGTAGGCAACGTAGTTCAACAATTAGAGGATTTGGTGCACCCACTAGCCCCCGTCAATTATTTACAAATTGTGGAAGTTTTCGTTCCAATTGCCTCTTTAGAATGCACTTTCAAATCTTTATATTCATGGGAAGGTACTACTTAAATGAGTATTTGTTAATGTTCTTTTTGTGTACCTTAGTCACATTGTACTAACACGGTAAGCATGAAAGCTTTTTTTTTTTTTTTTTTGGCTCAGAAAAATCCGTTCACAATCGGCACACTGCATCATGCCAGCTACATCATGGATGAATGATGATCCGAGTCAACTTGCCCATTAAAGTTTGCACTCTTAACCGCACCAAATATGAAGTTTACACTCTAAGAACGCTCTTAAAGGGCGACCGACACTGGAATTGATGGATTTTTACTCCAATATAATATACTATATTCCCCATTGTAACTGAGACCAAACCTGGTAGCCGTCGCCGTAGGATGATGTGTGCGCAGGAGGATGTTGTGCAAGACATGCAATTACATTTTCCTGCACAATCAAACAAAATATACTCCTAAATTGCTGCTTTAAATAATTAAGTTCTGTTTGGAGCTACAGATACATTTTGTTTATACGAATTACGAGACCGAGGAATGAGGCTCAACCTTACTAGTTGGTCCAGGTTTGATCCGACAAGAGAAGAGTAGGGGGCTTGGGACTGCTTTTTCGTACGCCTTTTTAAAAGCATGATAGACATCGCTTCCGGGAATGCAACTCTTTCGATACGAGTTTGGAAAGCTCCGAAAGCTAATACCATTTTATTTATTTTTTGATAATTGGAGAATTACATCATCTAAATAAACGAGCAATAAAATACACCTCAAGGCAATAACACCCCACAAAAAAGTTTGGACATTATGGACCACCTCATCTATTCTATAGAGGAAGTTTTCTCTTATATTCTTGATCCACAATCCAATTCTTTGCTTTATAAGTAACGTCATCCAACCTCTACAAATTCGAATATTATCAAAGATGACCTTATTTTTGAATTCTCAAATAGTCCATATTATGGCAAAGAAAGCCGTTGACCAAATTTCACCTTGTAAATCTTTCTCTTTACTTCCTAACCAAACAGCAACAGTGTCTTCAGTTGATCTCGGCATCACCCAAGATTGTCCAAGACATTCACAAATCTCATACCATAACTTCCCCGTCACACTACAATAAAGAAAAACATGGTTAATCGATTCTTGAGCATTTCTGTAAAAAGGGCATCCTGCATCACTAATTTTTCCAACCTGAAGTCTGACCAATATATCTCTCATGTTGAGCCTTTGTTGTATCGCAAACCATGTGATTAGCTCAATTCTCGGTGGTGCCAACCCACACCACGCCCGACTACAAAAATTGTTGTTCGAACTCCCCCCATGCACATTCTGATACGATACTTCACAAAAGGGTTTGACAGAAAAAATACTCCTCTGATCATACCCCCAACTAATACCATCTTCTTTCCCCTTACATAGTTTAACCTGATTAACCAAACTCTTCATTTGTTTCCTTTGTCTTTCCTCCCAATCGAACAGTTGTCTCCTCCACAAGAACTGACAATGTCATTGCTTCATATCCTAGAAGCCCATATCAGCTATATTTCCCTCCTTCTAATCAGATACCATAAAAAGTCTCGGGAAAATAATTGTTAGCAGACCATGCTCCATCCATTTATCGTTCCAGAAACTAACTCTGCTACCCTCTCCTATGATGATCTTCAAACCAGAACTGAGAATAGGATCCATCCTGCCTGTTTGCACAATGTCCACCCACGGTGTCCATCCCCTCTTCTTCTCTGGAGTCTATAGGATACCAAAACGATCTACAGAATAAATAGATTGAATAACCCTCTTTCATGATGTTCCTTACGTACATCGTAAAGAACCTCCGCCACCATTTAAATAAGAGAGCATTATTTCTCATGGTTAGATCCCCAATACCCAATCTCCCTAGACTCTTGGGTCTCTGTATCACCTTCCAGCTAATTAACAGTAACTTCTTTCTATTTCCACAACTACTCCAAAAGAACTTCCTTTGAATACTAATAATCTTCTTGACTACTCTTTTTAGGATCCTAAATAGACTCATATAATATACCGGTAAACTGTTCAAAACACTCTTTATTAAAACCAGTCTCCTTACTCTTGAAAGAAGTTTTGATTTCCATCTTGCCAACCTTTGTCTAATCTTATCCACCACCGGTTTCCACACCTGACCATTGCTGACATTTGCTCCTAATGGTAATCCAAGATAAGAAGTCCCGGCTAGACAAAACTACAACCAAATTTTATGCCCCGGCTAAGCCAAAATTACTCTAAAATATGGCGTTGAAGATTTGGAAAATACCTTGGGGCTGCACTTTCACACTTCATTCTTCCGGATATAAATTTTTGCATCGTCGGAAAAAATACTATTATATTTCAAATAATGATACTAATATTGATAATCGTAAAATGTCAAAAGGTTAGATCTTTGTAGATCAAATCAATAAATAAAAAAATAGAAAAAAGATGACATTATATGTCAGATAATAATATTAAACTTGATAATCATCAGAATTTAAGAAGAGAGGGGGGATCAAATTATCTCATAATAGATTACACAACCAAATCTAAACAAAGAGAACGGGTCGTCGGGGATCCCATTGACATCTTAATCCGAAGTTCGGATACTTGGATATGACCGCCAACACACCAAGGCATGGAAGACTCGACTCGCGGTAGTATTTTCTTCTTGACGTGACGAGTTCGTTTGCCAAACAAGTAAACTCAACCACCATAGAAACATCCCCACCTACGAGCTGCCTGCCACCGTTAAAACGAGGGTTTTACAGAATTACGTATACTTAATTAACCGCATGAAACAGGATCCTCGTAAATGATTGGTTGATGGAATTCGTGAAGTCGGACATTGGTTGAGGTTCGGTGACGGTCTTTCTATTTTTTTCCTCTTTATTATAGGTTGACTTTTCCTGATATCAGTCTAGACACTGTAGCCATGCGGGTAGCAGCTAGCTAACTCCCACTTTCAAAACCTAGATTCCAATGACGGCTTTAATAAATCTCTCGTAGTGGATGCCGTAGCCTTATTCTATATTTGTTTGCTGGGGTGTTTGTTTTTCCTCCTTTTCCTTCCACCAAACCCATCACCTACGAATTCTGTAAGAAGCATTGGGTATTGGCGAACGAACCTGGCACTAATAATGGAATATATCTGTGGCGATCCCACCCGGTACTGGTAATGGTAACTGTGAGTCTGTGACCGTCTGTGTTCGTCCTTACTGTTTCCATCTCTCAGTACTACTCATCTCTACTGACGGATTGCAAAGAAATAGTGTGCTGCGTAATCCGCTGTGTTCGGTTTTCAAACAGATACAGAACGCTAATCGTAATGACCGACGACTTTCTGAGACTTGACGGCTAGTACAGATTGCTAACCGAATAAAACATCCTCCGGAGTCATAAAGCTCAAACTACCTTGAGAAATTCTGATTCATTCTGGCGCCCTTTTCTAGCCTATTGTAAGCCGTCATTTTCAGCGGTCGCATGAATTTTTTTATTTTCGTATACATTCAAGACCGCGTACCATTAACATGTGTTGCAATTAAGAGCACGCATTGTAATACGCACTTTTTACGCTTAAGCTTTTTACTAATCCCTTTGTTTCACAATATATAGGGCACGCACTGGTAGTATTTTAGCATAAATATTAAGAAGTAATAAATTATAAAGTTTGGACACGTAATTGTATTTATAATTAAGATAAAGAGACAAGATATATAATAAAGTATTTTATACTTTATACTTTCGGTAGAAGGACTTGTATTATAAGACATATTTACAAAATTAAAAATTAAAATAATAATAATAATAATAATAATAATATAGATAGCCATTCTCTTCCTATTGTTCTCATGATTAATCCTAATACACCACATCATTATAATAAGATATTGTATCCCTCTAATAAAATCCTAACACATATGTCATACTTTAGTATTATTAATGTAAATAATTAGTTATATCATGGTCCCACCACTCGACTAGATTTGATTTTATTTTTATTTTTTTTAATTCTTAGTTTATAGTCCAACAACCAATGTGGTATAGGTACAGAAAGAGTGATAGATCAAACTCATCTAAGAATTTCTCGTTCTCGTATAAATCTTCATAGATATTATATTTGAACATAGTTTTGTTCGGCTGTCTATTCTGCCAGCTTACAATTACCTGAAGAGCAGGTTACCGAAAGATATGTTTGTTGAAATTAATCCTGCTGTTTGAAGTTACGGTTGTTCAACGCAAACCTACACACGTTACTACTTTGCAATTTCATTGCAGTAGATAAACACAACTGTGTGAATATGCACAGACATCGCCAATTGGACTAAATAATTAAGTGAAGCAGGGAAACCGCCATAGATTTTAAGTCAAACAGGTCGATTTCAACGAGGAACGAATGATCTAACCTGCTCAAGAAATAGTCTGAAAGACAACGAGTCCATCCGTTGTGCGCAACATAACTTTATCTTCAAAGTTATGACTTGGTATGTAGTCGAAAAGCAGTCTGCCGGCGCTTTAATATATTCAGCAAATGTAACGATGCATATATATATATATAACACTCGCTGTTCAAACTGGTCGAAAGCTTACCTGGAGTTTCTCATTCGACGTTATACTTTTGAGTCATCACCCACTCGGGAAGCGTATGATGTCCGGCCCATCAAACAATACATACTCCATCAATCCCCCCCCCCCTCCAACTGAAGTTGCGAGTGGGGGCGACAGGTGTCAAGTGGGGGATATGAAACGCCGTAATGTTCGAAGAGAAAGTCTGAATTCGATGCTTGATAAAAATTACTTTCAAATAGAATTATCCAAAAGAGGGGGCGCATGTAGGGGTAGGGGTGGTATTGATACAAGGTATAACGTAGATCCAAATCAAACGATGGTAATTTTGCCAAAAAATTTGCTCGCGGTACAATGCCGCTTAGAATACGGAGAATGTCACTAATCACCTACTACTGTTTTTTCCCGTTCGCCTAATGTACATCTTATTTGTAAAACTAAGAGATTGGGCGTTGGGGGGGGGGGGACTCCAGCAATCAAGGAGAACACAATAGAATGGAATGGTACAGACAAGACATAGAAGCGGGCGGTAAATTCTCTTCAAGGAGACGCTTCCATAACTAAGACGGAAAACTCAACAAATTAGGTGTTATCCTCATCATCAATATGTATGAAGCTGTAGACACTGCACGTCGAACACTCACTAATCTAGGATTATTATAATTTCATAGTTATGCTCCGATTTGCTGCTTTAGGTTCTCCAGCACCTTCACCTTTGATCTACATGTTTGAAGTAACTCGGAAAGCATTCTACGTTGTCCATCAGTGATACTCCTGGCAACATCATGAGGACTCCAAGATTTAATCGCTTGGTAGATCCGGTCACCCAACACAGCCTGATCCGCAGAAAGGACTGCCTCTTTGAGAACCTGGAATACCCGTCCAGGGCCAGGACCTCCATTCTGCCCCTTCTCAAACGAGGCAATCAAGAGATCCGTATCTTTATCATCCAAACAGCTGATTTGATCTACCAGCCATTTCGAGACCACTTCTAGAATCCCGGATAGGGCTCGGACCGTGTCACGAATATCATGAGACAAGTTTGATTGATTCACTGGCCCAGTTTTCTTTTTCTTCTTTCCACACGGAAGCGAAGATCGAACACAGGATTGAAGTACGAGACTGTGCCATGCCAGTGATTCTGCAATCAGTTGCACCAGAGTAGGGAAACCACCCCCAGGAGAGCAGACTAGGGCACTGGTCATTTTGATCTTTTCTAATATGCACTTCGTCATCACTGAATTCACTACATGCCAAGCTGTCCATTCTCCCAAACGTCCTAAATCTTGGGAGGTCAAGCTCCAAGCATTGAGAAACACAGCAAAGCTCATCCAATCTACTATATCAGAGCCAAAAGCCTGCATCATTAACACAAACAATCACTAAAGTGTACAATCTAAAAGGTACTCGGTACTAAATAAAATCTATCTCTAACAAACGGCAGCTAGAATTCAAAAGAAGCATACGGGAGATCAGATCTACTAGTACTACATCCATTTGTTATAATTTAACAAATCAACACGATTTTTTTCTATTGTATTTTCATTTTACACATTACTGACATAACTTGTATAACAATGGGACAGAATCACATAACCAATAGCAATTCCAAGTTTAATTACCCAGCCATTTGCAACACTTAGGAAGTAAAAAATCAAAGTTTAAAGATAATTTTAATTACCGTACCATTTGTATTAACATAAAATACTCCCTTCGTATAAAAAAGAACGTCATATTAACAATTTACATACTTTTTCAGGGGCTAATAAATATAATCTTAATATTCCACTTTCACCCTATATTGAAATATAATAAAACATTTAGTGCATGAATAATGAAAGAAAAAATATAAAATTAAAGTAAAAAGTAGGTTTTGACCTTTCTAAAGTAACATTTTTTCTTTTTACTTCACAAATTTGGTAATAGAATCACTTATTTTTTGATACAGAGGGAGTAACATGTCATTATATTATTTCATAGTAGAATAATGTAAAAAATTTATTTATTTTATGTTTCCATTAAAATAATATTGATTATTAGTATCATTTCATAATCTAAATTTAGGGAAATTTCTAGTTTGGGTCATTGTCTTAATTTAATTATCAATTTAGGTCCATAATAATTTATTGTATTCTTTTACAAATTAAGGCAATTTCAATATGCAATAAAGCATCATTCACATTAATTAATTGAGTATCAATGTAACTCAGCGTGTATCTAGACGTGATAGCGTATTTAGTACATATGTATATGAATATACTACTAAATGCAAATGAAGATAATATTGAGAATATGTAAAGATATTTAGACAACATAACCACACCTAGATAATATATAATAGTTAAATACTCCCTCTGCTTCACAATATAAGGGTTATAACATTTTTACAAACTTAATAAGAAGCATTAAATTGTAAATAAAAAGCAATCTACTTCATATTAAATTTAATACTCCGTACTCATTATTGAAAAGAAAATAACATAAGGTTAGAATTAGAAATAAAGCATTTAATTATTGATGTTTTTCATAAAAGAACTTGTATTATGAAGCAAAATCAGAAAAATAAACCTTAGTAAATATTAAAAAAATTATAAATAAAAAATATACTGCTACTTGTGATTAAATATACTAGCATAAACATCCAAATATTCTAACATTCATGCAAAAGTATACTTATTGAATAAAATAAATATCTTAGTTAAGTTAGAATAGTATCATTATTCACTTGTAGTATATTTCCTCAATAATATCATTCTTTAACATCAAAATATGGATCTGAAATGTCAGTCTTTTAAATGCTATAATTTTATTATCATTAAATATCGATAGTATAATGTCAATATTTAACATCAAGAATATAATTTTATACATTAATAGTGTATCAATTGGTTATAAGGCTACGATATTTAATAGTGTTTTACTTGGTTATCAAATATTTTGTGTCAAAATATTAATACTCCGTACTCATTATTGAAAAGAAAATAACATAAGGTTAGAATTAGAAATAAAGCATTTAATTATTGATGTTTTTCATAAAAGAACTTGTATTATGAAGCAAAATCAGAAAAATAACCCTTAGTAAATATTAAACAAATTATAAATAAAAAATATACTGCTACTTGTGATTAAATATACTAGCATAAACATCCAAATATTCTAACATTCATGCAAAAGTATACTTATTGAATAAAATAAATATCTTAGTTAAGTTAGAATAGTATCATTATTCACTTGTAGTATATTTTCCTCAATAATATCATTCTTTGACATCAAAATATGGATCTGAAATGTCAGTCTTTTAAATGCTATAATTTTATTATCATTAAATATTGATAGTATAATGTCAATATTTAACATCAAGAATATAATTTTATACATTAATAGTGTATCAATTGGTTATAAGGCTACGATATTTAATAGTGTTTTACTTGGTTATCAAATATTTTGTGTCAAAATATTAATATTTTCTTATCTTACAAGGCCACAACAATTATGGCTAAAATATTTATATAATAGTTGTGATCCTTCAAATATTATGGAGTTATTCTAGTTAACTTATCAATGAAAATTTTAATATATTATAGCTCAAAGGATAGAATAGTAAAGGCAAGATTCATAAAATGAATTGAAGTGAACAAAAAAGTTTTAAGGCAACTAAAAACTAACCTATTGTTTAATTTTCTGCAAAATTTATTCATTTTCTAGAACTTTTGCCCATCTTCAAAACCATATTTCCTAGATCTATCCCCCTCTTGTGAGATATGATCCTTCAATTCATTACTTTATCATATCTAATGTTCTATTAAAAAAATAAAAATAAAAATCAATCACTTTAATAAGTTTAGAGACAGAATTGCTGGTAACAGAGGAATTTGCCTCGTATTAGAAATGATAATCGGATACTCCAAGTTATCTGAGGACCTGGCACCTCCTACTTAGTCTTTTTTTCCTCCCTCTTCTTCCTCTCCGATCACATATATATATTGACAATTCACCCCTAACAACACCTAACTAACTGCCCAGCCAAAATAAGAAAAGTTAAAAGAAATAGAGAGAATATGATATTCCCCCTAACAGACTCTTGAAGAAATAACAGAAATATAATGACTCAGCATTCATGGATCTCATCCACTGCCAGCCATAATTATCCCCATGTGCTCCCGCACACCACCTCAATTAGTCTTATTCTTCCTCCTGGCGTAGGTGTATTTAATTAGGAGTTTACCAACACTCCCCTCCCCCCCTTTCCAATGTTTCACCTTGTCCTCAGCGTAAAATTCAGGAAATTGCTCATTTATAGCATCAAACCCTTCCCACGATGATTCAAAGGAGGGTAACCCCTACCACTGAATCAGAACCTCCAAATGCCCCTTGGAGTTGTGTCATAGTCCTTGGACTACTTCTTGCTAGACCCTCCACTCTAGCTCTTCAGTGAGAATATCAGAGATAGGTTGGGCTTGGTGACCTGCCCCTAGAGCCCGCTTCAACATAGAGACATGGAAGACTGGGTGGATGATACTAGAAGTTGGTAGATCCAAACAATAAGCCACACTGCCCAATCTGGATTTCTCAGTACCACATTTGGCTAGTGATTTCTGCCTATAAGGCCTAAGCTTCATGTACACCCACTCCCCAACGGCAAGCTCTATATCCCGCCTCTTCCTATCGGTTATAGCCTTCATCTTCTGCTGAGATTTTTCCAAGTGAACCCTAAGTTCCTCTAGGATCAGGTACCATGCCTTCAGTTCCTCATCCACAGCTGCAACTGAAGCAACACCCGAGTCATATCTGATTAGAGGTGGTGGTTCTCCTTTATATACAGCTATAAATGGAGTGGTGTAGATAGTCATATGTTACAAAGTATTGTACCAGTATTCTACCCAAGTTACCCACCTCACCCACTGTTTGGGTTGCTCCCCTGCAAAACACCTAAGATATAACTCTATGATTTTATTTATTACCTCTTATTGCCCGTCTATTTGAGGATGGTAGGCAGAGCTCTTCTTCAAGGTTGTACCCCACAACCTAAACAATCTGCCCAAAAATTACCAATAAAAACCTTGTCTCTATCATATACGATCAAACGAGGCATCCCATGGAGTCGGACTACTTTCACAAATATGGTGGCGATGGTGGGAGCTAAGAAAGGATGCCTTAGGGGGATAAAGTGAGCATATTTGCTTAATCAATCCACGTCCACCAGTAAACAGTTGTAGCCCTCAGACTTGGGTAGTCCTTCAATGAAGTCCATGGCTATATCTTCCCAAATCCTCTTGGGTATAGGGAGAGGTTATAGTAGTAAAGCTGGGGAAAGGGTAGAGGTTTTATTTCGCTGGCAAATTGTGCATTCTGTGATATAATGTTGAATTTGCTTCTTCATTCCTTGCCAATAAACTTCCTTTGCAATACGCTGATGTCTTGAATACTCCCGAATCACCTCCAACTTTTCCCCCATGAAATTCTAAGAGAGCTGGTGGAATGTACTTGGACACTACTGGTAATACTAATCAGCCCTTAAAGAATAATTGTTTTGACGAACCCTGAAGCCTTCCTTCCCTCTTGAGGCTTTCATCAAATCACTCTTTAGCTACCCTAAGTGTGGGTCTCTATCAATCTCTTCGAACAATCCATCCTAATTCCCCCTCCAAGTCACCGTTAATGCCAACACCAAACTGTCCCCTTTCAACCTTGATAGAGCATCTGCTGCCCTATTTGTGATACTAGTGCGATACTCAATATCAAAATGATAACTCCAAACCTTAGCAATCCATTTTTTTTGTCCCTCAAGCAGTTGTCTCTGCTCTAGAAGGTATTTAAGGCTCCCATGATCAATTCGGATCAAGAACCTCCTCCCCAAGAGGTAATGCCTCCATTTTGGATGGAGAGAACTATAGCCATTAATTCTCGCTCGTCGATTGACTTAAAGCACGTCCTCTGTCCCAATACTTGGCTATAATAAGCAATGGGTTGTTGCTATTGCATAAGGACAGTCCCTATCCCCACCCCCGAGGCATCAATCTCATAGAGAAACTTTTTTAAGAAATCAAGAAGGGCCTACACTGGTAATAAGGACATGGCTGCTTTCACTGACTTAAAGGCCTATTGTGCTTGAGAGTTCCACCCAAAGTTATCATTCTTGAATTGGTATGTTAGAGATGCTACAATTTGGTCACATCCCTGTACGAATTTTTGATAGTAACATGTCAGCCCGAGAAACCCCCTCAGCTCCTTAAGGTTTCGAGGAACAGGCCATTCCCACATCACCTTGACCTTCCCTGAGTCAACTACCACCCCTTCCCCAAAAATTATATGCCCCAAATATTCTAATTCTGGCTAACCAAAGACACATCTCTTCCCATTTACAAACAACTCATGTTGTCTCATAACTTCAAAGACCTTACATAAGTGCTGCCTATGCTCACTTTCAGAGAAAACAAATACTAGGATGTCATCAAAAACACCAGCAAATTCCACAAATAAGGTTTAAATACCTAATTCATTAGGGCATGGAGGGTTGTTGGGGCATTGGTCAATCCAAACGACATGACCCAACACGAATGGACTTCGTGAGTGAGGAAGGTTGTCTTGGGTATGTCATTTGGGTTTACCTTGATTTGGTGACAGCCAAAACAAATTTGAATATATTATTGCACCATAGAATTCATCTAGCAATTCATCAATCATTGGTATTGGGAACTTATCAAAGATGGTAGCCTTATTCAACGCCTTATAATCCACGCCGAACTGCCACCTCCCGTCTTTCTTTTTGACCAATAGAATAGGACTTTAAAGGGGGCTCCTGCTAGGCTGCATTATCCCTACCTCTAACATTTCCCCTACCAGCTTTTCAATCTCATTTTTTTATCATGAGGATACCTGTAAGGCTGGAAACTCACCTGGGTTGTCCCTAGCTGCAGGATAATCTGGTAATATAATCCCCGCATGGGTGGAAGGCTTGTAGGTTTGGCCAAAATATCTGAGAACTCCTTGACCAACTCAATGATTCCCTCTAAAGTTGCTTGCCTTGCCACTTCCTCCTTTGATAACTCTACCGAGCAACACTCCAAAAGGAGCCCATGCTTTTCCTTGGTCAGGGTTCGAAGTATGAACTTGAGAGAAACTTGGGCACAACAAAGGCTGGGTTGCCCTTGTAAGCTCACTGGTGTCAAGCCCAATGTAAGCTTCATCACTAGAGTTTTTCAGTTCACTTGCATCAATCCTAGCTTCTCCATCCCTAATATTACCTATGCACTGCCCAACTCCAAAAGCAAAAATATCCTCTACCACCTCGACTTCATGTAGCAACACTCGAACTCCCTTATAGACCCTATTGATAGTGACCGAATTTCCTGTTCCAAGCAGAATTCTATATAAGGTTATAGGGGATACCTGGAGCGAGAGTTTTTTTACAATCTCCTTGGAGATGAAGTTGTGGGTGGCTCCACAGTCAATTAGGACCACCAGCCTTTCTTCCTGAATTTGCCCGCCAAGTTTAGTGAGAGCTCCACTGCCCCTTCAACCTCCTTTGACTCTTCTTCCCCAACCTCCAGCTCCTCACCTAAGACCGCACCTTGCCCCACTTCTTCTTTAGTTCAAGAGCACCTGAAGTAGTCGATTCCTGCATACATGGTCGAGTGTCAACCTCTCTTCACATTTGAAGCACAATCCTTTCTCACCCCTTTGTCAAAGCTCTTCACCACTTAGCCATCGAGTGTTGAGGGGCCTTCAAACCACAGGTTCACCGCTTGCCTTTATTAGAGCCACCCAGTTTGCGCCTCACCAAGTCACTGCGACAGTGGGCCTATTTCCAGCAGTGCTGGCATCGCCTGATGGCCAGGGTTGTTGATAGCCCTGGCCTGATTCCCCCCACCTCCCAGTCCTCCTGACTATTACCTAATATTACCCTACTCTTGTCTTCCACCATTTGAGCAACTTCCATGAGCTCATTCGGTCCTCTCGATCGCATCATCCTCACTTCTACCCAAATTTGGGGTTGCAATCCGTTCAGAAAAGTACCTTCCAAAACCTCTGGGGCCAATCGACCTTTAAGCAGTGAGGTTAACAATTCGACTTGCTCAATATGTCTCCACCAATATAGTTTGCCTTATCGTCAGGAATTTCTCATAGAGCAAGCCTTCATGGAGCAACCTAAATCTTATCAAAAGTGCATCCTTGAAGCCCTACCATGAGTCAAAACGTTGACTAACCTCTACATACTGGAACCATGCTAGAGCCTTCCCTTCCATGGCCATGGCCACTGCCTCCAATTTTTCCTCATCGCCCACCTAATTCATGGAAAAATACCACTCCACCTTGAAGGTCCAAGCATCCGAGTCTAATCCATCAAAAAGCAAAAACTCCAACTAGCAAGGAGGTTGAGTTTCCATTCTTAGTTCTACCAGGCCTACAGGCAACATAGAGGTGTGTAGAGCCTCCCACAACATCCTTCTATTTCCCTATGTCCTTGACAGATGAGCTGGAGCCACCAGGTTTGGAGTACTGGTCTAGCCTTCTTACTAGTTCTCTCATCCATTTTCTCTATAGACCCAATCCCCCCCCCCATCTTCATATTCTCACTCTAGGATTCTCTCCTTTCACTTACCAATTCCTCTTGTATCTTGGCAAACTTCTCTTCCAACGCCTCAACCTTGCTTGGAGACTATGGTTTTGTCTAGGATCAAAGGGAGCTCTGATACCATTTGATAAGTTCAGAGACGGAATTGCTGGTAACCAAGGAATTTTCCTTGTATTAGAAATGATAACCGGATACTCCAAGTTATCTAAGAACCTAGCACCTCTTACTCAGAGTCTTTTTTCCTCCCCCTTCTTCCTCTCCGATAACATGTATATATTGATAATCCCCCCCCCCCCAACAATGCTTAACTAACTGCCCAGCCAAAATAAGAAAAGTTAAAAGAAATAGAGAGAATCTAATATTTCCCCTAACAGACTCTTGAAGAAATAATAGAAATATGATGACTCAACATTCGTGGAGCTCAGCCAATGCCAACCACACTTATCCCCATGTGCTCCCACATGCCCACCTCAATTAGTCTTATTCTTTCTCCTGACATAGGCGTATTTAATTAGGAGTTTATCATGCTCTTTCATTTAAGTGCACTCGTATGGATTTAATTGGCATCATAAGCTAAACGGAGCATAAGATCATAAACCTTAGTAGACATGTGTGAACAAAAAAAGATTTGAACCCTTAATGTAAAAATAGAACTAAAAACTAACCTCATGTTTAATTTTCCGTAAAAATTATTCATTTTCTAGAACTTTTGCTCCAAAACCAAATTTCCTAGAACTGTCCCCCTCTCTTGTGAGATATCATCCTTCAATTCATTACTTTGTCTAATGTGTTATTTAAAAAACAATCAATTGCTCTTTTACTTAAGTGCACTCATACAGATTTAATTAACATCATAACCGACACAGTGCATAAGTTTTTAAACCTTAGTTGACATGTGATTACTGGTTCTGTATCAGACAACAAACTGTCGTGCAAACAGCACCCAGAACCACCCTCGTATGAATACATACATTATACTCATGCCAGTTAAGGTCATCACAAGAAAGAAGTGCAAAACATCAAATTACATACCTCTACTGACTGCTCGCCTTGCATAACCTCAACCAGCACCTTCGCTGCATGACTTACGGAATATCCCAAGTGTTTGGCATACTGCTCCAGTAGAGATTTGAGCTCTGTGCATAAACTAGAATCATAATTTGAACCATTGGCTTTAGTTTTTTCCTTAGATGAAGCTGAAGCACAGTGAATAGACAAATAGATCATCCGTGGAAGAAGGGATCTCTTTTTTATTATCTTCTGCGAATTTGTCTCCCAGCATCTCTTACATTCTTCCTGTAATTCAGAGATTAAAAAGAAAAGATCAAGCCAAAAGCAAAGCACTATGGAAATGGTGAGATGAATGAAAGCTCAATGGAATATGAGTGTACTGAATACCAGCTTTTCTCCAGTAAAGCAAGGCAGTACTTCAAAAGGCCCTGCAGTCAAATGTAATACATTCAAATAGCAGGAGCAGCAGCAATATCCCAAAAAGACCATCCACAACATAATGCAGGAACATACCCTGTAACTAGATGTTATGCTACAGAATGCCCTAGGAGAGGTATAGGTGATCCTACGGAGGGACACTATGCACTATAAATAAGCAAAGAATGGTATGCCCTAGAGAAGAGATAGTATGCCCTATGGAAGGACACTACAACTTAAGGCCAGGCTTTATTAAGAAAGATTTAGTTAGTTAATTATCATTTCCTTAGTTATTAAGTTATTCTATCTTATAGTGTGAATTATATTGTGTTGTTAATATAAGATAAAAGTTGGTAGGATTTTTTTAATCACTATTCATGAGTTACTATTTACGTAAATAGCACAGTGAACAATACTTAGATATAAGGGGCTTATTAGCCATTAATTAATTAGTTTACTTAACCATTAAGAACTTTGTTTTTGTTAAGATATTAGTAGATATTGTGTAGTATTTCTTTCAATTTAGTTTATCTTATTTTAAGGATGTGAATTGAGGCTATTCACGGTTCAAATATCCGATATTTCGGATATTTGATTGTCGGATATTTGAAATTTCGGATATTTAAAAATGATATTTGATATTTGATTTGAAACTTCGGATATCCGGAAGATCGGATATTTGAATTTTCGGATCGGATATCATCGGATATCAAATATAACCAATATTAGCCGAATACAATTTCAAATATAAAAAAATTACCAAATAACAAATATATTTCATATTATCCGATTTGTTGAGCGAATGCTGAGCAAATATCCGATTCACTTAGCAAATATCCGACTTACTCAACAAATATTTAATGTTAAAAATAAAATAAGAAAGGAGTGGATGGAGTCTATCGGTATGCAGAGTATTTTTATTTTTATTTTTATAAATATCTAAAAAGGGATTGTATTAAAAATATAATTTCAATTAAATTAAATTTTTCCTCAAATAATAAATAAAGTAAGTAAAAATTATACACAGACACATATAAATTTATTTATATACAATTATATATAAAATAAAAAATTATAAAAAAATGTATAAATATTTTTCTTCGGATCGGATATTATTTGTATTTGTCGGATCGGATATTTGGTTTGTTTGACTTTTCGTTGACCGGATCGGATATTTGATTTGAAAAAAAAAATCGGATCGATTATTTGCTTTTTCAGATCGGATAACTTCGGATATCGGATCAAATAAGCAGATATCGGATAACATGAACAACCCTAGAGGAGGTGTTGGTTTGGCTATATAAAGCCCTTCAAGTTTATAATCATAATTGAGTTGACTTATTGAATTTTGTATTCTCTTCTGAAACCTTGTGTAAGTTTCCCTGTTTTACATTTACATTATGTGAAGATAATTTATAAACCTCTTAGTTATTTTATGTGTGAGACTAATCAAGAATAATTTGTGAATATTCGTCATTCATACCCATATCCATCAGCCAAAAAAATGCCTATTCACAAAATCTATGCTTCCATCATGCATCACAAATTCTATCAATGGATTTACTATCTCCTTTTGTGTAAGATCCAGAGAGAGATGATGGAGAAATTAGGATCTCTCCTAAGAGCTTCAGATTACAGTAGAAACACAGAAGGAAACCTCTACTATAAAAGAAAATAATCACAGAACTGAGATAACAGACTAATAGACACTAAGCCCAAATACTTATCAACATAGTACATTTATGTTCAAAAGGGAAGAGGAATGCACTCACCAAGAAGGTAGTTCTTCTCTGGTGTTGGCGTCCACCAAGGCCTTGTGTGAAAATCTTCATTGAATGTTAGCGAACTACATGCAGTCTCACTCACAAGATCAAGAACTTCTGTCCCACATTTCATGGCTTCAAGAACAGACTAAAAACAAAGAAAATAAGGATATTAATGATTGCCATGCGTGCAAAAAAAACAAGACTTCTGCAACAAATTCATAGTGATTCAAAAACAAGGCACCTCTTCATCATCAAGACTGCAAGCCATCTCCTTCAATCTGAGAATGGATGATTCAACCCTAGTAAACAAGTACTGATTCGAATGGTGAAGGCGCTCTTTGAACTGAACGAATTCAATAGCCTGCAAAATGACATAAAAGACAAATCGCTATTAACATACACGCTCCTTTGGCCCGTCCTCATTATCTAGTAGGTACTATCCTATCAATAACACCTTTGGTGGCCCACAGTGGTAGGCCTTTCAAAGCTGTAGCTTGCATGTTCATATTCACCCTCTTCTAGAGATGAAGTCCCATCCAGCTTTACACGAAGGTTACAGAAACCAATTTAAAAAAAAATGTCAATGCTGATTGTCATGGGTTGTTATACAAGCCATCTCCCCAAGAACTTCCTAACCCTTAGTCAGCTTAAAATGTTGGGTTTTCCTGATGGTAAAATTTTATAGACTTGACTGAATATATGATCAAATGGCTATCCATTGGCATACAAACTAAAGCAATAACGTAAACTAAAAGATGGAAATATATAAATCATAATCATATTATATCTGCAATGAATAAATATCTTAAAAGACAGTTATTCCTAAAATATAAAAGTGAATCTATATACTAGAAACTAAAAATTACTAGTTCTACTTCGACTAAGTTTGGTAAATCAAGTGCTGAACCGAAGATGGAATGAATCGTTGTGCATTGATATTCTAAGATATGTGTTTTGATTTGATCTTACTAAGGAATATTTCATTGCAAATTGAGATAACATGTATGGGTAGTTTTGAAACTTTACGGAAAGCAATATACTACATTGATTAAGTGCTAAATAATTTGGTTTCCAAACACATCCTTGGCTTAGGACTATGGAAAGAGGCATAACATTCACACATGGGTCTTCCCTCTATTAGTTTAGTAACCAAATAAGACTACAAAGGAGGCATGTAGACAACATCACAAACTCAATCCAAATGGAAATTGGGAGGAAGAGAAAATACATTAAACTCGATGGTGAAATAAGAGTCATACTCAACTAAATAGTCAATAGGCAATTTAATTTATATTCACCAAACACCAATTATAACATAAGCCTAAGGATCCTTAATCCTAAAGAAAAGTACTAAATCTTCTAAATCATAATAAAAATTTACTAAATGCTAAGAGAAAAATATCTTGCATTATCCCAACAGTGTAAGTATTGAACATATGATGAGGAATATTGAAAGATGTGAACAATGAGAACAAAATTAGACATACATAAATTGCAAATGCAATTTTTTCTCATTATCCAGAAAAAGGAGCTAGAACAAAATGGGGCTCAATACCTTAAGTCAGGGTTCCAAGCAAAATATTCTTTTTGCTACTACAGCATAGCATTTCAAAAACCGTGTATAAAAACACAAAGCATCATGTGTAGATCATAGGAACTAAGACGGCATCTGGAATAAATTCACATTTAATAAAATGTAGGCATTGTTTAGGAAAATAATATGATGTATCTTGACATTTTTGGGTGTTCTTTTATTTCATTTCATTTTTGAGAAAACATTTTCTAGAAAATTATGATAAAGGAACAAATAGTTTTTTAACTTTTTTGTAATAATTAACAGAGGCAATTCAACTATGAGAAGGTTATAATTTAGAGGTAATTCAAATATACACAAGGTTACAACCCAATGAGAAATATTGTCCTTATCTTGAAGAAAGTTATTGAAAGATAATTTTTTGTGACTAGCATTATAAAAATCAACAATTGATTCCCCTTTCACCTTTATCTCTTCTCTTTCATCTTTTATGCATTAATTGTTCAACACTTTCAATAAAGGGTATAACTAGAATATTATCTCATAAAAAGGGTGAAATTTAAATTAACAACTTTCATACTGAGATAATCAATTTGATTGAGGTTACATACAATGGAATGAAGTGAATATGACTCTCCAGTCTCCACCTACTTCAAAAGAAGGCATTTTTATATGGCTTTGTCCATGTTCACATTATAAAAATACAGCATGAGACATCACTAGCATTAGAAACTATAAATCGGGACAAGTTCATTTTTAGCATCCAAATCAGAACCTATCCTATAAGCTAGGAGACAATGAATGGTCATAGAAGATAAACAAGAGAAAAGTATTCTACTTTTATCAACAAGCACAGAAGTACTTTAAAATTTACAATTGCAAAACTGGATTGCCTCTCACTCAAAATAAACAGTATGCCACCAGCAGAAGTTGAGCATTCTGAATGTTTTAGCAGAAAGGGGAGAGAGAGACCAAAAAAACAAAGGTAAACACAAAAATAAAAAAGTACAAATAATTAACTTAATAAAAAGGAAAAAGAAAAAGATGTCAGAGCGAGGGAGAGAGAGAGAACAAAGGTTTAACTTACGCCAAAAAATGAAAAAAAGTGAACATACAAATAATTAATTCAATAAAAAGGATCTGCATTCTGAATGTTTTTGTGGTAAAAGAAAAAAGGAGGGGGGAGACAAAATGACAGATAAATTTACACCATAAAAAGAAAAGAAAAAAACACAAAAATAATTGGCTTAATAAAAGGGCAAAAAAAGGTCTCAATACCAACGCATAGTCAAATGAAATATGATTAAGCATGATATACCTTCGAGTAGTTCCGGTGTCGATATGCAAGAAAGGTAAGATCTGCAGATTCTTTCAGATGGTCACCCAAAAACTTGAGATAGTCATTTACTATGCCATCCGTTTCTACCCAAAGAGGAGATATCAACATCTGTGGTAAAATATGGTGCAGAACACTCTCCAGTAGTATATTCTTCACATCCAATGTTCTATACCTAATCAAAAGACAAGAATCAATTTGACATCCAATACAAAATTGACATACAGAAAGAAAAATAGTAAGCCAACAACTTTAAGAGGATAGAATTTATTAGACAGTCATTTTTCTGCTCAAGAAATCAAATCATCTATATAAAAAGGTGAAATGAACAACATTACCAATTGTAAGCCAATGGAAGAGCCCCGAAATGAGAATATAAGTGCACCAAGAGTATTTTGTATTGTGACACAAATCTGGCAAACACCACATGATACACAGTTACATACAAACAGAATCACATTAACATACAGCAATCGAGGGGAATCTGACCTATCACAGAAATAATCTCAAATATGGTGATGGCATGAAACTTGGATACAACAATAAAAAGGAGGGGGGGTCTTACTATGGAGTAGTAAAATAAATTTCTTAGACCATGTAAAGTGGTACATCTTAATACCAAAATTCCTCCATTGATCCGTAGTGGAGTACATGATACACCTCAGGGAACAGGAAACCCTTTGTGTGTGTGTGTGTGTGTGTGTGTGTGTGAAGTAGTTGATGTGACATGCTGCAAATCGTTAAAACATTTTCAAATAGAAGAAACGTTGTATAATTATGGTAAAAGGTGTTTTTTCTGGTGATAATGCGTAATGGAAAGCTTTAATAACCTATATTGAAGGTTAAACATTGTATATGCTACTAGAGTTGTCTGCAACATGCATCAAAAGTCAGCAACATGGGCTTGACATGAGGAGTGTGAATGATGACTTGACAGAAAGGGGGGAAAAACGATCATTTAACAACAAATAGAAATTGCTTAATACCCTTAACCTGTCCCCTACCCAAAAAAAAAAAGAAGAAGAAGAATAGCCAAAAACACAAATAATCAAACTAAAATGCAAGGATGGAAAAAAGAAAAGGGTAGCTGCCACCAAATGGGAGGCTAATTGAGTGACAACGAGCTTGATGAAAGACCTGCAAATAGGAGTATATACAGTCTCTTTTCCAATTGAATATCTTATTTGATTCAACTCAAATTCCAACGAATTGTTTTCATTCATTGAATCTGATGCTCCAATGCAATAACTGGGGCAGGATCCCATTTAAGCAATTTTAAATGCAGTGGTAGTGGTGGAACTTTAGATTCATTTCTATAACAGAAGCAGAATAGAGAGATCCACTGCCTTCAAGATACTTAAGAACAAATGGTACTGACCTCCTGATACTCAACCCAAGTTCAAGTATCATAACAGCCTCCAGGCAATACCCAAGCTGACCAGTTTGCCAAAACAACTAACCCAAGAAAGAGAACAAAGTGAGCATGAGCATTACATAGTCAAGAAGTTGTGAAAGGCATAAAAAGTGAGCATGGCCAGAATTTAGTAATGAAAATGAAAGAAAACAAGCAAGCATGTGACTAAAATGAAGAGAAAAGTAAGCCTACACCAAAGAGGGTAAAAGGGGGTGCAAATCAAGATGACAAGACCGACCATGAATTACGAAGTCAAAAGCCAATCTAAGCTTGAGCCTGGAATCAAGCACAACTACTTTTCTTCAGCCAAATTCTACGTGGTATCAAGGACATAAATCATGACATTTTCCTGACCAGCACTGATGATATACAAAAACAGTAGCAATTTGTTTATTGAGAGACACAATGCAAGAGCATGAGTTCATTATCTTAGGCACTCGCAAGTTCTTTCTAAGATAATAGAACATTTTCTTTCCTGCTAAGAATATGCGCCTTCACTAGCTAGGTCAAAATTGATCTATTAGATGTGAAAGAGACCACAGCAGGATAAGTATACCAGTTCTATTAAATGATGCAGAACATCAGTTGATACTACAGAAGTAAATACCTTAACTAATGTGTTAGAAGTCATAGACAAGAGTTCTTCACCATGCATGCTCTCTTGTGGATCCAAATCCTTGGAAAGTGAAAGACTTCTGCAGTATATATCCATCATCTCTACAGCATGACCCTCAAGTTCTGAGCACAAGGAGTTTGAGTTAGTGCAAAATGCATTACATTTACACAATACACATTCAATCAACCGGAAAGAGTTCGTGCAAGCTTTCCCACAGAGTTGGGGCACTTCTAAAAAGAAAAAGAAAGTACAGCCGAGAAAGAGAAATACCGCTCACAGAGAGATTATATTGGGAGCTAAATAGCTCCCGCATCTTCCAGAGGGTTATTGATTGACCCAGGTATTTAATTGGCGGCACTGGAACTGACGGCATTTTATAAATGTCTACCAACTTCTCCAGCAATTGAAGTGCCTCAGAAGGTGCCAATAATTCATGAAACACTTCAATATCAGAGCAGAAGCAGGCCAGGTGGCCAAATCTGCATGACCCAAGTAAACATATAATATAGCCATCATGGTCATGCATCAGATTTTTTATAAATAGAGTGAAAGCACTTGGGGTCAAGACTCGCAGAATAAATCTCATATACGAAGAGATCATGTGACTAGACAAGGGCAAATTGAACAATATTGGTGACAGATCAATGACCATAAAAGCAGATAAAGTGGGAAGGATGTAAACAGGCCCACCATGGAGCAAGGGAACAAGTGAGACAGGCAAAGCACAGATACATCAGATAACAGAAAAGAAAGATTAGTTAAAAAACGTACAGACTAAAATTTACCTAATAAAATAATGCACTAGCTCATCAAAAAACTTGTCCCTGTCCCCCATCCCATGCAAGTGTTTCCTCCTTTCAATTTCAAGACCAGCCAAGCAAGGACCCCTCAGAGAATCACAGCTAGCTTCAGATTTCAATTTCTGTACAAAAGCTGATGCATCTGAAATACAAGAATCAAGCTGCATAATCAAGAGCACCGATATCAGACCCTGAGACAGTTGTCACTCAACTAACCACCTGAAAGACAATCAAAATATGTAAAGGAGAGAGGGAAAAAACAGCTATCAAGAGCACCATATCATCAGTCACATTTGTCGAGCACTCCACAGAGTTTGGCAGCTTAACTGGTACTCCATTTGTACCACTGCAACAGCTGTCTTTGTACCCCAACAAACAACCGACATAATTTTTGAAGCACTCCCAATCATCAGGGCTACCAAATGAAAGATGAGCATCACTTGCATTAATCAGAAAAGCATAGAACAGACTTAGCATCAAAAGAAGCAGAACAGAGAAGCCATAAAGACTAGCAAATATAATAGAGCATCTGGGAAAACAAAATTGGACGTGAGATGGACTATGCAAGAACTCCATAGAAGTTAATTTCTGATCACTTTAGTAACCAGATAATTTGTCTATTAATTACTTAATAACTTCATTTAGAATTGAACAGGATTCATACTAGTTGTACTTTGTTCAGATAACTTAACCCATTAGTTTTAGGAAACTTACAAAACTAAATACCTTTCATCACAATATATAATAAAATATTCTTTAACAAATAAGAGAAAAAAACGAGCTCAAATCTCAATAATACATCATTCCATTTCATTTCAGCAGATTATTTTCCAAACAGTGCTCTGCTCTAACAGACATACTGGCAATATATTACATCTGCACCAGTACCTAAACAAAGACACAATGAAAAAAGCAGAGAATTATAGCAAAAATAATCACAAGCATACCAGATCTCCAAGATTTTTTGATATGTACTAGCAGCAGCAGCAAGGTCACCTGCGCGAGCAAGAAGCCTTCCCTGCCAGCTTAAGTCAAAGAGTACAAATTGATAAGGAAGCAAAAACAACCATCTGAAGAAGCAGACAGAAATAAAATGTTATTAACAGAACTTTGACTGATAAAAAGATATCACCAGAATAAGATCATATCATCTTTTCTACATTTTTGTTACAATTACATGACAAATCCAAAAAAGGAGAGGATAAGTCACATTTAGAAGACAAAACCAGGAATAAAGCACAATATTGTAAAACACAGTGGCAGTACAAGTGCAAGTGTCATGGGATTTACGGGCATTCTGAATTTGTCAACTTCAGCTACATTTTAAATTTTGCATCTCTAAATTCGTTTCATTTTTTTTTATTGATTTCCAGATATTAAGGACTATAAACAATTGGCATTGACTTTCTGATGTAAAGAAATGCCAAGTCAAGAGAAACAAGAGTTACATGGGCAATGTAGCTTCACCAAAAGTAGAAAGACCTTTACAAGAAAGGGCTCTACATGAAATGAAAGAAACTTAGTCATGACATCAGGCGACAAGAGAAGTTTATCAACAGCACTGATTAACACATAAAATCAGCACAGCTGAAGATATAAAAGCTTTAGAAAATACCTGCAAACGAAGCCGGTCAACTTCAAGCACAATAAGAGATCCTAAGTTTCCAGAAAGGATCTCTAATGCATCAACATATTTCTCTTGCTGTTCGAGGATAGAAATGTATACAGTGAGAGCTGCAAAAACGATAAATAGTTGAGTAAAATAGACATAAAAGGGGCAGGGGCTTTTCATTGATAAAAAATAACAGACATTATTATTATCAAACCTTCAGGCTCATGTAAGCCATGAGAAGCAATGTGCTTCCTGATTAAACCCTCAGCTAAAGCTAACAACTTGCCTTCTCCATCGCCAAAGCATACCTGCCAAAGCATAAGTCATATAAATGAAATGCATACAAAAACCGGATCAGAAAATACTTGCACAAGACTGCATGCAATGATATCAAACCAAAAAATATTTATGTTCCGGTTAAGGCAGAAAAAGATGATCTAATTCAAGATTAACAGGTTATCTGGAATTCTGGATGCTGTAATGTGATAGCCATGGATGCTATCGAATGACATAACCATGATAAACCATGAAAATTAAGGACAACAGTGTTCTGGGGAACCATGATTTCTTAAGACTGCTAAAACTGGCTGGAATACGACAACACCGAACATCCAAATCAGAAGCTTCACCAGAAGAACTTCCATCTAAAGCTATGCACAAAAAAACAGATTTATTCATCCAAATCATAAGCTGCACCAAAAGAGCTTCCGTCTACAGCTATGCACAAAAAAAGATTTATTCACTGAAAAGATCTGCAAGGCACTGGCCGGCAGAGGCAGTTGAGAACTTCATAAAATGCATGAAGAAAATCCAAAATGAAGGACAAAACAGAGATATCTGATAACGATACTTATCACAATCGTGGGTCATTTAAACAGAGCTTCTGATATTTATGTATGTTCCAGTTGTGTTGAATTGGCCTATCTTATTATGGAAATGCTGATCCAAGCCTCTACAGTAAGAATGGAAGACAGCCCTGAAGGCTCATTATTTATGTGAAAAAGGGTACTACGAACGGTCACAATGATGGCCGTTTTCCAAGCTGTGTGTACACCATACTTACATAGGCTCATCCATCAGATCTCAACCATGGTGTTGCCTTAAATGTTCAGGGTAAGACTTCACGTATATTGGCAACTAATAGAAGGTAATAAGGTGATATGACTTAGAGGCAATTTAGCAATACGCATTAAAAAGAACAGAAGGCAGAAGACTTATTGTCCACGCCCTTCAAGCATGCTTCTTTGGAAGGCAAAGGAGAGCTAACTTATGACATGCTAGACAAGTAATGCACCAAATGGCCATGTTTCCTGTTTCCTTTGGAAAGGTAACATTGCAGCATCATTTGACAATGACCTTATTTTGGAGTTGCACACTATTTTAGTCCCCCTAGATTACTACTTTTTCCATTTTGATACTTGAATAATAAAAAAATCAATATGGTCCTTTTAGATTCATAATTAGTTAAAATATCCACTGATATCTCTCTTTAATCTGTAATAACAAGTCATAATATATTTTCTCTTCTAATCACCTATTACCTAACTCTAATGGGCCATTAAAATCTATTCACTCCATATCCTAATCATTTTAGCACTTCCAAATTAAAATCTAATAAAAATAAACCAATAGATGAATGTTTGAATATGAAAAATATAATCACTAATCTCTACTGCTCCTCTCTGAACTCCAATAATCCCTATCGTCCAATCAATCCTCCCTCACACTTCGCACAGCCTACTGCTAATCTGCTACTTTTCTTAATCTACATTTGAGTGATTCAAAGACTGGGAGAGAAAGAAAAAGGAAAAAAAAAATATTCTGTTGCTTCTGCAGGAAACTCTAGTGGGAGATATTATAGATTATGAAATAGGTTTGTATCAACTTTCAAGCAGTCTAAAGTCAACCCATAAGCGGAAATCAAGTCAGGTTCAAAGATACAACGGGCTGCATCTTGTGCAGTGCTGAGAAGTTTATGCGATTGAGGATAATTTTGGACCAATTGCTTCGACAAATCATTTATGGAAAACAAGGTACTTTGTCAAAAATGATCTATTTTGAAGGACTCATTATGCTGCTATTCATATTCACACTTACACTGGTATCTAGATTGCTGTTCATTTGATATTATCATTCAAACAATAGAGGGAGAAAACAAGGAATAAAAGAGAGAGCATGAGAGATAAGGAGGTGGTAAGGGAGTTTTTGAAGGAGGAAGATGACAGGAGAAAGAATTCGATCAATTAAAGGAGATGAGAGGTTTTTCAATGTTACAGTGGAGAAAGCTCAAATAATTAGGTTATTTTAATTGAATTTAAAATAAAGTGACAGGGATAAAATAATCGGTGATCATGTATTTTTACTTGCTATTGTAGGTCAAAGAGAGATGCAAAGGACTAATTTAGCTAATTATGAATCAAGAAGGATAAAATTGAACATTTTAATATTATTTAGGGACCAAAATAGAAAAAGTTGTAATCTAGAAGAACAAAAATAGTACTTAACTCTTATGCTTAGCAACATTGATAAACTTTTCCATAAAGGCATATATGTTTCTCACACAAATGGCTAAGCTTTTCAAGGCTACCATACCCCTGGATTATGTTGTCACAGTAGGAAGTGCTGTCCTCTTTCTCAATGCTGCCCAAGTGTCTAGAGCCACATCCTCTTCTGTTACTCAGAAAATGGGTTTGGATTTAGAGCTTCAAAGAAGACCACATTCCATTTGTTCAGTGCTGAATAATGCAATATGGCCCTGTTCAATAAGCAGCGGTTTAAAGAGCATTTTTGCTGATTGGAGAAGTTTTAGAGGATTAATTGTATGTTTTTGGTATTTGGTAAACAAACATATCTGGTTTAAACATTTTCAGTTATCATATTCATAATTAGCTTTTTATACATTTTACATATTCAAAATATCATAACCAGCTAATTTACCAAATATAAGGTACAAACATCTAGCGGTAGCATTTGGTTACATCCGGTGTTTGAAAAGGTGTGCCTAAGGCGCAAGGCACAAAGGCTTGGGACTTTTTTAATCTTAGGCAAGGAGACATTGGCAAGGCGCATCTAAGGCATACTAAAGCTTTAAGGGCACGCCTTACTAAAATTAGCTACTTTTAGGTTTTAATTTCGTTCAAAAAATCTAAAATCAATTGGGAAGGAAAGGGAGGAGGGAAAAAAGGTCTTCCGACCAGTAGACTTAATTTTGAATGAAAAGGAAAGAAATGCATTTAGTGTAGAGAAAGAACTCTAATTAGCTTTGTTTAAGCTTTATTTTCATAAATGCAATAACTAAATCAAAAAAAGGTAGTGGGAAGACCGATAGAGATGATTTTGAGCAGGAAGATAAGAGCAATATTAAATAGGTAATAAAGGCGCCTCATTTCGCCTAGGCGTACACCATTCACCTCACACCTAGCACTTAATCTCTAGGACCCCTCTCACCTAAGTGTGTCTTAGGCCTTTTCAAACACCAGTTACATCAGCTAATCATATATGCATTCAGCTATGAGCCATCTACAGATTGTCAAACAAAGTTATTAAGCAGTTAATTTTGGTTCCTGTTACAAAATGGCCTATACCCAATTTCTTTATCCACACAGCAACAGCAAACCATAACACTGGCATAATTTCAATTGGAATAAAACAAATTACAAAAATATGTTTCTGGTAATTGTATTTGGCTTATTTATTTCTTCTTAGCTCCTGAACACTAAGAAGTCCATGGGATGATCTTGAAACACAAACCCACCAGCTCACTGGCTCTCTAGATAATCTCTCCAACCCTCTTATGTGGACATATAACTATACAGAATACATTAATTGTGATTTGATTCAAGCAACAGTTCGCCTCTCCAGCATGATACCTTGACATACAATTTGTAAACATATCAGACTTCAAAATTCCTCTCATTTAACAAACAGAAAACATATTGTAAGGATATCATCCAACTTCTATATAAACTGCCATCTCAATTACCTTAAAATAAAATATCAGAGAGGGAGTAAAGACTTACAGTACCTGTAACTGGATGCTGCAAACTGCCCACAACAGATACCTTTCCTCACCAGCAAGCTTGTACATTTTAATAGCCGTCTGT
Organism: Tamarix austromongolica; assembly: GCA_039764185.1. Taxonomy (NCBI): domain Eukaryota; kingdom Viridiplantae; phylum Streptophyta; class Magnoliopsida; order Caryophyllales; family Tamaricaceae; genus Tamarix; species Tamarix austromongolica. The sequence continues at coordinate 75,755,345 of CM077815.1, read as the reverse complement.
GAGAAGACGTAGACAAAAGTAGGCCAGATGAACAATACATTGTGTGAGGTGATGAAAGAGGAACAATACAAAAGACAACAAAAAACAGCTCAAATCATTATAACTTTAATTTGATTAAAACAAAGATCATAGAATATCATCAACCTGTTGTTGTTTAACAAATGAATACTCGCGAACATAACAGTTGAACAGTCCCATCATCAGCTCCAAATTGTTCAGAAACTTCCCACATGCACATTCATAGCAGCTTGTTGCCAAATCCACTGTCCCAAATATATAAAGAGAACTAAACCATATATCGCTGATCTAAAGGTAGAGTGAGAGATGAAAGCATTGGAGAGTACTTACAGCGATCTAGTCTTTGAAATACAATCTGCAATGTGCTGAGTGTGAGATCATCCATTAGAAAAGCATCAGTCTTTTCCAAAAGCTCTTTAGCATTCATGCAAATGGATAGTGCTTCTTCCAATTTTCCAGTCCTCTCTAAAATGAGAGCCTTTAGTGCCTACACAAATAGATCACCATAAGAACCAACATTGAAACAAAAAGCGAATAGCCAACAACAGTAACAAACAATCAAGATCTCAGCAGTTAGATAGCATATTTCATTCGCATTTCCCGCATCATTGTTACTACAGTTGCATATAAGCTGAATCGAGTCAGCCAATCCTAGTCCATTCTCAGCTCATGTAATAAACAAGTCGCTGAGCCCAACTATATAATAGATGAGCCGATTTGAGTAATTAGAATGAGCCAAATCGAGCCTACCTGATTCATTCAATAATGAGTTCAATTATGAGCTCAGCTCATTTATGCATAAAGTACTAAGACTATAATAGGAAACTCACAGCTCGATTATGCTTAAGTTTTATATATATATATTTATTTATATAAAACAAGATAATTAAAATTAATGACCGTAAAAGAAATACACAAATGATGATACATAAAAATGAGTCTATTGAGCATAAAAGGATAAAAATAAAAATAAAAATAAAATAAAAAATGGCAAGCCTACCCAACTCAAGCTCAACTTGATTAACCAGATGAATGAGCTAAGCTAAGCCATGTTAGCTAGTGAGCCGGGTTGGTTCATTTGAAACTCACTTAACAGCTTTAGCAACACCAACCCTATACATTTAAGCCTAAGCATTGCTTATTATTTTATGTTCAAATGAAAGGACTGATTTTGCATCTCTTCCTGATTTTTAATATTCTCTTTGTTGATATGGATAATTTTGTGTGTTTTTGCGATAACACATTGCCCTTGGTGGTTGATGTTAAGCATGTGATTGTCTTAGTGGTTGCAGTAGTTCTAATAGCTATTTTTATTCTCCAATGTATCTAGTTTATGTATTTAATTACTTATATACATAACTTGGTTTATTTATTGTTATGTAATTAGTTACTTATTCTTTTTTTATCCTACTCTTTATGTATGATTATTTCTATTACAAACTTGTACCCTCTCATTACATACTTCAAAATCTAGCAATTAGAGGCGAGGTTGCGTACACTCAAGCCGAAGCTTTATCGGGTGGGAGGTTATATTTAGCCGTTGCCATAGTAAAAGGGATGATTGGATAACTCAGTGATTCATTTGGTAGTTAGTTTCTTGTAGAAAGTCATTCATAGGTTTTGCCAACAAGCTATTTACAAGAGCCATTGGAGCCATATCAATGACTTTCAAAAGCTTGAGACATACAAAGGCAGTGGGATCTTAGAGCCCAAATGCTAGGGGCCAGGCAAAAACACACACCTAAGAACTAAGAAATGAGGCACATAAATTCATAAATAAAAGTATATAATAATGTATCTAAATAATCTACAAAATCACAAAAAAAAGGGTCATTGAAAGGCCTCAAAATAGTAATACGATAAGAACATGTCAATAACAATAAAGATGACAGAAAAAAACAGCATGAAGCATTTAACTTAAGCCACCTTGCATCACCTGGCTGAGAAGACTTGCCCTGCCCAATCAAAAGCTCCACACACTGGATCTCTACACCTCAGCATCAATAGGCAAGTTTTTTTTTTCCAAAGTTCCCTATGTAAAGAGCAGGGCAAAGAAATCTACCATACAGTTTCTTGAGCTATGTTCAAATGGAGAATAATGAAAGAAAAAAGAAACGGAGGAGAGAAATGAAGAAACCTATTATTCAATTATTTTGGAGAGAAAAGATCAAAGAAACCCCAAAGTTCGCTCATCACGAAGATTAATTGATGCTTCCTTACCCCCTTTCCACAGGGAAAAAAATTTTAAAAAAAATGGCAAGTGGCATTTGGTTTCTATCCCTTTCATCTTCAATCATGCCCCTTTGCAAGGAGCACCCAAACTTGAATTACTATTTTAACTTAAATATGAACACCTGCTTCGATCTGATCAGAAAGGGGAAAAGGACGTGCCTTTACTACTCAGCAACACTGGAAGTTAGTTTCAAGATTCATAGTGGCATGGTTTGATCTACACATGAAATGAACTTGTTTTCCTCTGAAGGGACTGAACTGAAGGTGAGACTGATAAAAGGGTACAGTAGTGAAACTTTCTATGACAGGGATGTCATTGATAGAAGCAGCATGGAGTGGTTCTGAAGGCAGAAGATATATTGTGGAGATTGCAAGAAATGCAAGTTTCCTAACTCTACAAAACTTAAGACAATCTCACTTTTCCAGCATAAAAACTGACAGACCCCACTTTTCCTTCAATGTTCTTACCATCCTAAACCCTCTCGCTGACAAATGGACCTACTCATGTCATGATGATTTCATTTCCACCATATATTTTCATGTGGAAACTTATATCATAGAACAAGAGCAGCGTAGAATAAAGAGACACCTCTTCCGCTCCCTTGCAGAGAGAGGCTTCATGCTCCTCGTATGTCTTCCCCACTTCCCTCCTACCCCGACCTAAACCACAAAGGAAGGAAAGAAACTGAAGGATAAATGGCCTTTCGTCCATTCTTATCCTCCATGTTCCCAAAATAGAAGGAATCTAACAGATACAAATAAGTATTAATGCTACTGATTGAATCAGCTATTTTTTCTGTCCCCTTTATAATAAATAAAACTCACAAAGAAGAGAACTTTCTGTGCGTACAAGATGGCATCCACCTGTCTTCGGTCTCTTCCTTGTTTACTATCAAAAAAAAAACAAATGAGGGGCAGAGAGAGAGGGAGGGACGGAGGGATCTCCCTGCATTCGCTTCATAATTGCATAATGCATTCTCCTTTTTCATTTAACTTAGCTTAACTCCTATATATAAGTCTCGTTACTTTGGCTCAGCCAACAGCAGTTGATCTGACATCCGGACATGTCAGATAGTTTATATAAAAATAGCTGAAAATCTTATCATATGCAAAAATTAGATCACATCAAACACATTTCACATCAGAACCGGAGGATCAATAAAGAATGGCCATGCTAGAGGATGTTCCATCAGACTGAAAAGGATTAAAGACAAACAAACAACAGTAATTCGGACGAAATACAAGAAATGCCAACCGCAGCTAACTAGGAATTCCAAATTTCAAAAATTAAGAATCAACAGTGAGATAACGGGTATATCTTCTAAGCGGCCCGCAGATGACGCATAGATAGGATAAATAAATAATCAAAGATCAATTGACATTTCTTAACCCCAAGATTCATCGAATTAAGTGAAGCAACATTTTGGATAAAAGAAATGAGAAAGAAGCATGGTTTTTATGATGTTGAACTCACAAGAGCATACGCCGAGTTAGGGTATTTTGTAAGTAGTGTATTAACGAGCTTGGAAGCATTCTTGAACTGACGAGAATCGACAGCGTCCCAAATAGGTCGTACCCTCCGCTCCGGTATCCCGCCGGCATGCCCAAATCTAGACGTCATTGTTGCTTTGTCTCTCGCTGTCGCTTAGGCAGCGCGTTTGATAAGTGCGGACTGCGCAGTGGCGACGGCGATGACTACCTGACTAGTGAGCAGTTGAGTTTTACTATTCCCCGGCTGGGCTTTTCCGAGGTTTTTCCTTTGGGTGAGAGTGACCGTTCTGGAGTTGGGAGATGGGGGATTGGATGCGATCCTGTTGGAGGCGGACGGCTTCTGTTTTAAGTTCTGTAATAAAAGAAAACCTAATTCCGTTGTATTGGGCATATGCCGTGCAGACAATAGCATCCCCCACAAATCGCAATTAAGCTCGCTCTTATTTACAAAACTAATAATTACTACATTAACAGTTAAATATTAAATATGTCCCCCCTTTATCTTACCCTAATCGATGGAATTACACGGAACCATATCTAGCAGCATTCTCCATCCACCCCTCTCCTTTTTTATTTCTCTCATCTCCCTTCTCTTATTCAATTCCTTCCCTAAATCTCTTTCCCCATTCTTTATTAGATTTTAGATCCAAAAACAAACATCAACAATCCGTAAAGGTTGTTGTTGATTTTTTTATGTATCATTGATCAGTGCTCTTCACCGAAGCTACTCTCGTGGAATGACAAAAGATTATCATTGTCTCACCACTTGGATCAGTAAAGCATGTTGTTGCCCCCGCCTATAGAACAACAATTGGTGTTGTTGCCTCAACCCATGTAATGGCAATTGGTGTCGCTATTTTATCATATGGAACAGCAATTTGTGTCATTCCTAACCCTTACTTGTATATTTTGTTGTGTTGTGTTATGGCTAGAAATGGTTTATAACCTAATAGGTTTATTAAGTCTCAATTTTTCTACCAATAGGAAATAGTTTATTATCTATAATCTTGATTGGCAATTTATATGTTAATGTATCTTACTCCATTAATTTTACTAATGACTAGTTGTTATTTTAATTAATATAAATAGATTATTTGTTTATTGGATTATATAACTTTTATTAAATCTTTAAACATTTTTGGAGACTTGTAAAATAAATTAAACTTTGTTATGAAAATTTGTATAAAATGTGGTAGATCTATAACTTTTTTAGTTATTAAGTTGTGTATATACATCTTTTTGGCTATCATAATATGAGTCGGTACCATAATATCTGTAGATTCTATTACTCTAACCTATGTGTTTACTTTATGTTTTTATCGTAACTATTTACCTGTCATTCATTTACCTAATTATAATTGACACAATTTTGTTATTAAAATTCAGATGAGTCACAGATAGGAAAAAGTACTAGGTGGGATAGAAGAACGTCCTATTAGTACTTCCTCACGACATAACAGAAATACTATAGAATAACATACTCCGATGTCTCGTCTAAAAATTATGGGAGAAACTTTAGCCATAGGTGTAACACCCCCAAATTTACTATTGAAAAATTTTCGTTTAATTAAATGATTTTAGCAAAAGTAGAAAGATAAAACCGTAAACTTGGGGGTATTACCGTCATACTTAGTACCAGATCGGTTCACTTCTACCGTCCTGGTACTAAGTGCTAAGGCTAAATAAGATTGATCATCAAGTACAAATCGTTAACAAAGCATCGGTTATTAGCAAAACACAAGTCATACAGAATCAGAGTGTGGAAATTAAAAGGATAAAACCCAAAATACAGTTTTAAAGTACCAAATGACCGAGAGTGTCACACGACAGGACAAAATGAAGTACAAAAATACAGGAAGAATAAACAGATGATGGACTTCGGCCATGTCACTCTCATCCCCCAAGCTAGGTCTGGGCTTAACTCTTAGCCCCACCCGATGCCTCATAAGCGTCGAAGGCATCGAAGACCTCGTCCCCTACCTACACAAACTCAGACGGGTCTTCTACTCATGGGAATCAGCAGCACCCATGAAATGGGTGATCAGTATGCTACGTACTGAGTAAGGTAACAGACGCACTAAGGCCAACACATACAAAAAACACATGACATAGCATATATGGCATAATTACATAGACAGCATGCGATGACACAAATAAACAATACCGGTTGTGGACCGGATAACTTATTATTTAGATATTTGATAAATATAGTATATTCACATTATAGTCTTTATCAATCCATACGAGTGTGGGAACCCCACTATTATAGCCGGTGGAATGGTCATGTAGGGTAAAATGATCCTGGCCACTATTATTCGCCGATGGACCAGTCATATAGGGCAACGTGCCCTGGCCACTATCTATTATTCGTCGGTGGACCAGTCTGGCCCCGACTATCATGGTGTTCCACTATAATTACTCATATCTTTCCCATGTATTATCATTATTATGGTTGGTTTGTTGAGTACGGAATCCCCCACTATTATAGCCGATGGAACGGTCATGCAGGGCAAAATACACCTGGCCACTATTATTCGTCGGTGGATTGGTCATGTAGGGCACCCCGACCTTAGCCACTATTATTCGCCGGTAGACCGGTCTAGGTCCAGCTCAACATATTCATCTGTAAGTGATTAGTGTTTTAACGTATCTTATTCGAAAGAATTTCACCCTTGACATGCATGGCTAACTATTCCGCACTTATCCTCCCAAGAGGGTATGTCCCATATCTTGAGACTTCTGCACCTCCTAACTGGCCCCGACATCATTTCCTTAACCCACTTTCTCACACCGGGAATCCAACTCCTAAGTGTGTGGGTCAGGGCCCACCACCTTATACCCCAAGGTCTACTCACCACCTTACCCTAGGGTTTTCACCAGAAACCCTAATCTGGGCCTATGTGGCCCTTCCTTCTCTGCCTCCCACAACCCACACTATTTCAACGCCCCACATGTCATGACCTTCAGACTCAACTATCCCCTCATACCTCGCTCCTCCTCATTTATTTTTATTATTTTCCTTTTCTTTTTCCATCTTCTCAAATTAGGGTTTCCTCCCAAAACCCTAGTCAGTCCCTAGGTACCCTTATATTATCCTACATACTATTTTTCACCTCGAGCCTCCAGACTCCCAAACAAACCTTCCATTACCTTCCCCACGTCCCAAAGTAACCTTCCATACGTAAGATTCGCCCCCATGTGGACCTTAACCTCCCCATTCAAACCCCTTGATCTCTATTATGCCAAACCCTAAGATTTCCATACAAACCCTATTTCCTCCCATGTAACCTTAGTTTCTCCCACTCATTCATTTTATTTAATTCCCCTTTCACTCGGTCATTCATGGATCACAGATTGCTTAGGTCATCCTTACCTACGTTAGCCAACTTACTTCCCCTTGGTTATCTTACTTTCTCATTTTTCTCTTTCATGCCGCCATCCCATAACACCTCATCAAATAACCTAGCATGCATGTCCTAAGGGCCACATCACATCACATCATACTTGCAGCATATCCATATTAGCACATACCAGACAAGAGCACGAGAACATACCTCGATTCCAAGCCGCGCTACACATAAAAACAGATAAGATAATAACATGTAGAACACAACATATAAATCGTACAAGGCATCCAAGGCAAGTAAAACACGTAACACATAGGCGGCCTTAGCTACATCCTTACCTAAAACGTCACCAGGCTTGGAGCACGCTCCTAGGACTCCTAAGGGTTTTGACTCAATTCCCCTATAAGAGGAAAATACTATGGGTCAATTTCCCTCTACCAGAATTACCATATTTTCCTATCTTACCCCTATCATGGCCTAATACTACGGCTAATATTAATAATAGTAGTTTATAATTAAAAGGTAGGGTTATTATTATTCTCAAGATGGTTAATCGAATCACTACTAATCAAAGTAAGCTTTAGTAATATTCATAGTATTAAAGTAAGGGTTTCAATATTATTAATAACAATATTATTAATAATACTAATAATAATAATAAGAATACTACTAATAATAATAATGATAATAATAATAATAATGATAGTAACGATGATAATAATAATCTAAATCGTAGTAGTAGTAGTAGTAGTAGTAGTAGTAGTAGTAGTAGTAATAATAATAACAATAATAATAAGAACAACAACAACAACAACAACAACAACAACAACAATAATAATGATAATAATAATAATAACCACAAACATAATAATGAAAATAATAATAACAATGATAATGATAATGATAATGATAATGATAATAATAATAATAATGATGATGATAATAATAATACTACTAATAATACTAATAATAATAAGAATACTAAAAATAATAATAATAATAATAATAGAGATAATAACAATGATAATAATAGTTAGAGTAATAAACACAATAATAATAATACTAATAATAATAATGATAATGATAATGATAATAATAATTATTATAATAACAATAATAATAATGATAATAATAGAGATAATAGTAGTAGTAGTAGTAATAATAATAATAATAATGATAACAATAACAATAATAATAGGAATAATAATAATAATAATAATAATAATAATAATAATAATAATAATAATAATAATAATAACAACAACAACAATGATAATAATGATGGTGATAATAGTAGTGGCAATAATAATAATGTAATAATAATAACAATAAGGATAATAATAGTGATAATAATAATAATAATAATAATAATAATAATAAATAAAATAGTAATAAAAATAATAATAATAACACAACAAGTTGTTTAGTCTTAATTAATACCATTAATTAGAAATTCTCTGAAATAACATTAGGACATAATATTAATAATAGTAGTAGTAGTAGTAGTAGTAATAATAATAATAATGATAATAATAATAATAATCATAATAACACTAATAATAATAGTTAATAATATTAAAAATCATTAACACATTTAATATACATGGTTTAGGGGTTAAGGAGTCGGGAGACAACCTAGGCTAGGTGGTGGAGTTGGCGGCGGCGCTGTAGCGGCAACGGCGGTGGAGGAAGGAAGAAGTGGAGAGATGGATGTGGAGGCTAGGGGAGAGGGAAATAGGGCAGGATTTTGTGGTTGTTTTGGGGGATAGAGGTGGCGCTACAGGGGGCGGAATCGGTGGCAACCGGCGGCACGAAGGGTGGCATGGGGTCGAATGGGGTTGTTCGATAAGGCAATTTTGCACGGTCGGGGTGTGTCATGGAAGGCTGGTGGCTGGGTTGTGTAGAGGGAAGTGTAGGGAGCGTTTTAGTGGCTGGAGTGGGCGGCGAAGATGGCCGACGGCGAAGGAATAGCTAGCTAAATAGGTGGCGGCGCGCGTTTTGGTTTTCTGGGCTGTCAAAATCAAAACTCGATTATGGCAGCCTTCAGGGCTATTTATAGACCGATCGGGAGGGGAAAACGACAAAGAGGAGTGGGAGAGTAGAGGGGCACGATTATGGGTCTCTGTCTAGCGAGAATGGCTGGCGCAAGTCTGTGTGTGCAAACCATGAGAGTTCGTGGAGAGAGAGGGATGGCGTGCAGGAGAAGGGAGGGATGGTCCTATCGAAATGGCAGGGAAGTCAACGGGGAGGAGAGGGGAGGAATGGCTGGTGTGGTTGGTGTGGTTGTTGTAGGCTTTTCCGGCGTTGATTTCAGGCTGCAGGCGTCCAAAGGTAGAAGACGAAGTGGGAGAGGGTTAAACCGGCGATCCAAGGGAAAAGAAGAAAGAAAGAAAAAGAAGAGGCCGAACTAGCCGGGAGAGGGGAGGAGTGGTGCGGGAAGGCTGGACCGTGCAGGGGAAGGGGGAACTTGGGCCAACGGGCCGGTCCAAGTCGAGGGAAAAAGAAAAACGGAAAAGAAGGAAAGGAAATAAAAGGAAAAAGAGGGGGAAAAGAGATAAAAAGGAAAAAGAAAAGGAAAATGGGTTTAACTAAAATCATTTAATTTATAAAATAATAAAATACCATATTTTGGGGTAATAAATTTATTTAATAATTTAATTTAATATAATTAAAATATAAGGGTTTTAAAAAAAAGGATAATTTTAGTAAGGTAATGATTTGGAAAATTATTTAAATAATAAGAGTATGATAAAATAACAAAATATTTATTTTAATTTATTAAATATTTATATCAAATTTTATATGCTCAAAATCCATAAAATAATTAAAATAAATTTAAAGGCTAATTTATCCCAAATAAAATTTATTTATTAAAATATAGGCTTTTAAAAATTCGGGGGATTACAATAGGACTACAACGAGGTAAAAAAAACCCTTCCCAACAAGAGCTAGAAGACGCTACAGAACGACAAGAATATGAAAAGCTCTATAACAACCAATGTCTAATCATCAAATTCCAGTCATTTAAATATTTGTGGACTATACAAGTTGTCTATCATTTATGGCTGATGTAAGCACTTTGGGGTATAGAGGTTTTTCATTATCTTCAGAATATGCATATTTTCTTACATCATCAATACCAACTCACACAATGTATCATCATCCTCGGCCCACACAGTCATTATGGGTAGTTCTAGATCATCATTGGATTTGTTAGCATCCTTAACCCACATGACAAATTAGCCATCCTCCTCGACATATGTACGTCATGATGATGATGACGATGATGACGACGATGACGATTATGATGATACGGATGATGGCGATGGTTATGGCGATGATGATGATGATGATAATAGTGAAGATGAATGGGGTATATAATTGAATGATGAATAGCACTTGTTTGGGTTAGGCCCCTAGAGTTCTATTGATCTCTAATTTGATCCTAAGCTTTGGTAGTCACACGACTTTAGATTTATGGTTTGGAAAGGTAAGTTAAGCATATTTATAACTCTATTTCTTACTTTTTTGTGTAAATTATTGTATATTCATTACGTTTATTTTGTTTTCTACTTACGCTTGTGGTTATCTAAAAATCCACACTACACACAAGGTGTTGAATACTTTTCTTAGAAGCATTAGTCATTAGATGGTCTCTCTCATTTGTGATGTCGAATTATCATACCTTCCTCTCTGTGCATTTTAGCACGTCAATGTGTCACTTATAACTGCATTTATTGATAGATAGCGGTATGACACCAACAACTTTCCTATACTATGAGGTGAGATAATAATCACCATTTTAGACATACATTGTATACTAAAGCTACAATTTGATGGTGACCCATTACATTTAGAGATGACAACCAACTCACGTGGCCATCTAACAAGTGTATTAGGTTCCCTTTTTAGTATGGAAGAGGAGCAAGTGAATGAAGTGATTCAGAAGAGTGGACTACCATTTAAATGGCGTCAAGATGTATGCTAATCAAACTAGTTAGGGAATAAGGCAAAAGTAATTGAGTAACTATTATGTTTGATCAACCTATCATTATTCATTGATAAGTTGGTCGATAAAGTCAATCCATACTACCTCTTCTTTCTCTATGATCTTAGCCATGTTGAATGTTGTGCATAGGGTATGGCCACACTTGTTTTTATATAGATAGCTTGGTACGGCATTTAGAGCTAACACTACTCAAATGTTGGAATATGTCACTTTATTACAATTAATTTTATAGTTATCATATATATAATACATACTTTAATTCATTGGTTGTAATTATAACAAGTGAATATTATATCAGACTTGGATATACAAATACTTTTTTGGGTTTGGAGTGGAACAGTCTAATTATGATTCTGACCAACCTCATTATATAAGATAGTTTTGTGCAAATAAATTAGCCAATAAATTGGAGACACTTGAGTACTTATGGGCTAATATTGGTTGTATGCCTATGTCAAATGTGTACTTAAATTATCATACTCTTATTGTATTTATTATAATAATATTTGTATTTAATTTAAGTATTTGTCATAGGCCATTTGGGATCCATATGGAGTAGTTGATCCTTATAAGCATTGGCCCATGGCATTATTTTGCACATATTTACACTATTTGAAGAAAGTGGAACTGTGTATGCCAGATCGAGTGACGCGTCAGTTTAGATATGCCAAGTGATCCCTAAGAAGCCTATCAAGTCAACTAATAACACATATAGGGGTCTTTCCCAAAATAAATTCAAGGTTCATTATGCACACATGATTAACTAATGGTTCTTGAGGCGTGAACACATAATTAGAACCAAATGTTTTCAGACCATGGACTTGATATTCATGGGGTGTGACTCCTAACTATATAGATTGGCATGTTACCATAACTCATAGGTATGTGAAGGTAAAGACGAGAGAATATTTGATTGAACATCCAATTATAGCTAAAAGATGCATTAATGAAGCACATAAATCTCTTTATCGTTTATATTAGAGGGGTATTTCGACTCCAAATTACCAAGAGCTAGCAACAAGCATTGAAAATCTTGTGAATGATTTAGGAGTTACTATATTTGAGGGTGGGCACGGGAGTACGCATAGGCATGGGCACCAACATTTGCATAGTGCTTAATTTATTATTTGTTGTTGTTTGCTTTGATTTCAAATACATAAGATGTAGTTTTTTTTACAATTTTGAAGTGGCGAGATGCTTGAATCAATCCAACAAGATTATAAAAATATCATCTGTAACACCCCCAAAATTTACTTTTGAAAAATTTCGTTTTATTAAAAGGAATAGCGGAAGCAAAATATCAAACTATGAATTATGGGGATATTACCGCCACACTTAGTACCAGACCAGTTCACTCTTACCGTTCCACTACCAAGTGCTAAGGCTAAAAGTGTAAAATACAATTTACAAGAAACTCAACCCATATTTAAATCAGAGTAGCGTAAATAATAATTTATAAGGATAGAACCCATTAATAGTGGTTACAAAATCAATGATTACAATGAAACTAGGAATTTATAAGAGAAAGAATGAAACCCTAAAAGTTTCATATAATTCCTTACACTCTTTCTTATTACCCACTTAAGTAGCACTTGAAAAAGGACCTGTAAGGGACACTACCCATTGAATAAGCAAGGGGCCCATGAATGGAACCCTTCGGTACTATGGTACTAAGTGACCCTTTAAAACACACTTCAAAGTAGGCCCGCAATGCAACACATGAAACAAAGCTATATACATATATAATAAGAAATACATGCACCACAATCACATACTTAACAAGTCCATCAAATATTAATAAGTCATAATGCGAAATCAATACTTTCGAGCCTTAAGCCATTAGTCCATCATTATTCAATCATCTCTCGAATTTTATATTCATGTGAGTGCGGGAACCCCATTATTATAGCTGGTGGATCGGAATACATACAGGACAGAACGCTCCTGACCACTATTATTACCGGTGGATCGGTCTCTAGGGCAAAACGCTCCTGGCCACTATTATTCGCCGGGGGACGGGTGTGATACCCCAAAATCCTAATTTCCGAAATGTTGGCCAAATAGGGAATTATTAGGAAAATTAACTTTATAAATTCATTTATTAAGATGAAGAGAGTTAATTAAGATAGATTAAGAGGAAAATAATAAAGAATTTAATTGGAAGAAAATTTGGGTATTTTTCCTAATTAGCATGGAGGTTAAGGAAATTTATCTAAAATAGTCTAAAATAAGCAAAAAAGGAATTTATTTAATATTTTATAAATATTAATATTATAAATAACCCAAAAATACCCCAATTTCCCCATAAGTTATTTTATTTATTTTCCCCATCCTATTTATTTCCTATTTTCCCCTATTTTCTTTTTTCTCCCTCCTCTTTTTTTTTCTTTCTTCTCCCCCCACCCCCCGGCTGGGCCAGCCCACCGGCCCAAACCCTTCTCCTCTCCCCTGTCTCGCGTACAAGCCGCCCGAACCCCCCGTCCCTTCCTTCTTTCCCTTCCCGCGGCCCAGCGTCGTGCGACGCCAACCATTGTGTGTCCCGTGCGCTGCGTTTTACCCTCAGAGCCGTCGAAACGCCGCGTCACGCTTAACGACCTTATGACTGTTGCCAGCCTACGACGCGACGCTGCGTTTTCCTCCCACAACCCTTAGTACGCCGCGTTTGACTTACGTATAAATAAACGCCACCGAACCGGCCAGTTCCCCTTATTTTCCTTCTTCCCTTGGACCACCGGTCCACCCTGCCTGTCTTCTTCTTCCCCGACCTGCGCCGCGTCCTGCAAGTCGACACCTACAGCGCAATCTTCACCGGCAGCCATCACCGCCAACCGTCCTCCCCTGCCTCCCTGTCATTTCTTTCCCTTTTTCGACCCCAACAAGCTCCACAGCTACCCTCCCCGCGTGCCATCTCCCTTCCTTTTTTCTCCCCTCCTCCCGACCCAACCTGCCATGGCAGGACCTGCACCACCTGCCGCCTGCCGGCCAGCCTGGCGCCTACACCCCATTGTCTTCTTTCCCTTGGCCTTTCCCGACCACCCTGCCTATAAATACCCCCATTGATCACCTGGGTTCGAGATTTGGAACCCCGAAACCCTGGGTTTGCTCCCTCTTGCCGCCGCCCCATCAGACGCGCCGACCGCCGCCTTCCCCCAACGCTGCCGGTCAAACGCCGCCCAGAACCCCACCTTGCACCACGCTCCACCTAACCAAGCCCTCCTCAGCCCTCGATTTGCCCTGCACGTGCCACCCTAGCCGTGCAAAATAGCCACCCCGAGCAACCCCTTCCAACCCCTCGCCGCCTTCCACCGCCAACCTAGCCGCCACCAGCGCCTCCTCCACCCTCCAAAATGTCCAGTAGACATCCCTCTACCTTCCCCTACCTCCATCTTTCCCTGCCTCCCTCTCCTCCTTCCTCCCTCATCTTCCACCTCTCTCCACCACCCTCGGCCGCCGCCGTCGCCGCCACCCCTTGCCACGCCACCACCCTCACTCCACTCCCCTTAACCTACTGTTTCTTTCCCCACCTCAAACTCCTCCTTTTCCCCTCCCATCTAACCGCCACCTCCATCTTTCCCCCTCTTCTCCTCCTCCACCGCCGCCGCCGGACCACCACCGACCCTAGGTGGTTCTCCACTCATCCAAACCCCAATATCCCTTTTACATAACTTACTATTTTCTACTAATATTAATACTAATATACTTATTATTATTATTATCATTATTATTATTACTTTTATTATTGTTATTATTATTATTATTATTATTATTATTACTATTATTATTATTACTATTGTCATTATTACCATTATTATTGCCTCTATGATTAAGATCTTATTTTCTTACTAATACTAACATCCCTTTTGAACCCTAACTTTTATTATACTTAACTTTAATCTTAATTTTTATAATTATTGGTATTAACATTATTAATAATATTACTATTATTACTTCTATTATCCTTACTGCGGTTATTATTGTGGTTGCTAAACCTTACTTGGTTGTATTATGGTTATTATCATTACTACTAGGAGTATTATTATTATTATCGTTATTATTAGTTTTATTATTATTATTATCACTATTTTTCTATAGTTAGCATGAACATTACTATTATAAGAATAGGGCTAATGGGTTTTAATAAAATAAGTGTAACAATAAGTATCAAAAAAATAAATATATTTAGACTACTAATATTTAGTATACTAATCCTAAGGTAAAAACCCTAGTTTTTGTATAACGCCCTCTTTAGTAATAAAAACTCTAATCCTAAACTAGAATAAGGAATTGTGGTACTTATAAGGGAAACTAATACTTAGCATTTCCCCCTTTTATAGGTAATCCCGACCAAAGCCCTAAGGAGTTAGAGGAGCGTGCTCCAAGCCTGGCGTCGCCTTAGGTAAGGACGAAGCTAATGGCCTTGTGCTATGTGTGACATGGATGTGTTGAATGTTGTGTATGCCATGCTATGCCATGTATTATATAATCTGTGTATAACTTGTCTTATATGTAGCGCAGCTTGGAGATTGAGGTATGTTGTATGTGCTCCCATGGTATGAGCATGGCATGTATATGTATGATGTTTATGATGTATTATGTTATGGCCCTCTAGGACATGCATATTAGAATAAATGGTAATATGAGTTGGGAACCATCATAGGAGTCTTGAAGTTTGTATGATGGTATTAATGTCCTAGGGCGGTACTAATGGTTCGCATGGTGGTATTCGGGTTGTATGGTGGTATTTATGATTTTATGGAGGTATTAATGTTGTATGGTGGTATTAGGGTTTGTATGGTGGTATTTATGATTTTATGGAGGTATTAATGTTGTATGGTGGTATTAGGGTCTGTATGGTGGTATTTATGATTTTATGGAGGTATTAATGTTGTATGGTGGTATTTGTGATTTTATGGAGGTATTAATGTTGTATGGTGGGATTTGTGATTTTTATGGGGGTATTAATGTTGTATGGTGGTATTAGGGTTCGTATGGGGGTATTAATGATTGCATAGTGGTATTAATGGCTTATGGTGGTATTAGGGTTTGTATGGTGGTATAAATGTTCGTATGGTGGTATTAATGATTGCATAGTGGTATTAATGGCTTATGGTGGTATTAGGGTTTGCATGGTGGTGTTATGGTTTGTATGGTGGTATTAATGATTGCATAGTGGTATTAATGGCTTATGGTGGTATTAGGGTTTGCATGGTGGTGTTATGGTTTGCATGGTGGTATTAATGTTGGTATGGTGGCCTTAGAGTTTGCATGGTGGAGTTAGGGCTTGCATGGGAGTTAACGATTGTACGGGATTAGGGTTTGGAGTGATTAACTCTGGGATGTTGTGATTAAGTAGGGTTGGAGTAACTAATCGTGATTGTTGAGGACAATTAAGGTTTGGGATGGCTAAGTATGGTGGTTATGGTAAAATAGGGATAAGAGTGGCTAACCACGGTTGGTGTGGACAACTAGGGTTGGTTATGGCTGCTTAGAGTTGTTCGGTGTTATCATGTGTATCTATTGATTTAAGGGTAGTTACGAATGTGGGATTTTATTAGTTGTGATGAGTACAGTATAAAGAGAATGATTTATGCATGTCAAGGGTGTGATGTGATTCAATAAGACACGGATAAGACACTAATAACGTAAAGCGAAAGACTGTTGAGCCGAGCCCAGTCCGATCCACCGGCTATAATAGTGGTCAGAGGCGTTTTGCCCTGTGCGTTTCGTTCCGG
Organism: Tamarix austromongolica; assembly: GCA_039764185.1. Lineage (NCBI taxonomy): Eukaryota > Viridiplantae > Streptophyta > Magnoliopsida > Caryophyllales > Tamaricaceae > Tamarix > Tamarix austromongolica. The sequence continues at coordinate 75,738,516 of CM077815.1, read as the reverse complement.
TCCACCGGCTATAATAGTGGTCAGAGGCGTTCTGCCCTGTGCGTTTCTTTCCGGTCCACCGGCTATAATAGTGGTCAGAGGCGTTCTGCCCTGTGCGTTTCGTTCCGGTCCACCGGCTATAATAGTGGTCAGAGGCGTTCTACCCTGTGTTGTTATTTCCGGTCCACCGGCTATAATAGTGGGGGCCTCGGCTCGATAGACCCAAAGTAAATAAGTTAAACCACGGGAAAAATACTAAGTACTTACAGTGAAACACCATGTTGAGGCGGGGCCAGTCCGGTCCACCGGTAAGAATAGTGGTCAGAGGCGTCCTGCCCTGTGTTTTATTTCCGGTCCACCACCTATAATAGTGGGGTCCCCGTGCTCACATGGATTGTTGAAGAATGTGTGAAATGGACTTATTATCGCTAATGAGAATAAAGAATAAGTCACCAAAAAGTATTAAGGCCTTATCTTGCGGGTTATCGCATGTTGTCTATATGTTTGTGCTATGTATGTTATGTGGTACGATTGTGTGTTTGGCCTTAGCGCACCTGCGCCCTTACTCAGTATTGGACCCGTACTGATACTACATTGATTGAATGGGTCCTGTGATGATCCACCAATGGTGGGGAGCATACCTCCTATGCAGGTTTGATCGGTTACAAATTGTGGGGTGGAAGGCTTGGCTTGAGTGAGTAGGCGATCCGGATATTGGTCCCTTGGGATCTGTTTTATTTGACTATATTTTGTACTATGCTTCTTGTTTTGAAACCGTACTCGAAGTTGTATTCCTAAACGATATTTTAACTGTTGTTGACTCGTGGTTTTCGTGAATGGTCTATGTTAACTATGGACCTATGTTTTGATGACTCTTACTTAATGATTGTTTAGTTTAGCCTTAGCACTTAGTATCGGAACGGTAGGAGTGAACCGGTCTGGTACTAAGTGTGGCGGTAATACCCCCAAGTTTATGGTTTTAATTCTTTTGCTTTCGCTAAAACCTTTGTCTTAAACAAAAATTTTCAGTAGTAAATTTGGGGGTGTTACAACGGGTCTGATCTTGACTCACATAATGTTCCACTATAAGTTATTAGTATTTTTCTATAATTTACTCATATATATAATTGGGTTTATTGAGCTTATGACTCCCATTGTTATAGCCGGTGAACTGGGATACATATGTACATCATCTAGAGCAACATGTTCCTGGGCCACTATTATATTCGGTGGACTGGTAATCATAAACATCATCCAGGGCAAAACGCTCATGGCCACTATTATAACTGGTGGACCGGTACTCAATATCATAATTCAATTGGGCCTGACTCATTAATCTTTCACTTTCATGATTAGTGTTTTTCCTTTTTAATCAGCACAACAATTTCATTTATTTGCCTCGAATGGGAGATCAAGATCGCGGGACACAAAGATACACCGGTCGTACTAGTGCATACAAGCTACACTGTACCCTTCAACCATCAACCCAGGGACACAAATGTACCATAGTCGTACTAGTGCATAAAGCTACTCAGTACCCTACCGACAAGGTACATAATCCATAAGTACGCATACCCCCTAAATAGGTCCATAGAGCTAGATAGAGTAAGATGTAAGGCTTGGATGAGGCACAAAGGTACACCAACAAATACCAGAATAATCGTGGGCTAAACTACGTCTTTAGGGTAACAACCCCTAAAGAGCCACCATTCCCGATCTTGATGTCTTTCACTTTAAGTATTAGTGTCTTAATTAAGGTGATCACGAAAAGCACAACAATCAAATATTTATTCACTTTCAATCGTTCTAATATCATTAAGTATTTCTTATTCAAACAATTATCCAAGATAACATAGAGAAATCATTAAGGCCATCATAACCTCATCCAATTCTGATTTAGGATTCGTTCTCGTAATACTCACTAAATACCATTATCTTACTATTCTGTATTACTTTAGTCTTATTGCAAAACTCCGTTATCCCCTCAACATATTAGATATGAATTATTGATTTACCCCTTACTTGTATAATTATTAAGTTATCCCTTTCTTACTTGCCAATTTATCATATTACCCTTCATGTTGCATAATTACCAAATTACTCCTTCCTCGGTTTAGGTTACCAAGTTATCTCCCATCCTTATTAGGTCACCAATCGCCCTTCACAGTCGTTACGCTTATCATATTTCCATTTGATTGGTTAGATTACCAATTCACCCTTCTCTTTTGTTATAATTAACAAATTGCCGTTTTGTTTATCAAATTACCAAATTACCCTTCTCCATTATTACCCTTCTATATTATCATAATTACCAAATTACCCTTTAATTTGTTAAATTACTAGATTACCCTTCTCTATTATCATAATTACAAAATTACCCTTCTCTATTATCATTATTAGCATATTTCCCTTCTCCGTTATCATAATTACCATATTACCCTTCTTTGTTGATTAAATTACCAAATTACATTTCTCCATTTTCATAATTACCAAATTACCTTTCTTCATTATCATAGTTACCAATTTGCTCCTTTAATTGGTTAAATTACCAAATTATCATTCTCTATTATCATATTTACCAATTTACCCTTCTTTATTATCATAATTACCGAATTATCCTCCTCTATTATCATAATTACCAAACTACCCTTTAGTTGGTTAAATTACCAAATTACCCTTCTCCATTATCATAATTACCATTTTACCCTTCTCCATTATTACAATTACCATTTTATCATTCTACATTATTATAATTACCATTTTACCCTTCTCTATTTTTATAATTATCATGTTCCCTTTTACTTACAAATTACCATTTTATCCTTTTACTTACAAAATTACCATTTTACCTTTTACTTCCAAATTACCATAATACCATTTTACTTACAAAATTACCATAGCACCCTTTTATTTACAAAATTACCATTTCACCCTTTACTTATAAAATTACCATTTACCCCTTACTTCCAAAATTACCATTTTACCCTTTACCTACAAATTACCATTTTGCCCTTTTACTTACAAAATTACCATTTTATCCTTTACTCCGAACAATTACCACTTTACCCCTTTATTACACAACTTTTATTAAATTATCATCACTACATGAAACAATAATATTAATATTCCATTCTTATTATCCAACTCCACCAAATATTATATTTTAACATAATACTTATCAACATCCACACGTATTAGGCCATATTCTTGCACCTGACATATTATTAAAATGCCCGTAGGGCCCACAATAATATTATTCATGTATTAATGGTCACAATGACATAATACAATATGGATAAATACTTAACATTTTATTAACAACCAAACTCCTTCGTTAAGCAATATTTTCACACATGACACATAAACTAGCATACTTTCCTTTTTACCAATCAATATAAGCAACTACATATAATATATTAAATAATACAAATCATGCAAAACAGCACATTAAAACCCTAATATGCTAGCATATGTTTAAGTGATGTTTAACTATTACCTTAATTCCCGCAAAAATCAAACCTTACCAGTATCCCCGTTAAAGATTCAAGCTTTAATTAACAAAATCAGCACCTACAAATAATATCAATATTTATCACATTACAAATAAGAAAACCCAAAAGCATAAGACTTTATAAAAATTAATTAATGAAATAATTAACTTAAATATTATTATACCTTAAAATCATTAACCAAATAAACCAAGAAATGCAGCATGAGCTGCATGCAAAGAAATGAGGAAAAGGGTAAAAATTGGCATGAAAAGGGGAAGAGAGAGCCAATTTTGGGGCTAGGAAAGAGAGTATGTAGGGGAGGATTTAGGTCAAGGGAAGGGTGCAGGAGTGAAGAGGGATAGGTTGGCAGCGGCAAAGGGCGGCGGCAACGAGGCTGCGAAGTGGGCTGCAGGAGTGGACGGGCTGAGAAGGAAGGAAAAGGGAGGAGGAAAATGAAGGGGTGAGAGGGTTTGTTTCAGCAAAAGGAGGTGTAGGGTGGTAGAGGAGGTTGCGGGAGTGGCTCAGGTGGCAACATAGGGGTCGGAACGACAACAGAAGGAGGGGTTGTAGGGAGGTTGTCGAGAAGGGAGAAAAAGAAGAAAAAAAAAGAGGGGAGGAAGAAGGGACTACAGGGGTTCGAGGGGGTATTGTGGTGGTGCAAGGTGAGAGTAGAACGTGGCAGGAGGTGCTGTAGGCGGTTGGTGCGATGGAGGAAGCAGTTGAGAAGGTGGTGGTGCACAAAACAAGGATGGAAATGGAAGGAGAAGAAGAGGAGAGAAAGGAGATCGGGGAAGGTAAGGAGGCTCAAAAATATGGGGCAGGAAGGGCAGGTGATGAGAAGAAAAATGATAGGGAGAGAAAAGAGGGGATAGGTGGCTCAGTAGGGTGGTAGGGGTGGCGAGTAGGTGGCAGGAAGAGGAGAAGAAGAGGGGAGAAAACAGTGCATGTAGGGAAGGTTTGTAGGAGTTGGTTTGGTCCAAAACTGGGAAGAAAAGGTCGGGAGAGAGAGAAGGAGAGAGGGAGGGTTGCAGTGGTGGCAGGGCAATGGTCGGGCGTGCTCAGGGTGGCCGGCATGGTGGCGAAGACAGGTTGGGCACCTTGGGGTGATCAACAAAGACGGAAAAAGAAGAAAGAAAGAGGGGGAGGTGCGGGCCAGGGGAAGGGAAAGAAGGGCATAAGCCGGCCCGATCGGAGGAGAAGGAAGGAAAGAAAAGAAAGAAGGGGGTTGGGTTGGGTTGCTGTGCTAAGGAAGGAGGAGGGAAGGAAAGAAATGGGCTAGTGGCCCAAGCGTGATGAGGAAGGGAGGCAGGCCGGTGCTGGCAGCTCGAAGGAGGAAAAAGGAGAAAGAAAATAACAGGAAAAATAAGGAAAAAATAGATAAAATAATTTATGTAAAAATAGGATGTAATATTTTGGGAAATAATTTATTTAATAATTTAGTTTAATATAATTTAATATATTGGTTTAAAAAGGATAATTTTAGTAAAATATTAGTTTGAAAATTTATTTAAATAAAAAGAGTACAATAAAATAGTAAAATAATTATTTTAATTTATTAAATATTCCTATCCAAATTTATATACTCAAAAATCTATAAAACAATTAAATTAAATAAATTTAAAAGCTAACTTATCCCAAATAAAGTTATTTATTAAATTATAAGTTTTTAAAATTTTGGGGGATTACATCATCTAACCCACATCTAAGCTATCATGACAGGCCAACAGGAAAATAAACACATACCAACAAAAAATCATCATTTAGATGATTTAAATGTCAAATGCAAATAAACTAAGAAAAAATTACAATGATTCTATATCAAAGTTAAGCCTGAATATAGAAGAAGTGGTTCTTGCATGCCATCAAACACAAATCAATGAAAATTTATTATTTAGATGTTTCAAAGGTTGGATACAAATAAACTAAGAAAAGATTACAACATTTATAGATTAAAACTGAGTTTGAAGATAGAGGAAGCGGTTTTTGTATCTCATCATATACTAAAGAGTGTCATTGTTGGAATATTGAAGAATATAGTGTGCTCCATATTAAAACCCTAATATCATGGTATCTATTCCAATTTGTATGCAATATTGGGAGTGAAAATTATCTAAGAGACATACCTATCAAAAAAATTATTATATTATTGATATGAAAAGAAAAGGACATAAAATATCCACATATCAATCTATAATAACTCATGTGTGACAAAAAAAAATTATAATTACTTCATTTTCAGGACTTTAAATCCCATGTTATGCCACTAAAAGTAGGAATAAACTACATACATTTCAACGATTAACATGCAAACTGTACATCGTAACATGTTGGAATGACATGACCAGCATATGGTATTTTCATCTAGTATGTCATCAGAGCTGACTATTCCCAATGAGCAATAGTATTGAGAACTTGATCAATGGTGTTATATACAAACACATTCTGGTACAAGTGTTGTCTAGGCATTATATCGTGATATAAGTTAGTACGGATCTGAACTCACCAATCCTTATCTTTAGTATAATATATGTTAATGCTTTAAAACTATAGTTCTCATCTCCTAACACATTATACCAAGTACTAATATACAAAACTATATGTCGATTCATCTGACTCTTATATGAAAATTGTAATTGGCCCAATGAAATAAATGTTAACTATCATCCTCGGGGCCGAGGAACCCGAGCTCGGCCCTGACCTTAACTTGGAGATGACCTACCCCAAACTTGTATTGATCTCGAACGACTTGTAAATTGTTGTTCTCCGTACTCCCAACTAGACGGTTCCCTTCTACTAGATTTTATTGGGCGACCCCTATGTTGTTGTACTAGTGCCTCATTGATAAGTGTTCTATAAGAAACAAAAATATGAAATATCTCTCTTACCAATTTATTTTGTATTTCTGGTGGCTGGCTCATAACAACTTCCATGGAAATATGTAGTAAATTAGGTGTAGCTTGTGTTGGTTCTTGCGATGTCAGTGGATTAATGGGCCCATTTATGTTGATTTTCTTCCACGATGGATGAATAGATGGCAAGGGGAATGATATGTAGCTATCAATGTCGGTATTAATCTCAAGCGTACATGATATCTTATGCATATGCTACATATAGAATACATATAATTCATCATTGTTATCTACGGTATTACTTTTTTTACACTATTTATTAACCAACCTTGTTACATATAAAGTAACATGATTTCTCAAATTAGCATAAAGCGCACCAGTAGAAAAATGATGAATATTAAACCGAGACTTCTCCAACAATGCTTTGATCTCGTCATATTGCAATTCTAATAATGTGTGTATTCGTTTTAAGACAGTGTTAAATCTACCTCATGATGTCTCTAGAAACTTCTTTAAATATCCATGAGCACTTTAAACCCTATTAACAAAAATTAATATATTATTTTACCAGCCAAAAGAAGTAAAAGAAATTATACTAGGAGATAAACTAGAAATCATACTTATTTGTTATAATATAATGGATGTGAAACACATCAGAGAAGAAAGAAGAAACAATTTTGTGTTTATATAGTTGTAACTAATTCATCATTATGTATGAAACTAGGCTAGGCATGTTTCGATGATCTTCCTTCAATGATAAGAGTTGTTCCTCATATATTTATTCATCCATGAAATCTATCATATTTTTCCATCGGGACAAAAAACCATAAGTGAATAGTAAATGGTGAATGACTAAAGACTCTCTTACACCTATCCTGCACATTATTATTTATAGGAAATTACATGATAAATTTTTGATGTGAAAGTAATACTTTCCAAAACTAAAATGAGGGAAAGTTCCGGGTCAATAATAATGGTCACGGGAAGCATATATAGATCCATTAAGGTCTTTAGCCTCTTGAGTACCCATGAAAAATTCTTTTATTTTTCAGATGACACGCATGCACATGCAACGTTGAAATTTAACTATGTTGGTATTAGTCCAATAATTTCAAGTAATGACATCCTGTATCTATATATATTATATCTATAATCCATTTGTAAAACAAAAGAAAATGCACATAAAATATTAACATATATAAGATGTGCAAATAGATGATAGATTATTACATTTGATTCAGGTTCACTTTGATGCCAATAAAAATAATAATTTTCAACCAAAATACTCATGATATACTATAACATATTCATACAATTCATTTCTTTAGACCTAAGCTTATGTTGGTTATTATAAATATACCTTATTTTACTTACATTCCCTTCAAATTCTTTCTAAAGAAGTGCAATAATTTATCGCGGCTTCACATGACCTATGATAAATTCATCAATAAATTTGACTTCATATTCTATCAACTTACTCTGAGTATCATGTACTTGTTTATAATTTATTTATCAATTAATGGTTGTATGTTCCATTCCTAACTACCACTTGACATCATCTAATAATGTTTTCAACACACCCAATCAAAAGAAACAATCAATCTTCTAATAACTTGTATTACGTCCACCTTTACTATCCATAAATCTAGTATACATGTATGCTCATATAATATTTCCTTTTATAGAACATTTAACGATCAAAATCATCTTATGATTGTTACCCATTTGTTTAGTCTTTGCTATAAGTTCTTCCCGACTAGATAATATTTGATATCCATCATTAAAAAAACCTCTAATAATTTTGGGTCCTAGAGTATGTATTCATACGTTCTATATCTTTCAAAAAGAGTTGAGCATAATAATATGATAAGGAGAAGTATTATTTTTTTAAATGATTTTTTATATCATTAAATAGGGGAGGTGTACACCAAATCTTATAGAAGGCATTAATATAGTTACTTGAACCACCAAACTTTGTTATCCTATCTATATAGAGATATCTTACTAGCAATGCATATGTAATGTGGGAAACTAATTTGGTCCACACAAGACCTACATCTGAGAAAAGTAAAGTATTTCAAGATTTCCATACTTAGTACATGCCTATAGCTAGGAATTCCCTAAGCAAATGTGTCTAGACGGGAGAGACTCTACTTGTTGCAATTGCCTTACCTAATTAGTGGTGAGTCTAGGAGCTCCAATAACTCTCTTAGCTAGCATAAAAACCTAGCTTGTAATAGGATACTACAACATCAAGTGTTTGATACTTTAATCATCCGAGCAAAACATAATAGTGGGGAGTTATTGTGGGGGGAAACTTAGTATATTATCCTTATTAGGCAACCCAGTATGAGTAGAAATCCATGAAATATATTTTTGCTTAAGTGTTGTTGGACTAAGCTAAGCAATTCCCCACCAAGGCACTACATGTGCCTTAGGTGTTAGGAAATCATACAGTCATTAATCTAAAATTTGGAGTATGTTGATTGAGCATGAATCCATATCGGCAAGGCAGATCTATAGGCAAACACTCATCTCAAGAGGCTTGAAGCATTGGTAGGTAATCGAGCATCTTGTACATTGTGTTGCTTAATATAGTATTTATGGGTCCATTTAATCCACTTAGAGTCTTCTTTCTAACAAATATCCCCCAGTTGTTTGCGTAAGGAAACAACATTCCATATCCTAGGTTCAATCAATCTAATACATCCCTATTTCTTTGGAAGACACCCTATTTTCCAAGCAATAAAAGACCTTTTGCTCAGCAATGCCTTACCAATCCACATAAAGCTCCAACAAGTAGCCATAATCTTTAAGATTATCCTTTTTGGGAGTGAAAACAATTGACTCCAAACACATGGTGATTCCAAATATGATAGATTTGAGGAGCTGCATCCTTCCAACAAAAGACAAAAGCTTATTGGACCAGTGTTGAAGTCTTGTTGTGATATTGTCCATAAGAGAAGCAAAATATAGTTTGGTAGTATCTAAGTCACACCTGGGTACCTAAAAGGCATGACACCTTTAGTGAAATTCAATCATGAGAGAATTTGAGCCTTGACAACATAAAAGACACCCCCAAAAGTAGACTTGACTCTTTTTTGAATCGATAAGTAAACCCGACAGATCTCTACAAAGCTAAAACTGGGGTTGAATAAGATGAATTGAATTAAATTCACCTCTATAGGACAAAAAGAGGTCATCACCAGAGGCTAGGTTAGAACGTTTCAATCTTTTACATTTAGGATGACCCTTGAAGAAAGGAATATCCCAAAGAGTCTACATCATTCGAGTGAAATACTCCAGCATTAACACAAATAGATAAGGGGATAAAGGATCCCCTTGCCTTGGTTCTTTCTTACCAATAAAATGATCCATCATACAAATCTTTAAATACAAAAAGTATTTAACCTATGAGCCACATGACATAAGAAGCCTTACAATGTGAGGAGGGAAGTGCAATACTATCAACATCTTCCAAAGAAGTACCAACTTACAGAGTCATAGGCCTTTTTGATGTCAACCTTTAGCATACACCTAGGGAAAATCTTCTTCCTTTTATACATATGGAAAGGTTAATGAGCTAGGGTAATGTTGTCACAAATCAATATACCTTTGATGAATCCATACTATGAAGCATAAATGATAGTGGGTAGGATGAGAAGTATTAATTTCATCTAAACAACTTTATGTTTTACTCATGATTCCTACCATTTTTGACAAAATTTATAATAATGAAAAACTTATTTTAACTCCTCGTCCAACTTGTAATTAATGCTCGAGAAATCCATTTATATTTTCTCTTTGTATTCATAACTTGTTTGTCAGGGTTCCAAACTCATCATAGTTTGTTGGAGTTTCAAACTCAACGTAGCTTGTTGAAATTATAAATTTATTATCCCTTGTTAATGTTCTTCTCTAACATCTGTTGTTTTTTGGAAATTTTTAAATTGGAAGTTATTATGTTGTTGGACGACTAAGAATGAGCAAAGTTATTTTTTGAAAAGTTTAAATTGAAAGTTATTCATTGATGTATGTTATTAGACGACTAAAAATGAGTGAAGTAAGTTTAAATAGACCTTCCAACCACACGAATAATGGAGCGGTGTATTTGTTTCTGATAAAATATTATATATTTATTTGCTACACATAATCGATTAGAACTCAAACATTTATCACAAAAGGTATTGGATAATTTACCACAACTCAAATATTAGTACCAAAAGGCATTTGATAATTTAGGAAACTCAAATATTTGTTGCAAGCAAGCTAATCCCACAATTTATCTCTACCAAGTGTGATTTCTTGTCAATTTGATGAACATTATTGTCATCTTAACAATTACAACAAAGAGACACTGCCAATGATAATTAAGCAATGGGGCTTGTGGGTGGAGGGAAACGGTGCTAGATGATGGGGTGGGCAGGGACAACGACGCTGAAGGCCAGTAGGCATTAGAAGGGAATGACATTCCAGGTCGATGGGTACTTGGGTAATTTGGGAATACGTTTTCCACGGAGTAAATATATGTTTTCCATATAACAATACTCATTAACCTTAATATAAGATCCTATATCTTTTTCAATTTTTTGGCTCTATGATCATTAAGCGGCTCATGAAGCTATATTAGGTCATGCTTGGTAATCATAATATTTTTATCTTAACTGTTTATTTTAATTTAAAATATGTTGACATTTTATCATAATTAATTATATAGTATTTACAAATAAAAGTTATTAAAATATATAATAAAATTTGAAATATGTATCATTTCATAACTTCATTTCAACATTTAATTTATCAAACAAAACCTTAAAAAGGTGTCGGTTTACTTTTCCTTTTCCCTCGACGAGTTCAACTTTAAACGAGGACAAATGACCATTACTTATTTCATCTTCCATTCCATTTGTATAGTATATTTCATGTGTTACAATATATCTGTATATTCACTAAAAGCCTTATATTTAAAATTATTACTTTTATGAAATTTTCTAGATAGTACATTTCATAAGCTACAACCTCTTACAATTTTATCAATAATGCCATCTATTATTTTTATTATTATTTTAATCTTGTAGTATGATAAAACATAATCATGTTTGACAGCAATCCCAACAAAGGAAATGATGCAAAGTCACATTTTATAAATTATATAGGCCATGGGTTGGTTTATTTCATATTAAAACATATTAATTTCGCTTTGATGGAAAATGTTGGCCAAACTACCACAGTTGGACCTAATAAAGTGCTTACTTGTTTAATTATAAACTCGTGAGATATTTAATGATCATTAAGCTATTTTTTAATGAACCACGTGCACAACACATGGGGAAAGAATTCTGTGAGGCATAGAATTATCCATTATTAGTAGAAGATACATATTAGTTATTAGTTAGAAGATTTAGTTAGATCTTGGTAGTTGAAGCTCTAATCTTTTATGCCTTTGAGTGTACTGATTTTTGTCTAGATTTTTATTTGATTTTAATCTTTTAGTTTTAGCTTATCTTTCATGAATAACCATATTTTAGGATGTGTAGAATCGAGCATACAATTATTGTTCATATATACGCTGATATCAATGGCAATACAACCAAGTTAAGTTTGATTCTTCAATCAATATTCTATGTGAGTTCATTCTTGAATTGAGATTTATGTGTAGTTCACAGTTCAGTTTTCTCTACTCAAATTCTATGCGATTTGAGTGAGTTAGTTTGTGTTCAATTTATCACATTCATATCCCATACAATCAATCACCAATTTGTTCATACACACACATAAATGAATATTTAACCTCTTGAAACCCTAACCCCCATCCATAGCCATGACTCTTGTCACTTTATAACCATGTCAAAATCCACTAAACTATGGATAAGGAGGATAATATTGATTTATTGATGGCTCAAATTTAACAACCTAATTAATTGCTAGACAAGATGAAAGGCATAATGAACAGTGGTTTATAATTGAAGAAGGGAGTTCTAATCATTTAGATACGTGTAATCAAGGAGGATTTGGTTTGGGAAGATGGCCATGAGAAAGTGTACACCAAATGCCACCTTATGTAGCAAATCAATTCAACAATTAGGAGGAGGAGAGTATTGGCAACAATTTGATGGGTGATTTAAGTGCGAGACAACTCTGTGATGATGTAGAGAAATGAATTTGAGTTGATCTTCTCAAGTTCAAAGGTAGCATGAATCCTAAAGTTTATTTGGATTGGCAACAAATATTGGAGGCAATCTATGAGGTTAAAGAAATAGATGACAATAGGATATACGAATTGGAAATTTTAAAACTTAAGAAATTTGCTAGAATATGATTTGAGAATTTGAAGGAATCAAGGGATCGAGAAGGTAATTCCAAGATCAATTCATATAAAAATGTGAAGAAGCATTGTCGGAGAAAGTTTGTTCCATAGGATTACAAGAAAGATAACTACATCAAATGGATTACACTCGAGCAAGGGTTTATGAGCATGGAATAATATGTTTATGAAGTCAAAATATTGATGTTGGTCTATGACATCCAAAAGAAAAAGGAAAAAATTGTGTGAGGTTTCTTTGAGGTCTCAACTTTAATGTAAGAGAGAAGGTTGAAGTATGCATATACAATATGTTGGAAGAATTTGTGAAATTAGCTTTGAAATTCAACAAGCAATTGAAGAAGACCAATATCACTTCCATGCTATCATCTCACGCCATCATCTTCAACAGTGTCCAAGACCAAACATAGTGGAGGATCAAATTTTGAAAAAAGAATAGGAGGATAGTGAATTGAAAAAAAAAGGGAGAAAATGCTAGAAATGATGCTTCAGATGTAGAGACTATAGACACTTAGAAAAAGCTTGTCTTGATCAAAAGGCCTTAACTTTAAGAGAAATTTCTATCACTAAACCATGTAGTGATGAAAATATTGAAGAGGAGGATGGCAAGAATGATGGTGTAGGGAGTGCATATGGTGAAGAAGGCTGAGAGTATTACATCGTCTAATAAGTTATACTAATGCACTCATGATCATATTCAACCTAATGAGACAAAATTTTCATGACCAAGTGTAAGGTCGGAGACAAAGTGTGCAAGGTCATCGTCGATAGTGGTTCATGCACTAATATAACATGCAAAGATATGGTAAAGAATCTTAGCTTGAAGACCAAAAGTCACCTAAAACCTTATTGCTTACGATGTCTTGACAAAGACAAAGAGGTAAGAGTCTAAACAAGTGCTTTTAAATTTTAAAATTGTTAATTATGTTGATAACGTGTTAAGTGACATATTGCCTACGTATACATAGCATATCATGCTTAGGAAACCTTATCAATATGGTAGAGGAGTTTCCCATGATGAAGTGCTCGATGAATAAATGATTGGAAATGGATAAAATAAGTTCAAGTTGAAGCCCATATTCAAGTTAGAAATCAATTCTAAGAAGCCACAAGAGGAGTCTCAATTTGAAAGGTTGTTCTTCCAAGAACAAGACATGGAGAAGGCCATAAAGGAAGAAGGAGTTTGCTCCATTTTTGTAACACCCTCAAAATTCACTACACTGAAAAATTTTGTTTTATTAAAATTTGAGGGGAAGTAAAAATAATAAATTTAGGGGATGTTACCGCCACACTTAGTACCATAATGGTTTCCTTCCATCATTCTAGTACCAAGTGCTAAGGCTTAAAGAAAGGAACCAACTAACAAAAATTCATCTTTCAAAAACTAAATAAGAGTAGTGCATTAATTACATTATGAGAATAAATCCACTATTAGTGGTTATAGAAATAAAATCATTAAACAAAAAAATATGAAAGTTAAAAGATAACCCTGAAAGCTTTTCGGATGGTTCTATGCTCTTAACCCAAAAAGAAACTTGAATAGTACCTACGGGGCTAACCTGCAAAGGATATTGCCTGTTTAATATGTAGGGGTCCACAAAAAAACCCCTTCAGTATTGTGGTACTAAGTAACCTTTTATATAGAACTAAAAGGTAGGCCCTGCATGCAACACACCAATACAAACATAAGAACAATAACATACACATGGGAAGAGATACACTAAACTTTAGGACTCGTACTTCAAATATCATATGCCGCGAGATTTATTCACCTAGCATTACCAACACTTACTAAGAGAGAATCCAAGTGAAGCTCTCTATAGTGTGATTAAAAGTGTCCAGCAACACACTCCATCAATACATACCACCTCTCAAACCAAGGCAGGCACCAAGGCCACAATCATACCATAATAATAGGTTATACATTTAATCATCATTATTTGGACTTAAGCTATTAACTAAGTATTATTCATAATCATCTCTCGAATTATATCCACGTAGGTTTGGGGACCCTACTATTATAACCTGTCGAATGAGTACAAAATATCCAACTCTAGAGCAAAACTCATCCAACCACACAGTAAATATATACAATCCCCAAGGCAACAAGCACCTAGCCATTATTATGACTGGTGGAATAGTACAATGATAAAATCCATATGTTTCCGACCTACATGGTGTTCCACTATAAATGATTAGTGTCATTCCATTTAATTAGCATACAAATTTTACTTATTTAACCTGAGGGGGAGATCATGAACCTAGAAAAATAAAGTTACACTAGCCTTACTGGTACATGCAAGCAACACAATACCCTCCTAATTAGCAACCCAGGGACGCAAATGTACTTTGGTCGCACTAGTGCACAAAGACACATAGTACCTTACCGACAATGACACATAATCTATAAGTATACATACCCCTTAAGTAGGTATGCAGAGCTAAATAGAGAAGATATAGGGCCTGGCCGGGGCACTAAGGCACACTAGCAAAATCTATAATAACTGTAGGTTAAACCATGTCTTTAGGGTAGTTGCCCCTAAAGAGCCACTATTTCCGATCTTGAGATCTTTCACTTTAACTATTAATGTCTTATTTTAGGTGACCACAACAAACATATTAATTACTTATTTAAATATTTGTATTTGTTTCCATTATTATTAAGTAAACATTATTAGTATTATTGTCCATGTTAACTTAAATAGTCCACTAAAGTCATCCTAGGTTCCAATTATTACACTTATGTACCTTAGGTTAAAATAACCAAAATGTCTCCTAAGGCCGAGGCTTCCTCTTATCATCCACTTTCGTCACATACTTCATTTTTATTTATCCACATGCCATAATAGGTTATTGTATCATAAATATATCATTGATTATAAAATCAAGTACTCTAGACACTAAATGAATCATTGAACACATAAACCCTAACATGTACTTATAGCATAGCGAACACACATTTCTATGCATAATTAACAAATTTGGCACCTCTTGAATGATTATGAAATTAACATCATAGCACACCCTTAATCACCCATGCGACCCTAAACCCTGTATCTTCCTTATGATATACTCCAATTTACTGAAATACCCTATATCTTTATAATATACATAATTATACTTAAACCAATGATACTAATGCCATAAGCCCTTATTCTATTATTTAATATCACTTATAACTTATTGTGAAGGTTTATTAGATCAATTGTCATGTTAGATATAAAATTATCGATTTATCCCTTCTTATTTTACAAAATTACTAAAATACCCTTTTGCTTGCAAATTTACTAAAAGACCCCTTTTACTTGCCAAATTATCAAAATACACTTTATGCTTGTATAATTACCAAATATCCTTCCTACTTGCATAATTACCAAATTATCCCTTTTAGTTGTTAAATTACCAAAATACCCTTTATACCGGTATAATTACCAAAATACCAATTTCTCATGCAAAATTACTAAAACATTTCTAGCACGTAAGATAATAACACTCATGCCCCAAATGCATCATTTAACACCACACAACTCTTATTATTTATTATTAACACCCATTACCACACACATTTATTTAGGTCACTCCCTATGTATAAGTAAAATTACTAAAAATACCCCTAGGGCTCATATTAGCATTAGTTCTACTACATATGGCCATATTTACTTATCATGACATGTATATGCACCTAATATCCTTATTAAAAATAAATACCCCTGTCTTAACCATCATTTCTACACATATCACATTCCATACAATATAGCGTGCTTTTTACTCCATCTTCTAACATATATTACAAATCATGATATGCTTAACAACACATGATATGCACATAGACCACATTCCAAAACCTTAATGTACTAACATACGTATATCCACACATTTTAGTAGGATATAATAGTTACCTTATTTTCGATAATGACCAAACTTTACTAACATTCCGATTTAAAAGCTTGAGCTTTGACTAGTAAAAATTGTACCTAAAAATAATGTCACCATTAGCATATTAGTAGTAAATAATTAAAATAAAACTTTTTTTTTATCAAAAATGCTTGTTAAATACATATTATCACTAAACTATATTTTACCTCAAAACTAGTTAAATAGGCTAAAAATGAGACATCATACTCATGCTACATGAACAATATGAGTACATCATGCACACACATAAAGGGTGAGGGTGGGAAGGATTGAAAATGGAAGAAAGGGGGAAGAAGGTTCGATAGGGTGGTTGAGGAGATGGTAGAGGGAAGTTGGGTTGGTTGTTGGGTGTAGGAGGAGTGGCTGGTTGTAGGTGGTGGCTAGGGGTTGGAGAGTGGCATCTTAGAGTGGCAGAGACAATGGTGACGGTGGCTAGAAATAGGGTGCAAGGAAGGGAGAATGAGAGGAAGAAAGGAAAAGAAGTAGGAGGAAAGGAGGGTTGTAGGGGGAATCTTGAGCAGGTTGAGGCAAGTGGGTGTATGGGCAGTGTTAGGTGGTTGAAAGGTGACTTCGACAATAGAAGAAGAGGGGAGATAGTGACGCAAAGCGATGGTGCAAGTTGTGGGTTGAGAGGAGAAGAAAATGAAATGGGAGGGGGTGTTGGTTGCAAGGGCATGTGGTGGCTGCTTGTGGTGGTGTAGGGAGGAAGTAAGGGAGGTAGGGGAGTTGATGTGGTGGTCGATTGGGTGGTAGAGATGGTGGCTAGGGGCATCGATTAAAAATAACAAAGGAGAAGAAGAAGGAAAGGAAGAGGGGGATCTACAAGGGAGAAAGAAGAGCTCGAGGGGAGAAATAGGGCGGAGGGGAAGAAGAGAAAGAGAAGAAAAATAAGAGGGAAGGTAGGAGGTCGAGACATAGGGGGGGTATGTGGATGTAAGGGGGAGGTGGTAGGCGGTCATGTAGGGTGGCAGGGAGAGGGAGAAGAAAGGGGAAAGGGAAAGGCACGTGGGAAGGGTTGTAGGGGGTGTTTGGTCGAAAATGGAAGGAAAAGGATGGGAGAGAGAGAGGGTAGACTGGGGTTATGGTTGCAGGGGCTGGCATGGCTCGAATTTGTAGGGGGGAGAAGGAAAGATTTAAGAAGAAGAAGGGAGAAGAAAGGTAGTTCAGATGGGGGAGAAGAAAGGGGTGACAAAATAGCCTGCACGAGGGAGAGAGAAAAAAAAGAAGAAAGGTTGAGCTAGCTCAACGAGGGGAGAAAGAAAAGAAAAAAGGGAAGGGGAAGAGGGAGAACGAGCTGGATAGGCAGAGAAGACTGTTGGCCCAGAGGGGAAAGAAAAAGAAGAGAAGAAGGTTGGTTGGCCCAATGAAAGGAAGGAAAAGAAGAAAATGAAAAAAGGGAAGGAATAAGGAGAAAGAAAAAGGAAATGAAAAAGGGGGACAAGAAAATTAAAATTATTTTTAAAGTTAGGGTTAGAAATTATTTAAATGAATAAATTATTTAACAAAAAAATTTATTTAAAATTTAAAGTATTGATTTAAGAGGAATATTTTAGTAAAAATATGGGTTTGAAAATTTATTTAAATAAAAAGAGCATGATAAAATAATAGAATATTTATTTTAATTTATTAAATAATCCTATCTAATTTTATAAATCAAAGGTCAAAAAAATAATTAAATTAATAATTTAATATTAAATTATTCCAAATAAGGGTTTAATTATTAAATTTTAGGTTTTAAAATTTTGGGCATTATAGTTTTGGTGGTGAAGGAAAAAAACCAACATGAGGAGTACAGTAAGCTACAATTAAATCTCGTTGTGCTTTTGAAAGAATTTGTGATGTGTTTTCCAAAGAGTTACTATGTTGATTACCACTATTGAGGGGAATATAACATGCCATTTATCTCATGCCAAATGCTTTTATTCCAAATAAGGTGACATAACAATGTGATTCCTATGAGGTAAATGAACTCTAGAGACAAATTTAAGAGTTTTTGGATAAGGGATATGTAAGAGAAATCATGAATCTATGTTATATTCTAGCTTTATTAGTTCTTAAGAGTGATGAGATATGCCGGATGTGAATTGACTCAAGGTTGGTCAAAAACATCAAAATTAAGTACACATTTCCTATATAGATAGTGGATAAGTTGTATAAAGCGAGGGCCTTTTCTAAAATAAATCCAGGGAATGTTTACCATCAAATGCAGAATAGAGAAGGGGATGAGTGGAATGTAGATTTCAAGATTAAGTATGGTCTTTACGAATGGTTGGTGATGTCATTTAAATTATGCAATACACCTAGCTCATTGATGAGATTCATGAATGAGTTGTTAAGACCGTTCGTAGGATCTTTTGTGATGGTGAACTTAGATGACATACTCATCTATAGCAAGAATAGGTGGATCATTTAATGCACTTAATGTAATATCTCGAATTTAACCTAACCTTAATTCTAGATAAATAATATCTTAATCTAATCCTAATATTAGATAATTAATATTTTAATAATACACTAATTTTTAATCATAAATTTAAACCTATTTCTAATCCTAATTTTAAGCTTCTTTTTCCTTTTCCCTTTTCTTTTTATTTTCTCTTTTCCCTTTTATTTTTATTCTTCCCCTATCCTCTTCCCCTACTTCTTCTTTGCAAGTTTTTTCTCCTTCTCTTGAACATTTTCCTTCTACTAAGCTTCCACACTCCACCCTACTACCATAAACTCACCATTACTAGCATCATCTTCCTCAACTCAAGGTATGCATTGTAGAATTTTTTTGCCCCAACATTTCCCCTATATCCATGCCTTTCCCCATACCCCTCTATACCTCCCCTTCTACCTATCCCAACCATCCACACAACACTTCTCCAATATATACCCATCAATTCTCTCTTCTTACCTCAGTTATTGCCTCACCAAACCTTCCCCATGCTCCCTTTCACTTTTTCCAACTTATACGTGCTTCATTCTCTTAGTTTCTACCATTTTCATACAAAGAAGCTCTATGTAACTTATCTAACCTCACACAACTATAGCTTTGTTGCATCAACTTACCACACAAATCTGCCCCTACTTGTGCCAACTCCTCATGCAACATGCCTCTGATTCGAGTCCAAAACTCATGCAACCTAAATCCACCTACAACCAAAACTCACACAAACAACCCACATGTCACACCGCTCACACCCTAGCTGCGTCACTCACACACACAATTCCCTTTAGTTATGTCACTCACCATACAACACCCCTTAGATGCGTCACTCACCCATTCAACACCCCCTTTCTTGCATTATTCCCCACACAACACCCCCATACATACACCACAACCTCATGCAGCTACCTCTCACTTGGACCACATTTCCCCACAGCCTCGTTTGCTTCAGTTTTTCTCCTTTTCCATCCTCCTCTACCTCAATTTTCGCTCTCCTTTTTCTTAAGTTCTAATCATGTTCAATTCTCGGTTTTTAAGTGAGTTTTTGGTGATATAAAAGGAAGCGTCTTAGGTTTCTACTACTTAGATATTTGTGTCAATTAGATGAGGACACATGCCATAGATAGGATTTTGAATATTGTATGTGAATTTTTGTGTAATCTAATGTTTGTTGTTATTATTTTGATAATGTAATTGTATGATAATGTGGTATTGTATCGTAGAAATTGAGTATTATGAGAAAGCATGAGCTTATGTGGTATTTCATACGATAAGCCTTATCCTGAAACCCTAAGTGTGGTAGTATGACCTAATTTGATAAAGCATATGAAGTGGGTAAGGTATATGGTTTATTTATATGGTGATGTAATAAAATAAAGATAAGAATTTAATGATTTCAGATTTTTAGGGTAATATGGGAATTTAGGGTATTGAGTGTAACACCCTCAAATTTACTACTGAAAAATTTCGTTTAAAATCAAAAGGTTTAGCGGAAGCGAAGGATAAAACTGTAAACTCGGGGGCGTTACCGCCACACTTAGTACCAGGCTGGTTTATTCCTACCATTCCGGTACTAAGTGCTAAGGCTAAATCCGATCATCCATAAGTACGAAGTATCATAAAATGCAAGACGACATTTAGCATAAATCATTAATAAGATATAAGTCAAACAGAAGTTAGAATACAACCCCATAATACATTTTTTTTCTTCTTTAAAACGGGAAACGTAATACAAAATATAGCTAACAAAACAAATCCCAAAAAGAATCAATATCCTGATCGCCTACTCACTCAAGTCAAGCCTTCCACCCCAAAATAGTACCCGATCATAAACCTGCACAGGGAGTTTGCTCCCCACCATCGATGGATCATCACGGGACCCATTCAATCAAGGTAGTATCAATATGGGTCCAATACTGAGTAAGGGCACAGGTGCGCTAAGGCCAAGCATACCATCATACAACATAACACACACAACACAATCACACAAGCAACATGTATATTATGGATGATGTAGGTCGGTTATGGTCCAATCCAACTTCTTCTTTTCATAACTCTGATAATTATAGTTGATTCACATCATAATCGTTATGAATCCATGAGAGTGCGTAAACCCCACTATTATAGCCGGTGGATCGGTCACTTATAGGGCAGAACGCACCTAACCACCATTTTACATCGGTGGATCGGTCTCCAGGGCAGAACGCTCCTGGCCACTATTATGCCGGTGGATCGGTCTGGCCCCGACTCTCATGGTGTTTCACTGCGATTATAATGTATCTTCCTTGATTTATTTGTAAGTCATTTCACACCATAATCTTTTTAATCCATGCGAGTACGGGAACCCCACTATTATAGCCGATGGATCGGTCACTTATAGGGCAGAACACACCTAACCACTATTATATGCCGGTGGATCGGTCTCTAGGGCACAACGCTCCTGGCCACTATTATGCCGGTGGATCGGTCTAGCCCGACTCTCATGGTGTTCCACTGTAAGTATATAGTACCTTTCCTATGATTTAATTACAACATATTGTTTGGTTTGTTGAGCTCGGGATCCCCCACTATTATAGCCAGTGGATTGGTCACTTATAGGGCAGAACGCACCTAACCACTATTATATGTCGGTGGATCGGTCTCCAGGGCACCCTGGCACCTGGCCACTATTATGTCGGTGGATCGGTCTGGGTCCGGCTCAACAATCTTACTCTTTAAGTAATTAGTATCTTATTCGTGTCTTATCAAATAAAGCTTTCCACCCTTGACATGCATATCAACTACCCTCTACGTCTATCCTCCCCAGGGGGTCCGTCCCATATCTTGAGACTCCTACGCCCCTTATCACACCCCGACATCCATTCCCTTTACACTTACCTTTAGATGAAAGAGTCAACCCCTACGGGTGTGGGTTAGGCCCTACACTCATGACATCAACTCCAGCTCCCATCACCCCCTAGGGTTTTCTCTTGAAAACCCTAATTGGGCCGATGTGGCCCAACATTCTCCCACTTACGCTACCTTTACCTCATTCAACGCCCCACATCTTACCTCAATTAGGTCCTCTCCCAAAACATATCACTTTACCTTTCGATTCAACACATAATCATGAAAAACCCTAGTTGATCACCTCAACCCTAGTACCTTTCTTCTCCCACAAGTAATCTCTCTCTTTTCATCCCAAAGTCTCTTCTTCCACATGGGAACCCATACTCACCTTTTACATAAATGAAGTCTCACTCTTAACCCATACTCCACCCTTCCTTAATCATTCTTACTTTTATACTTCCCAAATTTCCACTTTCTCCCAAAAATCCTAATCGGATTCCTTATACACCCTTGCGCCAAGCTACGTACTATTTTTCATCCCAAGTCTCCAATTGCTCCACAACTCTCCCATTCTCTTATTTACACCCTAATTCAACTTTTCTCACGTAAGATTCGCCCCCATGCAAGATTTAGCCATCCCATGCAAACACCCCAAGTCACCATGAAAATTTTACGACTCCCATGCATGGTTCCTCAACTCTCTTTTATTTTGGTCATTCCTCCCTTATTAAATCTTCTCTCATGGTTCATGAGGTACTTAGGTCAACCTCATATCCCCCTTAGTGAACTCACTTCCCATTTATTTCCGGTCATCCTTATATTCCCAACTTATATTACCATTTATCCTAACATGCATGTTCTAGAGGGTCATATCATATCACATCATAAACATCATACACATACATGTCATGCTCATGTCATAGGAAACACATACAAACATACCTCAATCTCCAAGCTGTGCTACATAAGACAAGTTGCCCATAATCATATAATACACGACATAGCATGGCATATACCATATTCAAACATGCAGGTCACACATCACACAAAGTACATAGCTTCGTCCTTACCTAAGGCGACGCCGGGCTTGGAGCACGCTCCTCTAACTCCTTAGGGCTTTGGTTAGGATTACCTATAAAAGGGGAAAATGCTAAGTATTAGTTTCCCTTGAAAGTACCATCAACCCTTATTCTAGTTTAGGATTAGGGTTTTTATTACTAAAGAGGGTATTATACAAAAATTAGGGTTTTTACCTTAGAATTAGTATACTAAATATTAGTAGTCAAAATATATTTATTTTTGGTACTTATTGTTACACTTATTTTATTAATCCCATTAGTCCTAATATTATAGTAATAGGGTTTAGGCTAGCTTTAAGAAAATAGTGTTAGTATTAATAAAATAGTGACACTAATGTCTAGTGATGGAAACCCTAGCGTTTTAAGGCCAAGTCTATTAATAGTGTTAGGGTTAAAATAATAATATACTAATTACAATACCAACAAGTAAAATATTCCGAAAGATGATAATGATAAAAGTTGTATATTTTTGAATAGTAATAATATAACGGTTTCAATGTTTTTGGTCACAATAATAGGAATAATAATAATAATAATAATAGTAAATATAAAGACAATAATAAACCATGGCTAGCGTTAGTATTATTAGTAACAATAATAGTGAGGTTAATAGTGGCAATAATAGTAAATGAGGGAAGTCTTAATCACATTAACCCTAAAGTCTTAGACCATTATTAATGATAATAGTATTATTGGTTAGGAAAATCATAGGGTTAGGTTGAGTAATAGTAATAATAGTAATGATAATAATAATAATAACAAAGGAGGTAACTATATTAATACTAAGTTGTTAGTAATAATAATAATGATAATATCATTAGCAGTAGTAATAGAATAATGATAATAATAATAATAATAATAATAATAATAATAGTAATAATAATAATAGTAATGAAAGTAATAATAATAATGATAATATTAAGTATAATATCATTAATAGTAGTTAAAAATTAATAACAGTTATAGAAAAGAGATATTAGGGTTTGGGTAAGTTGGAAACCACCTAAGGTCGGTGGTGGTCCGGCGGCGGCGCGTGGTGGCGACGACCGGTGGAGGAGGAGAAGAGAGGAAAAGGTGGAGGTGGTGGTTAGATGGGAGGGGAAAAGGAAAAGTTTGAGGTGGGGAAAGAAACAACAGGTGAAGGGGAGTGGAGTGAGGGTGGTGGCGTGGCAAGGGGTGGCGGAGCGCAGTGGTTGGCGCGGCGACCGAGGGTGGTGGAGAGAGGTGGAAGATGGGGGAGGAAGGAGGAGAGGGAGGCAGGGGGAGTTGAAGGTATGGGAAGGTAGAGGGAGGTCTTCTGGACATTTTGGAGGGTGGAGGAGGCGCTGGTGGCGGTTGGGTTGGCGATGGAAGGCGGCGCAAGGGCAGCGAGGGGCTGTTCGAGGAGACACTTTTGCACGGCCTGGGGTGGCTCGTGCAAGGCAAATCGAGGGATGAGGAGGGCTTGGTTAGGTGGAGGGTGGTGCAAGGTGGGGTTCTGGCGGCGCTAGACCGACAACGTTAGGGGACGACGGCGGTCGACGCGTCTGATGGGGCGGCGACGAGAGGGAGCAATCTACGGTTTCGGGGTTCCAAATCCCGAATCCAGGTGATCAATGGGGGTATTTATAGGCAGGGTAGTTGGGTAAGGCCAGGGGAAGAAGAAAAGGGGGGTGCAGGCGCCAGGCTGGCCGACAAGCGACAGGCGGTTGCAGGAGGAAAAAGAAAAGGAAGGGTTGCAGGCTGCTCAGGAGGGAGGACAATGTTGGTTGGGGCCAAAATGGGGAAAGAAAACAATGGGAGAGAGAGAGGGAGGCAGGCTCGCCGGTGTTGGGGCAGCGCCGGCAGTGCAGGCGTGCGTTGCTGCTGCCGCCTGCACGGGGAAGAATAATGGGAAAGGAAGGGAATGGACCGACGGTCCAGGGGAAATGAAAAGGAAGGGGGAACCGGCCGGGCGGCGGCGGTTATTTCCCCTATTAATGAAACACGATGTTTTGGTAAATGTTTGGGAAAAACGCTGCGTCCTCGTTGGTCTGGCAACGGTTATTATTTTTTTCTTTATTGTGACGCGGCGTTTCAGCGACTTTAGCATCGAAACGCAACGTTTTGTTTCACGGGCGGCTGGGCTTGCTGGGCCGCGGGCGAGAAGAAGGAAGGAGAGGTGGGGAAATTTGGACCGCGCGTAGGGAGAGGGGAGGAGAAGGGTCTGGGCTGCGCAAGTCGGCCCAGTCGGGGGGGATGAAAAGAAAAAGAAATAAGTAAAGGAGGAAGAAGGAAAAAAAGAAAAGAAAGGAGAAAAAGAAAAAAAGGAAAATGGAGAAATGATAAAATGGTTGGGTTGGAGGTATTTGGGTCTTTATTTTTTTTATATATTTAATTTAGATATGTAATTTTAATAATAATTATTTTAAGTATAATAATTAAATTCATTTTTAAGTTAATTAGGCTATTTTGGATAAATTGTCCTTAACTTCCATTTTAATTAGTAAAATATCCAAATTTTCTTCCAATTAAATTCTTTATTATTTTCTTCTTAATTTACCTTAATTAATTCCCTACATTTTAATAAATGAATTTATATAATTGATTTTCCTAATAATTCCTTATTTGGCCGTAATTTCGAAAATTAGGATTTTGGGGTATTTTATTGAGGTTATCTTAAGGCTATTTTAGACATTTTATGATGATTTAGAAATATAATTATGGCATGATATTTATTAATAGTTTATAAATTATATTATATATAATATGATCAAATGGTGGTTGAGTAGGACACAAGTAATCTAAAATAAGACTTGAGGCCTTTTAATAAGAAAATTGTATTTTGGTTAATATGTGTTAATTATGGAATCGTTGGTATTTTAATATCATTTTGGGTTAAAATATGTTAAGTATGTCATGTGGAATATTCATAATAATTATTAGGATCACAAGGCTAATAAAATAATAAAATGGTTTGAATGGTGAATAATACCCCTGGAGGCAAGCGTATTATCACATGTATAAAACGTTGGAGTTATACGTTGATTTTTAGATATGTTGGTAATAATGTTATTTTAGGATAATGTGCTAATGTTGGTGATAAGTTGAGACTTTTGGGAGAAGTTATGTTTATCTTGTGAAAGGGTTTTGTAGGGGAGTTATGACCTTTTTCATTATGGAATGTCCTAATAATCATGTGGTTATATTGTTTGTGCCTTCTTACTTATGTTAAGTTTGTTTTATGTGCCTTGCATATTTATATTTATTTATGCATGTTGACATCAAGATACATAAAAAATTAATGAGCTATTAATTACTATAAGTGAAAGATCACATGAGTCGGGACCAAAGTGTTGAGTCAATTCCATCAAACGATAAAAGTAGCTCAAGAGCATTTAGTCCTAGGAGGTATTTTTTTCAATGGATTAAGAATAATGGTGGTCCTTGGATTAAGTGTAGATAAGAAAATGGAATGTGATTACGCCTAATAATAGAATTCTACTTGCATCTTATGATGCCTATTCAATATGCATCTTCATTATTTCATGCAACCTTATGTACATACATCCCCTTTCTATAACATCATTATTCCCTTATTCAGTATATAATATATTGACATCTGTTTCATGGATGTTTCTTATTCCCACGAGTCAACGACCTAGACTTTATCATGTAGGTGATAAATGAATTTATTACATAAGTTTTTTATGTTTTTTATATTAGAATTAGCACATCTGTGTTAAGATACTACTTCGCATTTAATTTTCCTTGTAGGTATGCCATGCTGGAGAAAAAGGATGTAAAATAGATTAAAGTGGTCTACAAATGCACTTCAAAGAAAAATAGGTACAATCATGAGAAAAAGGAAGCAAATAAGTTTGCAAAGCCTAATGTCATTAAAAATCACACCGTGTTTTTTTACAAATAAAAAATAATACACAGGCAGTTTGTATTTAAAAGTACATTAGTATTATTATTTTTTTGTAATAAAGTTTGTAGTAGTTATCTATGAAGGAAATAAAAAAGGGATGCATGTTATATTTGAGGGATATTTCATTGTGGAGATAGAAGCTCTCTCACTTTTATCTTCATTTTCCAATCTTTATATAAAAAAATACATATTCACCTTTAGATTTTAATTTAAAGCTTTGTAATCATTCAGATTCGACGATTGACTCCACATATATTCAAGGTATTGGTTTAATCTTCAATATATTATCCTTTTTTTATTATTTCATTCTTGTCTTATTTCTATATTATGTTTATCGATTCAATTATGTGTGAGTAATTTCTAAATCTAGGATTGAATTAGGCATAATTTGATACTGAATTGATGAATTCATTTCATTGTGTATGTTAATTGCATAATTTCATTATTCAATTTCCATAGCCCTAATTTCTATTGAATTGATTGGTCAATAATTTGATTAGATGTGGCAATAACTCTATGAACCAAAAGGTGAAGATTGATACCGAAAATTGGTAATTGAATAGGAAATCTCAAATAATGAAAGTATATAATTTTTTTTATAAAATAAGAAATTATATTATATAACTAATTTTAATAAGTAGCTCCAAACACGGGCATAAACATTAAATTAAAAATCACATAACCATTTCATGAGCAACTAATTGAATTTCCATCAATTGATATTAACCACTCAATTTGTTGGTATAACCAGCTAAAGGAAAACATTCAGACCTAATTGGAAAATTTTACAGTTTCATAAACCATTTGATCAATTATTCGAATTAGTCGATTGGTTTCATGCTTTAATTTTTGATCCTATGTAGAAGAATAGCTGAACAGTTTAGCAAACCAATTAACATGTCATGTTGAATAACTAATACATTTACTCAAATTGATCGATTTGTCCAGCCTTTAGGGAAATAAATCATTTTGCATTTTACTTTGACTCTTGGCTTGGTTAATCAAACATGTCAATCAGTTTGAATAACTAGTTGATGGGTGTAACAACCAAAAAATTCACTACTGAAATTTTTTGTTTTATTAAAATAATTAGTGGAAGCAGAATAACAAAATTGTGAATTCTAGGGATATTACCGCCACACTTAGTACCAGACCAGTTCACTCCTACCATTCCAATGCCAAGTGCTAAGGTTAAAAGATAAAAAATACAAGTTTTGATAAAATCAACCCATAATTAAATCAGAGTAGCGTTATAAACAATTTACAATAATAGAATCCATCAATGATGGCTACAAAACAATGATTATATTGAAACTAAGAATTTAAAAGAGAAAGAGTACAACCCTAGGATTTTTCTGATAGTTCCTTATGCTCTTTCCCGGGGCCCCACTTAAATAGCACCTGAAAACGACCTACAAGGGACACTACCCATTGAATAGGTAGGGACCCCACAAATGGAACCCTTTAGTACTATGGTACTGAGTAACCCTTTAAAACACACTAAAAAATAGGCCCACAATGCAACACATGATACAACACTACATACATACATAATGAAAGGTGCATACATAATATTCACATTCGTGCATTCACATACTTAACAAGTCAATCAGATATTGATAGGTTATAATGTACAATCAACACTTCTGGGCCTCAAGCCATTAGTCCATCATTATTCAGTCATTTCGGATTATAAATATCCATGTGAGTGCGGGAACCCCACTATTATAGCTGGTGGACCGGAATACATACAAGATAGCACGCTCCTAATCGCCATTATTGCTAGTGGATCAATCTCTAGGGCAGAACGCTCCTGACCACTATTATTCGCCGGTGGACCGGTCTGGCCCTAACTCACATGGTGTTCCATTATAAGTGATTAGTATTTTTTATGATTTATTCATAACCAAATCAAATTTATTAAGCTCGGGACCCCCACTATTATAGCCGGTGGATGGGAATATATAAGTTTCATCCAAGGCAACATGCTCCTTGGCCACTATTATATCCAGTGGATAGGTACTCATAAGCATCATCCTGAACAAAACGCTCCTGGGCCACTATTATATTTGGTGGATTGGTACTCATAATATAATTCAACTAGGCGCGATTCATTAATCTTTCACTTTCATGATTAGTGTTTTTCCTTTTTAATCAGCACAATAATTCTATTTATTTTCCTCGATAGGGAGATCAAGATTCCGAGACACAAAGGTACATCGCTCGCATTCGTGCATAAAAGCTACCCAATACCCTTCAACTATCAACTCAAGGACGCAAATGTACCCTAGTCGTACTGGTGTATAAAGCTAATCAGTATCCTATCGATAAGGACACGTAATCCATAAGTATGTATACCCTCTAAATAGGTCCGTAGAGCTAGATAGAGTAAGATATAGGGCCTGGTTGGGGCACAAAGGCACACCAGCAAATACCAGAATAACCATGGGATAAACCACGTCTTTAGGGTAGCGACCCCTAAAGAGCCACCATTCCCTAGCTCAAGGTCTTTCACTTTAATTATAAGTGTCTTAATTAAGGTTATCACAAAATCATAACAATCAAATACTTATTCACTTTCAATCATTTTGATATCGTTAGATATTTCTTATTCAAACGGTTATCCAAGGTAACACATCGAAATCATTAGGGCCGTCATAATCTCATCCAATTCTGATTTAGGATTCGTACTCGTGATACTTACCGAATATCAAATACCATTATCTTGCTATTTGGAGTTACTTGAGTCTTATTATGAAACTCCATTATCCCATCAGCATACTAGATACAAATTACTAACTTACTGATGCAGGTACATCTAATGGTTCTCATATTTCTAATGATTCTCAAGGTAAGGAATAATTAGCCTTCTTAATAATTGAGCATATCATTTTAAATGTTCTTGATAATAATTCTAATCTTGGTATTGAAAAAGATTCAAGATATTCTTGTAGGTATATTACATATTTGTAAGGAGAAGAAGTTAACACACAAAAAGAGACTTAAAGTGTACAAGCATTCAAAGCATGCATGACTATGGCATACATGGGATGACACTACAACAAGATATAATGATGCCGCCATTAGTTATATTAAACTTGTTGTTAACCCTAGGTGTATTTTATGTAAGCTAGGGTTTTGTTGTAATTTCATGTATGTATCATAGTTGATTGTGTGGCTTTGTAATGTTTGTCATTAATATCATTTAAATGATGATATTATGAGTAAGATTAGGTATTATATAGGCTTAATTCAAGTGAGTTAAGGTAGCTTGAATTAAGAGAAGCAACTGGTTGATTTAAGGCCTATTTTTCTGGTTGATGCCTATATATATCCTACCTTCTACACACATGAAGAGAGCAGAATAAGAAGAATTTTAAACACCTAAATCTCGAGCCTTTTCTTGTGTTTTTTCTCCCTTTTTGGAGTCCTTTCTAGAGTGAAGAATTTCCTGGTGTTAATCTTCATTTTAGGCCATTGATCATGCCTTCAACCTTCAAAGAACATTATCCTTCCAATCTGCAACTTACTTTGAGTTTAACAGCCTTACACTGAAGCTTTTATTACAATTTCAACCTACCAACGTAAGGAACAATAGATTATAGATCATGCGCTTCTTCCTCCACTTTGATTCACATTACTTACCCCTTGCTTGTATAATTATTAAGTCATCCATTTCTTACTTGCCAATTTGCTATATTACCCTTTTTGTTATTACACTTATCATATTCCCATTTGGTTGGCTAGGTTGCCAAATTGTCCTTTAGTTGGTCAAATTACCATAATTACCAAAATGCCTTTCCCTACTATCATAGTTATCAAATTACCTTTTAGTTGGTTAAATTACCAAATTGCCCTTCTTCATTATCATAATTACCAAACTACCCTTCTCCATTATCCTAATTACCAAAATACCCTTCTCCATTGTCCTAATTACCAAATTATCCTTCTCTATTATCATAATTACCAAACTACCCTTTAGTTGGTTAAATTATCAAATTGCCTTTCTCCATTATCATAATTACCAAATTACTCTTTAATGGGTTAAAATTACCAAATTGTCCTTCTCCATTATTATAATTACTATATTGCCCTTCTCCATTATTTACTTCTAAAATTACCATTTACTTCCAAAATTACCATTTTTCCATTTACTTCCAAAATTAGCATAATACCCTTTTACTTACCAATTTACCATTTTACCCTTTACATCCAAAATTGTTATTTTACCCTTTACTTATGAAATTACTATTTTTTTTACTTACAAAATTACCATTTTACCCCTTTACTTCTAAATTACCATGATACCCTTTTCTTCCAAAATTATCAATTTACCTTCTACTTTCAAAGTTACCATTTTACCCCTTACTCACAAAGTTACCAATTTACCCCTTTCTTCCAAAATTACCATTTTGTCATTTTATTATACCATTTTTATTAAGTTATCATTACTGCATAAAATATTAATTTTAATACTCCATTCTCATCATCCAATTCCACCAATTATTATACTTCAACAATATACTCATTAACATCCACACATATTAGGCCACACTTTTGCACAAGACATATTACTAAAATGCCCCTAAGGCTCACAATGATATTATTCATGGATCAATGGTCATAATAACATAATGTAACATGGATAAGTACTCAACATTTTCATTAATAACCAAACTCTTTCTTTAAGCAATATTTTCACGCATAGCATATAATCTAATATGCTTCCTTTTTATCAATCAATACAAGAAACTATATATGTTATATTAAACAACATATACCAAGCATAATATCATATTGAAAAACCCTAATGTGCTAATATATGTTTATCTATGCGTTTAAGTGGGGTTTAACGATTACCTTAATTTCCGCAAAAATTGAACATTACCGGTACCCCAATTAAAGATTTAAGCTTTAATCAGCAAAACCAATACCTAAAAATAATATCAATATTTATTATATTAGAAATAAGAAAAACCAAAGCATAAGACTTTATAAAACTTAATTAATAAAATACTTAACTTAAATATTATTATAACTTAAAACTTATTAAACAAAACATACCAGCAGCTCATGCTACTTATGCAGCATGAGCTGCATGCAAAATAAGAGGGGTATGGGGCTAGAAATGACAAGAAAGGGAGGAAGGAGTGGTGTTTTCGGGTTAGGATTTTAGGGCTAGGAAAGAAGGTAGGTGGGGGAGGATTTAGGGCAAGGGAAAGGTGTAGGGGTGGAGAGAAGGTGGTCAGGGATAGGTTGACGACGGCGACGGCAACGAGGCTACGAAGGTGGCTACCGAGGTGGAGGAGGTTGAGAAGGAAGGAAAAGGGAGGAGGAAAACGAAGGGCTGCAAGTGGTGGTTTCAGCTAAAGGAGGTGTGGGGATGTTAGAGGAGGTTGTAAGGATTGGTTTGGTGGCTCAGATGGTGGTAGAGGCGGCGGAAGGAGGAGGTGCGGGGTGGCTACTAAGAAGGAAGAAAAAGAAGAGGGGAGGAATAAGGGGCTGTAGGGTGGCTTGAGGGGTGTGTGGTGGTGCAAGGGTGAGGTAGAGGGTGGAAGAGGATGGTGCAAGTGGCTGGTTTGGTGGTGGAACCAGTGGAATAGGGCGGCGGTGCAAAAACAGAGAGGGAGATGGAAAGAGAAGAAAGGGAGAGAAAGAAGATCAGGGAAGGGGAAGGAAGGCTTGAAAATGGGCAAGATGAAGTAGGGAGGGAAGAAGAAAAAGAAGAGGGAGAGAAAAGGATGGGATAGGGGGCTCAATAGGGTGACGACAGGGTGGTAGGGATGTGGGAGTGGTAGAGAGAGGGAAGAGAAAGAAGGGGAAAGGTAGGGCATGGGCGAGGGGAGAGATGGGTGGTGGGGTCGAGATGGGATAAGAAAATGATGGAGGAGAGAGAGGGTAGTAGGGAGGAGGAGGGTTGTAGGTAGGGTGGCCAGAGATGGTGGGGGTGGTTGGCTGTAGCTTCGAGGAAAGGAAGAATAAGAAAGAAAGAAGGGGGAGGTTGCGTGTAGGTCGGGCGAAGGAGAATAAGGGTGTGGGTCGGCCCGGTCGAGGGAGAAGGAAGGAAAGAAAAGGAGGGGGTCTAAGCTAGACGATGTGAGCGGGGGAGGTAAAGAAGGAAGGAAGGAAATGGGCCAACAACCTAGGCGCGCAAGGGGAAGAGGTAGGCTGGCCTGGCGGCTCGAAGGAAGAAGAAGAAAAAAGAAAGAAATGATGAAAAAGGAGAAAGAAAATAAAAAGGTTTTAAGGAGAGGGGAAAATAGGAAAATTTTAAATAATTTGATTTATAAAATAATAGAATGTAATATTTTTGGGTAATAAATTTATTTAATAATATAATATAATATATGGGTTTAAAAAGGATAATTTTTGTAAAATATTAGTTTGAAAAATTATTTAAATAAAAAGAGTATGATAAAATAACAAAATATCTATTTTAATTTATTAAATATTCCTACCCATTTTATATACTCAAAAATCCGTAAAATAATTAAATTAAATAAATTTAAAAGCTAATTTATTCAAAATAAAAGTTATTTATTAAATTATAGGCTTTTAAAATTTTGGGAGATTACAATGGGTTTGGGGAAACAAGTTAAATTATTCAAATAGAGGTGAAATGGGTTTTTGTAGAAGTTTAACCTATAACATGGTTAGTCAAACTAGTTGATTGACTTAAAGAACCAGTCGATGGATTTAGGGAAACTAGTTTAGGTTTTCAGCTTGAGGAAATACCATTTTTAAAGGACTAAATATCTACATGAACTAGTCAATTGGTTCCAAGGGTTTTTGAAGATTTGAAGCCCTGGTTTTGAAAACACAAACCAATCGACCAATTTTAGCTATAATTAAATCCTTTTAAAGCACTTTAAAAAAAATTTAGGATTTAAAAACATAAAATTCATATCAAATAAATTTAAAGAAGATTTTAAAACTCAAGAGATTAAATTCACAAACCCTTACAAGATAACTTAAGACTTAAAGTATAAGCCTTGAGGTATTGATTCTTGGTATATTGATATAGTCATCTCTTATGCTTTGAAACTTTATTGCTCTTTTAAAATTTTCGCTTGAAATATGGTTTGGAAAAGTATGGTTCAACATCCTTTTGCTTAATATAGTTTATGCATACTTAAATAGACAAGTTGATCCTTTAAGAAAATTTATTATCATCAAAATAAGGATTAATGCATTGATTGACATAGGAAGTTAACAAATAGGAGTGATTGTTACACCAATGATTTTAATACTTAAAATTTCTTTTTAGCATAAACAAATACATAAAGCAATGGCTATTACTGCTACATCTAATGGAACACCTCAGAATTTTATAACATTTGTTTTTGTGTGCTTAACTATTTTATTCAAAACTAACTCTTAAACCTTGGCCTAATTATTTTATTAATAACCTTATGACCCGTCGCAACCCCCTCCCCTTCTTCTCCTTCCTCTTTCCCCGATGAGAATCCCGACCAACCTCCACCATTTTCGCCACCCAATCTACAACCCCTATCCCCCATTGACCTCTCTAACTCTCTCTCTCTCCTACTATTCTCTGCCCCATCCCGGCCCCACCATTTCTCCCTTCCCCCATGCGCGACCACACCTTCCTTCTCCCTCTCCCTGCAACTCCCATCTCCATACCACCTACCGCCACCCTCGAGCCTACCTATCCCCTTCTCTCTCTCCTTCTTCTTTTTCCTCTTCCCTTCTTATCCCATTCGGCCATTTTCGAGCACCATATGCCTTGCCTGAGCCTCCTTTTTCTCCCTTTCTTCTCCTCCCCTCTCTCCCCTTGTTTTTGTTTTGCCGCCCATCTCCGCCGCCGTTGTCGCCTCAACCACTACCTGCACCACCGTCGCCTCAACCACCACCTGCACCACCCCTGCCACCCTTTACCTTACCCCTGAACCATCACAACCCCCATTAAGCCACCCCTCAACCTCCTTCTTCCTCCTCTCCTCTGTTTCTCTTCTCTCCCTCCCTTCTCGGCATCCACCCTACGCAACCTCAATTTGCTGCCGTTTCGTCGTCTCTACCGCTACCTGAGCCACCAAACCAATCCTTGCAACCCCCTCTACCACCCCCAATCCTACTTTGCCCGAAAACACCACCCAAAAGTTTTCATTTTCCCTCTCCCTTTTCCTTCCTCACCAGCCCCCATCTCGACCTCCCTCCTTGGCCGCCACCTTCGTAGCCTCACTGTCGCCTTCAACCCATCCTTGACCACCATCTACACCCCCTCTCCACTTCTGCACCATTCCCTTGCCCCAAATCCTTCTCCATCATGTCTTTTTTCTTAGCCCCAAACCACGAACCTGAAAGTGCCCAATTTTCCCTCTTTTCACCATCTTCGAGCCCCCTCCTCCTTCTTTCCTTGCATGTAGCTCATGCTGCATGAGCAACATGAGCTGCTGTCTTTGTTAATTAATTTGGGTAATAATTTTTAAGGTATAATAATCTTTTAATTTAATTATTTGATTAATTAAGTGTTATAAAGCCTTATACTTTGATTTTTATTATTTCTAATGTAATAAGTCTTGATATTTTTTTAGGTATTGGTTTTGATAATCAAAGCTTGAACCTTTAACCGGAATACCGGTAATGTTCGTTTTTATGTGAATCGAGGTAATCGTTAAATCCCACTTAAACGCATGGATTAATGTATGTTAGCATATTAGGATTTTAATATATTATTATTCTTGATATATGATGTTTAATATGATACATGTGGTCTCTTTTGTTGATTGATAAAAAGAAAGAATGATGGTTTATATGCTATGTATGAAAATATTATTTAAGGTAAGAGTTTGGTGGTTGATGAAAATGTTAAGTATTATCCATGTTGTATTATGCTATTGGGATCTTAATGCATGGTTAATATTTTGTGAGCCTTAGGAACATTTTAGTAATGTATCTTGTATAAGAATATGGCCTAATATATATATATGGGTGCTAATAAGTATTATATTAATTATAAGAGTTGTGGGTGAAGTGTTAATATCAATATATTATGTAGTAATAATAATGTTTTAATACAAGTGGTGTACTAAGGGGTAAAATGGTAACTTTTAATTAAAAGGGTATTATGGTAATTTTAGAGGCAAGGGCAAGGTGGTGATTTTATAATTAAAGCGTAAAACAGTAATTTTGGAATTAATGGATAAAATGGTAAATTTATAAGTAGAAGGATAAATTGGTAATTTTATGTATAAAGGGTAAAATAGTGATTTTGTAATTAAAGGGACAAAATGGTCATTTGGTAATAAAAAGGTAAAGTGGTAATTTTGTAATAAAAGGGCAAAATGGTAATTTGTAATAAAAATGTA
This sequence comes from Tamarix austromongolica, assembly GCA_039764185.1. Taxonomy (NCBI): domain Eukaryota; kingdom Viridiplantae; phylum Streptophyta; class Magnoliopsida; order Caryophyllales; family Tamaricaceae; genus Tamarix; species Tamarix austromongolica. Next base: position 75,702,400 of record CM077815.1, on the reverse strand, counting down.
AAATGGTAATTTTATGATTAAAGGACAAAATGGTAGTTCTGTAATTAAAGGGCATAATGGTAATTTTGTGATTAAGGGGTAAAATGATAATTTTGTGATTAAAGGGAAAAATGGAAATTTTATGATAAAAGGGGCAAAATGATAATTTTATAAATGAAAGGGTGTTATGGTAATTTTTAGAAGTTAAGGGGTAAAATGATAAATTTGAAAGTAAGGGGGTAAAATGGTAATTTTGTAAATAAAACGGGTAAAGTAGAAATTGGAAAGGAGTAACATGGTATAAATTAATATAAAAAGAAAATTTAATTATTAATTTCTATTAGTTTTATTATTTTTAAAAATTAAGAAAAAAACCCCAAATACCCCTAACCACCTCATTTTCTTTTTTCTTTTTTTTTCCTTTTCCTTTTTCCCTTTTTTCTTCCTTTTTCTTTTTTCCTTCTTCCCTTTTATCCTTTTTTCTCCTCTCTCGTAAGACCCCTAAATACCCAAAAGACATACTGAGGTCCTATGTATTGGATTTTTAGGGTTGTTGGGAAGAGTGCGTAAATTTGATAAAATTTTTGTACAACAACAACTACCATGCAAGTATAGTGATGACTCCCTTCGAAGCATTATATGTATGGAAGTGTAGGACCCCCTTGTGTTAGAATGACATCATTGAGATAGTGGTGGTGGGACCTAAGATGATCGACGAGATGGCCAAGCAGGTTTTCCAAATTTAGGATTGGATAAGAGCGGCTTAGAGTAGAAAAAAGAGTTATGTGTATTGGAAGTGTTAGAGTAGTGACTTTGAGCCTGGGGAAAAAGTGTTGTTAAGGGTTTTCCACACTAAGGGCTTATTTGGGAGATTGAGCTGATTAAGCAAGGAAACCCTTAACAACGCTTTTTCTCCCCACTAAGGGCATGCAGAGATTTGGCAGAAAAGGCAAGTTGGGCTCGAGGTACATCGGACCCTATGAGATGTTGGAGTCGATTGGTGAGGTTTTATACCGGTTGGTACTTCCTCCAGAGTTGGCTCAAGTCCACAATGTGTTCCACATCTCACAGCTGCAAAAATACGCTGCTGATCCTTCCCATGTGATCCAGCCTGACGAGGTCGAACTTGTTGATTCCCTAGCCTATAAAGAGGGACCTGTACGAATCCTTGTCATCAAGCTCTAGAAGACCCGCATGAGTGTGGTTTCCCTTGTGAAGATTCTCTAGAGCCGCCGTGGAACCAAAGAAGCTACTTGGGAAGCTGAGAAAGACATGCACGAGGCGTATCCGGAACTCTCAACTATAGGTATGATAATCCTTAGTAAACCCCATCTTCTTTAAGGGGGTAGTAACATCGCAATTCATACTTCTATTATCCCAATCATCTTATAACTGTTTTTCCTCACTCATTATCCCCAGAATTTAGCGAGTGACTTTGGGGACGAAGTCTTTCTTTAAGGGAGTAGTAATGTAATACCCCAAAACCTTAATTTAGGAATTAATAATAAAATAGGGGTTAATAGGTAGATCAATTAAATAATATTAATATAATGGAAGTAATTAAGACAAAAAAAAGAGAAAAATAATATAGGAATTAAATTAGTGGAGATTAGGGTAATTTGTTAACTAAAATGGAATTTAGGAAGATTTAACCAAAATTTCATATTAATATAAAAAGGAAATTTAATTATTTATTTTTACTAATTTTATTATTATTAAAAATTTAGAAAAAAAAAATCCGAAATACACCCAGCCACCTCATTTTTCTTTATTTTCCTCTTTCCCTATTTTCTTTTTCCTTCTTCCTTTTTCTCTCCTTTCTCCTCTCTTCTCGTCAGCCTGGGCCTCGCCCACGTGGCCCAACTTCTCTTGTTCTTTTTCCCCGCACAGTCCATCCCACTTTCTTTTTTTTCTCTCCCCCTCGCACGACCCAACGCCTGCCCGTCCTTCCCCTTTTTCCCCTTATAACCCCATCTCATACCTCGCCCCTCGGTCATTGGTGTGCATGGCCGCTTTGCATGGCACTACCCTGCATCGGTCACCCACCCTTTACAACTGCGACACCCTCAACAACACCCTACCCCCTACAACCCTACACCCTTGCAGGCTTATACTGACCTACCACCACCGGCCGACGACCCCCTACCCCTCATACTCCCTTATCCTTATCCTTCTTCTCTTCCCTATGCCTACAATTACCCCATCCCTCACCCTTCTTCCTCTCCTCTTGCTTTACCTAGAAAATTCCCAAAATTACCACTATCGCACCATTAGATGCCGCCCCAGCGGCCATAGTGCATCACCACCGTCCAAACCACCACCCAAACTCTTCCCTCCATTACCCTCCATCAAACCAGACCACTCCCCCGCTCCTAACACTCCCTACACAACTCGCCCTACCTGTGCAAAGTGGGAAGCTCATGCTACCCTTTGCACCCTATCGCCGCCCTGCACCGCTTCCTCTCCCACAACCACTACCCCCACTACCTCCCTCTCAACCCAGCAAACCTTCCCCTACCTCCCCATACCCTTCCTTTCTCCTTTCTCCCCCTCCTTTCTCCTCCTCCATGTTTAGCCACCACTGCCACGTGCACTACCACCTTGCCACGTGCGCACCACCACCACAACCCTCTTGGTCCAGAAAACCTACTACCTCATAACCACCACCTTCATTTCTCTTTTCCAACCTCAAAGCTTAACTTTCTCAAGTCACCACCACTCTCATCGCTGCTGTCGCCGCCGTGCACCATTGCCACCCCCAACTACCACCTCCACTTCTGGTTATACCCTAACCCTTGCTATCATTTAATTATAAATTATTTTTTATAGTTCTATTTTTAGCCTTACTACTACTACTACTACTACTACTACTACTACTACTACTACTACTACTACTACTACTACTACTACTACTACTATTAGCACTATTCTACCATTATTATTATTATTATTATTATTATTATTATTAATCATATTATAGTTATTATTACCACTAATATTATTGTTGGTCTCTTTAATAATACTAACCTTATTAATATTATTAAGACTATTGTTATTATCATTAGTATTATTAGTTTCTTACTAAAAATCAATTAGGGGATAACGAAATGAATAAGAGGAAAGTTAACACTAGTGTTCCACTCTTATAGGTGAACCAACCCCATCCCCTAAGGAGGCATAAGAGTCATGCTCCAAGCTTGGTATTGGTGTAGATAAGGATGTGGTTAAGGCCAAATTGTGTGCTATGTATTTATGTATGTTCGGTTATATGTTTGTATCCTATGTGGTTATGAATTATATGCTTGTTTCTCAGCTTGCTAAGCATAGAGCTAAGATAAGTTGTATATTTGTTATGACATGTGTAATATGGTGATATGACTTGTATTTGTGTTGTGTCTTATGTATTGTTGCCTTATATGACATGCATGCTTGGAGTCCTTAAGTAGTATGATGAGGTTGTGGGGAGATAAAAGAAGTAAAGAAAGTGGAGTGGTAAGAGGGAGGTGAGAATGAAATGCTCCGAAATTTTCTAATTTTAAATATTATATTTAAATGAGGTTTTATTATAAAAATTAATTAAATAAATTATTTTATTAAAATAAAAGGAAATTAATTAGGATAAATCAAGAAGAAATTTATAACTATTTTTATTAGGAGATAATTTGGGTATTTTAACTAATTAAGGATCTTATTTTGGAAATTAAGTAAATAAATTATTCTATTTAAAATAAGGAGGATAAAATATTTCCAAATTAATAACAATTTTATAAACAATGTAATTGAAGAAAATTAGGGTTTTTTACTAATTAAAATAGAATTTATGGAAAATATTTTAAAAACCCTAAATTAGCCTAAAAAGGGAATTTAATATTTTTATTAAATAAATAATTTATGTTAAATATCCAAAATATTCTAATTAATTTATTTAAACCCAAAACCTTAATTTTTTCCTTTTTCCTTTTTCCTTTTCCTTTTATTTTCTTCTTTTTCTTTCTTTTTGTCTTTCTTTCTTTTTCTTCTTTCTTCCGCAATTGGGCCTAGACGCGGCCCAACCCACCTTCTCTTCCTCTCCCCGTAGCCCAACATCGCTGACTGTACCTATATACGTCCAAACGCGGCGTTTTGTCCTTCTTAATACCAAGACGTCGTGTCTTGTTTAATGAAGGAGTAACCGGCGTCGATCGGTCTGGTTCTTCCCCTTTTCTTTTCTTTTTCCCAGCCGACCGGTCCACCTCCCTTTCTCCTTCCTTCTTCCTCCTTTCTCCTCCGTCGACGTGGCTGTAGCTCCCGACCCCAACAATGGTGTCGCCGGCTACAGGGACTTTAACCGGCAGTTTCTTGCCTCATTGTATTCCCCTTGACTTGAGGAATAAATTGGCATAGCTCTTGTCTGTTATCTCTCGCACGTTTCCTCTCCCCAGCCTCGCGAAACTTCGATCCAACCCAAACGATTGCCGACCAATTACTGCCGCCAGCCACCCAAATCCTCGCACCTCATACCTTCCTACCGACCCTCAAAACCCTATTATACCATCTACAATCTATAAATAGCCTAGTTGTAGGAGTTTTTGGAGTTTTTCTTCCCTAAAAACCCTAAGCAAGAGCTGGTCACCACCCTGACTTCAGACGCTTCCCCCGCTGCCGATAGTCAACCTCCACGCCACCGCAACATTCCAATTTCTTCCATGCAATTTCCTCTAGCTAACTAAGCTCTCCAAGTCCTTCAATTCTTCTCGCACGAGCTGCAATAGCCGTGCGAAATATCTTGCCCGCCTCGTAAAAATCTGTAACTCGAAACCTTTAAGCCACCGTCCGCCGCCGCTTCCGCCACTTCTACTGCCCTTTGAACCACCCAAAAACTCCCTCTAATCCTCCTCCACCAAACCATAACCTTATTTTATTTTCCCCCTACTCCTTCTCTTTTTTTCTTCATCTTTTTCCCTCTTAGATTATTTTTTCCGGCCACCGCCGTGAACCACCGCCGGTGTCGCCCATTCCCGCCGACTCAAGGTGAAACCCTAGACCTTCTTAGTCATTATTTACTATTTATTGTAAATTATTCTATTTTTATTTTATTTATTAGTAATTATTCGAATATAATAATTATTTCCTTGCTATTAATATTATTATTATTTGATATAAAAGTTATGCTGAATTTTACTTGCAGGGTAGAGAGTAGTAATAAAATAATTTTATTGTTAGTTTCGAATTTTAAGTTATTAATTGAATTATTATATGATTATTATCATTCTTCTTATTATTATTAATATTATAATTATTAGAATAACTATTATTATTATTATCATTTTATTAATTATTCTGGAAAATCTTAGGCCCTAATTTTGTATTAACATTCGCACTTATGTATTTTAGTATTATTATTTCTATTTTTTATAACCATTAACAATAATAATATTATTATCTTTATTATTTTAATATTATTAATATTAATAAATAGTAGGTCATTAGTTATAAGTAGGGTCGAAACCCCACTTTAAATTTAAAGCTTATATATTATTATTATTCTTAATATTATCTTTATTTATAATATTTAGTTGTTATTAGAATTATTATTATTATTATCATTATTCTTTTATCTTTACTAATATTATTTTGGTGAAGGATAGAAACCCTTATATCACCTTTTTATTTTGAACTGCATTAGTTTTATTATTAATATTCTACTAGTATTTTGTAGAGTCAATTCTAGTATAATAATTTTTAATTAAAAATAAGATCTTGGGATAAGTTATAAATAATAGCATTCTTAAGAGAAAACCTAATCCTAGTATTTTTCTCATAGTAGGTGAGCCCAACCAAAGCCCTCAAGTGATATAGGAGTGTGCTCCAAGACTGTTGACGTTTTAGGTAAGGGGTGCTAAGGCCATACTTGTATTATGTGATTTTATGCTATGCTCGCCATGTGATGTTAATTATAGTGTATTTCGTGTGAATATTGTATAATTATTATTAATACAGCATGATTATGGGATTGAAGTATGTTGGTGTGGATAAATGGTGGCATGAGAATCATGTGTACATTTATGTTATTATTGTTGTACAATGTGGCCTTAAGACATGCATGATGGGGTTGTAAAATAATGATGGAGTGGTAAGATAATTATGGGGTTGTAAGATAACGATGGGGTCATAAAATAATGATGGAGTTATAAAATATTGATGGGGAGTTGCATGTGTTAGGGTTTTGCATGAGGTTGCCTGGTGATTAGGGTTTTGCATGAGGATTAGGGTTTGCATAAAATTAGGGTTCCATGGAAAATGGGTTGCATGGGAGTTAGGGTTTGCATGGAAATATGTTTTACGTGGAGTTAGGGTTTGCATGGAAATATGTTTTACGTGGAGTTAGGGTTCGCATGGGAGTATGGTTTGCGTGGGGATTAGGGTTTGATTGGAAGTGTAATTTACGTGGAGCTAGGGTTGCATAGTGTTGGTCATGCATATCTAGGGTATTATCTAGGATGAAAGTTGTTGAATAAGATACTTAAGATACTAATAATTTAAAGTGAAAGATCATTGAGACGGGACCAACCGATCCACCGGTTCGGAATAGTGGTTAGGGTGTTTACCCTATGTGTGACCGATCCATAGGCTATGATAGTGGTTGGGGCATGGTGTCCTATGCGTAACCGATCCACCGGTTATAATAGTGGGGGTTCCCGAGCTCAATAAAAATAAACCATAGTTTGCAAGGTACCTAAAAGATACTAATTACTTATAGTGGAACACCATGCGAGCCGGGGCCAACCGATCCACCAGTTAGGAATAGTGGTTAGGACACGTAGTCCTATGTGTATCCGATCCACCGGCTATAATAATGGTTAGGGTATGATACCCTATGTGCCTCCGATCCACCAGCTATAATAGTGGGGGCTCCCGTATTCACATGGATTTGATAAAAAGGCATGATGTGTATCGATTTCCGATAAAAAAATCAATTAAGTAATTAATCTGGACTTTAATTGGGCTTTTATGTATCTACACGATTGATTGTACGATATTATGTTACCGTGATTATGCCTCTGTTATGTCCTCTGTATGAATCTCTATGCTTATGTGTTGGCATTAGTGTTCGGTTACCTTACTTAGTACGTAGCGTACTGATCATCCTTTTTATGGGTGCTACTCATTCCCACGAGTAGTATGCCCTTCTCATTTTGTGCAGGTGGGCGAGACATCAGTCGGGGTTGTGTGTTGAGTTTGTTTGGCTCGAAGTTCGAGAGAGTTGTGGCTATATTTCAATCTTTATGTGATTCTATTTCTTTTTGTTAATATTTCATCGGTTGTAAGTTTAATTCTCTTTTGGAATTGAGTTATAATTATTTATGCGTACTCTGATCTTAGGGTTATAATCTTTCTAGTTCTTTTATGAACTTTTGGTTTGAATTTAATGTTAATCTTTTCTTCTAGCCTTAGTACTTGGTACTGAAACAGTCGGAGAGAATTGGTTGGGTACTAAGTGTGGCGGTAACATGCCCAGAATTCACAGGTTTTAAGTGTTTCTATTTTAATTGCTTCCACTTTTAAAAAAATTAGTGAATTTTGGGGTGTTACAGAGAAATGCCTAATTATTTTATGACTTATGGGGGGACAAATAAAATGATAATATTAATAAAATAGGATGACGGAATAAATCTTGCATGGGAAGTGTAAGGCTTGAATGGGGTGGTTAGTCTTTTCATAGGGGTAACTTTTACATGGGAAAAGGTGATTTAAGGTCTAAGAAAGGTGAGAGAAGAGGAGTTTGGGTGATTGGAGTCAATGAGTGAAAAATAGTACATAGGTTGGTATAGTAGTGCATAAGGGGCTTGACTAGGGTAAATGAGAAAGATTCTAAGTGGGGGAAGCATGTGAAAGGGAAAGTTAATGAGAAGTGGTTGGAGAGTGTGGGATAAGAAAGGAGAAGTGTTAGGGTTTGGGGTGGCCAACTAGGATTTTCATGGCCACACATGCAGAATGAGAAGTAAGGTTGCGATGTTGAGTGTAGATCAAGTTGAGTGATAGGTTGGAAGCAAAGGGAGCATGGGTCGTGTATGATAGGGAGAGGTTAGGCCATATAGACCAGATTAGGGTTTCTGAGGGAAAACCCTAGAGGGCGATGGTGAGTTAAACCAAAAATATAGGAAAGTGGGCCCAACCCACATACATAGGACTTTGGGTTTTTTATGGTGAGTAAAGGAAAAGGGGGAAAGATATATAGGAGTTCTAGGATGCGTAGAAGTCCCAAGATATGAGATGAGGCTTTTTAGGGGAGCATGTGTGAAAGGGGTGAGAATGGGAAGTCCAGTAGGCATGCATGTCTAGTATCAAAGTACTTATTGAATAAGACATGAATAAGACATTAACTATTTAAAGTGAAAGATTATTGAGTCGAGACCACTAATAATAGTGCCCAGGTATAGGGTGCCCTAAAGACCGATCGAACAACGAATAATGGTGGCCAGGTACATGTTGTCCTGAAGTATTTTTCGATCCACCAACTATAATAGTGGGGGATGATGAGCTCAATAAACCAAACCTTAATTAATAATAAGCCACAGAAAAGGTACTAATTACATACAATGGAACACCATGAGAGTCGAGGTTAGCCCGATCCACCGACATAATAGTGGCCAAGAGAGTTCTTCCCTGGATGTTTCCGATCCACCGGTTATAATAGTGGGGTTCCCGTACTCACATAGACTTAAATTGAGAACTGTATGAAAATGGAAATAATGGTCAGAGATATGATGATTATGCTTAAACGAACTGATTCACTATTTTTACTCTCTATCTTTTATGTATGGCCTTAGCTTCATGGTTACCTTACTCAGTACGTAGCATACTGGTCACTCATTTCATGGGTGCTGCTCATTCCCATGAGCAACAACCCTTTCTGAGTTGGTACAAGTAGGAGATGCTGCATTTGATGACTTTGACGCATTTGATGCATTAGGCAGGGCTAAGTGATGGCCTATTGGACTTGGCATGGGGCCAAATAGAGTGTTGTCCAGGCTCACCTGTTTTTATTTTTTGTCATTGTTTGTTGATCATACTATTTTTCCTATAGGAGCTTTGACACTATACTAGTTTTCTATTTCTATAACTACTCTTATATCCCGCACTCTACTTTTAATTATGAATTATTAGAATCCTTATGGTTTTATGTCCTATTCAAATTAATGTCTATGAGTTTTCTAGCCTTGTGGTTGATACGAGGTTCGATGGGGGATAGACTTGTGTTGATCACAGTAGTAGCACCCCTGTCTTAGTGTATGGTTTTTGTGTAAACAAAAGTTTTCAACTGTGAAATTTGGGGGTATTACAATAGCCTTCATGCCTACCTGTGTTTTGTATCCTGCCTTTGAGTCTTGCCTATAATGTTGTGGATTGTGTTGATCTATGCTTGTGAGACTACTAGTGTTATGATATTTTTCGGGATTGATATTGAGATGTGGCGCGTGGTTATTATTTTATATTAGATTTTCACCCGTGCGATGCACGAAGATAATAATAAATGAGGTATATTTAACAAGTTTAGGTTTCAAAATGAAAATATAAACTAATAGTTGAAAAGAAGATATGAATTTAAAATATTAGAGATAAATTATTGTACATAACTGATAAAATTACATGATCAAATCTTTTCAAACACTTCCTTAAATACAACATTTATTGTTGAATTACTTTCATGAACATCATCATCGCATATCAAAGTTTTTAAACCTTTACAATTTGTGACTCGAGAAGCCACGACATATAATTGACCATGACAGAATATTGTTTTTTTTTAAATAGAGCAACATTACTAAGTGATTGACCTTGAATTTTTTTTTATTTTCATGGCATATGATACAATTAGCATAAATTTTCTTTGATTAAACTTGAAAGGTAGTCTCGAGTCAGATGGCATTAAAGACATTCTCAGTAATAATACTCGAAGACCAGCATTACTTCCACCTAAGATCCTTGCTTACAAGACATGAGATCTAAGCCTTGTGATGATCATCCTAGTACCATTACATAGGCCAAGTGAATGATCCATATTCCTCAACAACATAGTTGGTGTACCTATCTTCAAATTCAACACATGGTTTAGTGCACTAGAGCACTTAATTCCATTTAGAAATTTTGGAGTGTGTAGATATTATAATAAATCATTATTTGCATCTGATTTGCATCTTGTATCAGAACTGGAATAAGTTTTCTCTTTATCAGAGTTAATTGGCAACATAAATTCATTTATGGACTCAACAATATCAAGAGTTGGTACTAGTATAGATCTTCCTTCAAAATAAGCATTGTCTGTGATATTTTTATTGTACTTCGAATACGTGCTTTCCACATTAGCTACAATTGGGTCTTCAAAATGTTTTATTAGAATATCATTTGAAATTTCTAATATTGCATGACCACCATTACTCCCTCAAATTATTCCATCTTCTATGCTTGCAATCCATTCTGAAAATTGCTTCAACTCAAGACATTCATCAACCAAGCTTAGTTTTTGTAACCTCATGTTCTTTGTTAAGCGTAAAACCTTACAAAATCTCCATAAGTATGAAGAGTTAATAGTTGCATGAATAATATCTTGTCTACTACCTTTAGGAATGACAATAATATTTGTCTAAAATCTTCACCAAGAATAGTTGTCTTACCTCCAAGTGGCTTCTTAAGGCTGAACTCATTGGTGATGTAAAAGATCTCTCATGGTTTTATCCAAAGCTTTAAAGCATTACATGTGCATTATTGGTGCTTCATCCCAAATAATGAGTTTACACCTTATAATCAACTCATCCAATGGACTACCTTGTTTGATGTTATATGTTGAAACTTCATTTAGATTTATAGGTGTTTTGAATCGAGAATGAGTCGTCCCTTCGCTTGTTAATAAAATATAAGCAATTCCACTTAATGCCACATTTAACATAATATCTCCTTATAATCTTATAGCTGTTGATAAAGTCATCCATATAAATGCCTTTCCTATACCTCCGTATCTATAAATAAAGAATAATCCACCTACATCAAACTAAGTTGCCTCCACTATAGTGTCTGTAATCCCCCAAAATTTTAGAAAACCAATAATTTAATAAATAGCTTTTATTTAAAATAAATTAGCTTTTAAAGTTATTTAGTTTAATTATTTTATGGATTTTTGAGTATGTAAATTTGGATAGGAGTATTTAATAAATTAAAAATAAATATTTTGTTATTTTATCATATTATTTTTATTTAAATAATTTTTCAAACTAATATTTTACCAAAATTAGCCTTTTTGAACCAATATATCAAATTATATTGAATTAAATTATTAAATTAAAAATTTATCAAAAATATTATATTTTATTATTTTATAAATTAAATTAAATTACTTCCTCCTATTTTCCCTTTTCCCTCTCTTTCCTTTTCTTTTCTTTCTCCTTTTCCTCCTTCCTTTCTTTTTCTTTTTTTTTCTTTTCCTGGCTCGGGTTGCCAGACTCCTCCCCCTTCCTTGCGCCTAGGTCGTTGGCCCATTTCCCTTGCCCCAGCCACGCACAGCCCAGACCCCCTCTTCCTTTTTTCCTTTCTTCCCTTCACCCTGGACCAGCCCAGCTTTTTTTCTTTTCCCTGCGCCGGACCGGTCTGGTCTCCCTCCCTCTCCCTTCTTTCTTTCTTCTTCGATCACCCCGAGACCCCGACCACTCTTCATCACCACACCTGCATCCATTCCCGACCACCGAGACGCCGACCACCGCCCCTGCAACCACTGCCACCACCTGCAACACACTCTGCCTCTCTCTCTCTCTCTCCCCTGTATTTTTCACCAAATTGGAATTGGGCAACCATGCACCCCGTCCCACATGGCTCCCCTTACCCCCCGTCGTCACCCTCTCCCTGCCACCCTAAACACTGCCGCCGACTACCACCTATTCCCCCTACCTTTCCTCTTCCTTTTCTTCTCCTCTTCAACCCATTTTCTGCCCCATTGTCCTTTACCCCCGACCTCCTCTCCTTCCTCATTTTCTTCCTCTCCCATTTCCACCCTATTTTTGCGTCGCCACCACCGTCTGCCGCTCTTGCCACCCTCCACCTTAGCCTTCCGCCACCACGACGTCCCTCTCAGGCCATCCTACAACCCTCTTCCTCCCCTCTTCTTTTTCTCCCTGTTTTTCACCCTTCTCGACAACCCACCTGCAACCCCTCCTTACGCCACCGTCCGACCGCCTCTTCCGCCACCCTGACCATCAATCTCCTCCCTACAACCCCCTCTACCCCCACCATGCCTTAGTTGGTCAAAAACAGCCCTTGCACCCCTCCATTTTCCCCTCCTCTTTTCCTTCCTGCTCAGCCCTTCCACCTCGACCCACTTTAGTAGCCACCTTTGCCACCTCGCCGCCGCCGCCTCAACCGCCCTTGGCCGCCAACAACCCATCCCTAGCATCCACCTACACCCCCTCTTCACTCCTGCACCATTCCCTTGCCTTGAAACATCCCCCGTCTATCTTCTTTTCTAGCCTAAAGACCCCAACCCGAAAATAGCTATTTTACCTTCCTTCACTCCCTCTTCGAGCCTTTTTTCCTTTTATTTTTGCATGCAGCTCATGCTGCATATGCAGCATGAGTTCCTGCATTTGTTGGCCATTTTTATTAAAAACTTTAAGGTATGATAATATTTAAATTAATTATTTCCTTAAGCAAAATTTCTAAAGTCTTATATCTTGATTTTATTATTTCTAATAAATATTGATATTATTTTTAGGTATTGGTTTTTCTAATCAAAGCTTGAATCTTTACCGGGATACGAGTAAGATTTGATTTTATGGGATCTAAGGTAATCGTTAAACCCCACTTAAATGCATGATAAACATATGTTTACACATTAAGAATTTTAATATGTTATTATGGTTGATATATGGTTGTTAATATAAATTATATGTTGCTTGTATTCTTTAATGAAAAGGAAAGTATGCTCTTTTATGTGATATGTGTGGAAATTTTGCCTAAGGGAAAAATTTGATTATTAATGGAAGTGTTAATCAATTATCCATGTTATTTTATGTTATTGTGACCATTTATGCATGAATAATGTTATTGTGAGCCCTAGGGGCATTTTTGTAATATTCCTTGTGTTAGATTATGGCCTAATATTTGTAGGTGCTAATATGTATTATGTTAAAATATAATAGTTGGTGGAGTTGGATATTGTTAATGGAGTATTAATATTATTATTTCAGGTGGTAATGATAATTTAATAAAAGTGGAGTAATGAAGGGGGTAAAGTAGCAATTTTGAAGGACAAGGGCAATATGGTAATTTTACAAGTGAAAAGGGGTATTGTGGTAATTATGGAAGTTAAGGGTATTATGGTAATTTTATGAGTAAAGGAAAATATGGTAATTTTTCAAGTAAAGGGGCATTATGGTAAATTTTGGAGGTAGAGGGGCAAAATAGTAATTTTATAAGTAAATGGTAATATGGTAATTTTATAAGTGAATGGCGAAATGGTAATTTTATAAGTAAGGGGTATTGTGGTAATTTTGGGAGTAAAGGGGTAATATGGTAATTTTGGAAAAAAGGGCAATATGGTAATTTTGTAAGGAAAGACAAAAATGGTAATTTTGGATTTAAAATGGTAAATTATCAATTATAAATATGGAGAAGGGTAAATTAATAATTATAAATATGGAGACGTGTGAATTAATAATTAAAATATGGAGAAGGGTAAATTAGTAATTATAATTATAAAGAAGGGTAAATTAATAATTGTAATTATGAAGAAGGATAATTTGGGATTTATGATAATTGAAAAGGGTAAAATGGCAATTATAATAATTGAGAGGGGTAAAATAGTAATTATGATAAAGAAGAAGGGTAATTTGATAATTTATCCAACTAAAGGGGCAATTTGGTAATTTAACCGACTAAAGGGTAAATTGGTAATTGTTTAACCAATTAAAGGGGCAAAATAGTAATCATGATAATGAAGGAGGGTAATTTGGTAATTTATCCAACTCAAGGGCAATCTAGTAATTATAACAAAGGAAAATGGCAATTTGGTAATCTAATCAATCAAATGGGAAAGAGAGTAAGGATTATCCGGACTGTTAGGGTTCTCTCTTTGTTTTTACTTTCTGGTTTAAATGTATTTCTTGTTCTTGTAACTACCACTGGTGGATTCTAATTTTGTAAAGTGTATTGCGCTACTCTGATTTAAATATGTTTTGGAAATCTAGCAAAGTGTATCTCATTCCTTTAGCTTTAGCACTTGGTACTGGAACGGTATGAGTGAACCGGTCTAGTACTAAGTGTGGCGGTAATATCTCCAACATTTACGATTTTATAATTTGTTTCCGCAAACTCTTTCAAATAAAACGAAAATTTTCAATAGTAAATTTTGGGAGTGTTACGGTGTCATACACGTGTCTCAATTCCAAGGTCATATGAGTTAGATGTTTGTTGAGTTTTTCTTTCAATATTGACCGATCGTAACATATTTTCTCACACATCACTGTATTTCCTACTGTTTCAAAAATTTGTTGGGTAATAATGGCATTGATTCAAAATCTCATAGGCTTTTACCACATTTTTGTAACAAAATTTTCATGTCTACCTATAGTTTAGTAGCAGCCGTTAGGCCTACCTCTGGTTTCGGTAGCAACCTTTGTACCTACTTGTGTTTGGTATCAAGCATTTGAGCCCTACCTGTTATGTTATGGATTGTATTGATAAGTGCTTGTGAGCCTACTAGTGTTATGAGATTTGTTGGGATTCATGTTGAGGTGTGGTATGTGGTTATTGTCTTGTATTTGAGTTTGATGAGTTTCTAATTATACTACAAAGAGCATCCCTTGGATGTTTTATTGGTAAGTTTTAGCTAATCCTAGATGAACGAGTATGGATGGTATGATGTATTGGTGGCATGTGATTATATGAATGATTAATTGACCCCTGTATAGTTGATGCTTTATACCACATATATTTTGATGCTTTGCATGTGTTTTATGTTAGTTTTTCAGTATAGTTTAGTATAAAGGGTTGCTCAGTACCGTTATACCAAATGGTTCCTTTTGTAGGCCCTACCTATTCAATAGATAGTGGTCTTTGTAGGTAAGCTTCTGAGCTCAGTTGAAGCTGGCAGTTTTCTGAGAGTGTAGGATTTTCCGGTGCTTCTTTGTTATTTTAATTTTAGTAGTTTTTGGATGCCTGTGTCCTCTTATATTTATCTCTCTCTCTTTGAGTTTTATAAATCGTTGATGTTGTTTTTGCTTAGCACCATATTTATATGATATTATCCCTACTCTAATTTTGTAATCATGTTATCAATTTAAGCAAAATAATAATTTTAGCCTTAGTACTTGGTATGAAAATGGTATGGGTAACCAGACTTATATCAAGTGTGGTGGTAACACCCATCGTTTTATTATTTTAACTTCTGTGCTTAACTCTGTAAACAAAATTTTTTAGTGGTAAGTCAAGGTGTTACAATTCACCTATCCTATGCTTGCAGTATCATACTCACTTTAAGACTTATTGCACTTAAAATAGAACATATAAGTAATATTCAAGCCTTAATCCATGTATTGACGTAAACTTGATAAGCTATCACATATGTCTTCACTTATATCATACTTATAGATCGACTCTTAGTACATGGATCTTAAGAAATTTTATGGAATATATACAATAGAACAATTATATTTTTCTCACAAGACCATTACCACAAAATCACAATTTTTTCTATCTTCGAAGTGTTTAAGCTTGTTTACCTAATATCTAAAAGTCAACTAGAGAAGGAAATAGGAAAATCCTAGCATGACTAAGTTAGGAAAAACTAATCTAGACATAGAATATAGAAAACAATTGAGTTTTATAAAAAAAACAACTTAAATGCTTAGGTTTTACAACCCAAAATATCAAACCAATAAATTTCAGATAATTTATCCAATGCAATAAGTTAGAAACATAATAAGATTGGTTTAAAGTCAAAACTAATGATCAACGAGTAAAAGAATTAGACACAACTCAATTTTAGAAACTATTCCCAGAAAATAGGATTCTAAAGTCCAACATACAAATTCAAATAATTCAAATTAATAAACTATATTGATGGTGTTAGAATGTAATTAAGGTCATTTCAAATAATTATGTAAAATTGATTTTAGAAGAAACAACTACACAAATTTCAAATTTCTTAATTTTATTTTGAAAGTTAAGGTTTTAGGCCCCAAAATGCAATTTGGTTAAGTTTTATTACTTTATTTAAATCAAAGGCTTGGAAATGAAAATAACATATTTTATAATATAGTGTGTAATCAATTTATTAATATAATAAAGAAAATATCCAATTTAATACTATTAGGGTTTTTGAGCCTAGTACGCAAAATTGGTTAAATCTTGTTAAAATATTTAAATTGATGGTTTGAAAATAAGATTGAACATATTCTAATGTAAATTGTATAATCAATTTAATATAGTTAACTCATAAATCAAACTTATTTAAATCCATAAGAGTTTTGACCTAAACATTCAATTCTGATTCATTTCTCATAAATTTCTCAAATTGACACTTTCAATATGAAATTAAATGTATTTTAGTATATATTGTATAATTAAGTTACATAAAATAGCTCAATTTGAGAAATGCAGTATAATCAGGTTAAAAATTCAAATTTCCATAATTCAACCACAAACACCATAATCAACCTATCCAGGTTTGTCATACACTACATTTATTGTCAACTAGGCAACCAATTTATCTTATCATAAGCCAATTCATTCAAAATTAATCAAAATAGAAGTTAGGGTGTTAGGTAATTTATACCAAAATAAATGTAGCAAATCAGAGTGATTGAAGATCAATGGAACTTCATCGGAGGTCAAGGGCCACTCATCAATGGCCAAGAAATGTTGTAGGTGGTTTGATGGTGGCACACCGCCTACTACTGTTAGTAACTCTGTTGCTGTGTTGCCACTATCGTGGCTTGCCCTGATTATTGGAGCTTTACCTTCATGTTGCTGGCTTTGAGGAGGAGGAGAAGGACGAGAGTGTAAGGAGGTGTGGTGTAATAGTGCTATGGTGGTGGGGTTGGAAGTTGAAGGAGAAAAAACAAGTGTTTAGGGTTTCGAGTTTCTAGAAAAAAAATGAACGCAAAGAAGAGAGAGAGAGAGAGAGAGAGAGAGAGAGAGAGAGAGAGAGAGAGAGGCAAAGGGTTAACCCACGTGGTAATTTTTTTAGAAATACTCTTAGAAATTAATAAATAGATTTTTCGAGAAAAATCAAAACTTAATCGATACATGCTTTAAAAAAATCATATATAATACTTATTAAAAATATAAAAATGGTTTTGGAATAATATTTAAAATACAAGAGAGAAATATTTTTAAAAACTTTGAGCTAATTTCATTAATTTAAAATACTTTCAAAAATCAGTCCATAAATCCAATAGAAAAAATAGGAAATAATTTACTTCAAAAAGAAAATCATAAATATATTATAAAAATATTTTAAATTAATTTTTTTGAAGGTCTCAATGACCTTGTAAAACAATTAAATTTAAAAACGAAAATATATTTTCATGGAAACTGATTCATATGAATTTATTAAAATTATAGTCACGAATAAATTTATCTAGAATTATCCATAATGACGAACGATTAAATAAAATTCAAAGTTGATTCAAAACGGAAATAAAATCATAAAATGAATCAAAACTTTAACAGAAATATCGAGAAACACATTTTAAATAAAATAAACCAATTAAAATAAAATTTAAGGTTGAAGCTTATTAATCAACATTAATATTTATAAAAATTAACATTTTGAAAAGCGAGATGTTAGAGTTGTGTTCACTTTCGGTTGCTCCAAACTGTTTCAAACTCTTACACTCATCCGCATATAATCAATCACTGGTTCACAATGTTAATTATAGTGGTATGAATAATATTTCATGTACCTTTTTGAAAATATTTCAAGAACTTTGAATTTATAAAATATTTATAGTTTAAACATCAAACATATATTTAATAGAAAATAGGCCATTCTTTGGTAAGGGCTAATCTCTACACCCTTAATTAAAATTTTTTTAGAAAATAGTTAGTCAAGTGATTGAGAACTTATGAACATGTCAAAATGTAAAAGCAAGCCAAAAAATGGTTTCGATTTATATGTAGTTTAAATTTCTACATAATTTATATTGTTTGACTTAATATATACCACCGATCCAATCAAACTAAATCACTAATTTAACCAACAAACCATTAAGCCCATAATAATGCTAATTCAATAAACCATCATTTTTTCTCTCAAATTATGGAATCTGGTGCTTGTTTAGTATTCCTACGTGTCTTGGATTGGAAACCTTGTTAAACTAAATAGTAAATAGAATTTTGCAAATTTTTTTAGATCCGATGATCTAATTCGGTATTTCAAAAGTTCAATAAGATATATAGGATATCCGATTCATTTTTAGTTAAAAAAATTATACATTTAGGATATTTTGTTTTTGATTGAATTATTTCATCTAAAATAAATATATGATATTTTTTGACTATTTTAACAAGATATCATAGATTCATAATATTGTATTTTATCTAGTTTTAAGTTTTATAGTTTAAACTTTTATAGTAATATTTTCATACCTTTTTTAGATAAAATAAAATAGTTATATGAATATATATATATATATATTCACTGATATATGTTTTTTCTTTTAAAAATGTTTTCGCATAAGTTACTAAAATTAGTAAAATAATATTTTTATATAGATATTAGGTATATTTGTATCTGGTTCATATCCGATCTGTATTTTCTAAACACCCAAAATTCAAAAATTCAATTTAAAAGATACAAAATAAATATATATATTTTTTAAAAAATTAATATTTAACTTTACATACCCCCACTAGTAACTACCAATCCAAATGAAAGCACCATTAAGTATGACCATAAATGAGTTAAGCATTTGTTTTTTAAAATGAGACTAAAGTTTTAGACTCAGCTTATTTAATTAAATGAAACTAAATTTCTAGGTTTTAGCTATAAATACGCTGGGCCAAACTTTTTTAGGTTCTAATTTGACTAATTTAATGTACTAACTTAAAAATAAAGTTCGGATTTGGGTCTTTTAATTAAACAAACGAGTCAACCTAATCTTTTTATTAGTGTTACATTGAATCACTGATGTAAAGAAACTTCATTTGACTCCTATCCCCGTTTGGAAAATATTTTTCCATTTCTATTTCCGCGTTCCCATTTCCTTAAAAATATACACAATTATAATTCAGAATTCATTTATTTTACTTTTTTTTCACTTCATCATTCATATAACTATGCAACCATAATTTTAAAAATCAAAATGATCATCGAGTTAGTATTATAATTACTTTAATAATTTAATGATCTGACAAGTAATATATATTATTAAACTAACAAACGTAAAATATATAAAATAATAAACTATACATAAATATAACTAGGAGGTCGTTTTGTATCAAAAAAGTAGAGGGAGGAAGTATAAATTATTGAAAAATACAAAATACCTTATTATTTGGTTTAATGGATGTGAAAAGTCAAAGAAAAAAACTAGTTTTCTTAAAATTCTAAACTACCCATATGTTGAGGAAGCTATTTCTTAGGGTGAGATTCAGTAAATAATACTTCTAAATTATAAATTACTTAATTATCCTCAACTACTCATAACATCTTTAATATGTATTAGGATTATCGAAGGGCATATATTATTAGTTTGTTGATTCTGGATGTTTAAAGTATTCATGTCACATTTATTATTATTATTATTATTACTATTATTATTATTATTATTATTATTATTATTATTATCCAATAAGTATTTTTTTAGTATTGTATTAGAATTATTTCATCATTCTAGTTTATGTCATTGCATTTATTAATTTTTTACAATATGTTTTGATATAGGAGCTACTTCAATTACTTGATGATATTTTTATAATATTTTATTATTTTCCGCTATAATTATTTATATTTTTATAGTGATAAATAAAGTTTCTATTCATGTACAAAAATAGGTAGAAAAAAATAGATGTTGATATTTATTAACAAAGGATATTAATGTAATTTTATATCTACTTTCTAAGTGATAAGAAAATAAACCAAATAAAATAACTAATGCTCCGTATGTTTCATGGAAAATTTTAATGAAAAGAAAAAAATGATGAGGAAAATAATTTTTTGTGTTTGGTTTACATGAGATAATAAAATAAAAAAAGAAGATGGTATAAAATTATTAAAGATTAACTATATAATTTTCTTTAAGAAAAATTTGAAGGAAAGTATTTTAATTTTAATTTTCTTTTCCTTAAATTTTCTTATCTAATAATGCTTAAGGAAGTCATCATATTTCTTAAGAAAGGTATATACACGTAATAAATATAAATAAATATTTTTTTAGGAAACTATTTTCTAATATCTAACTTTGTATAAGTTATATTTACTATAGAAAAAGCCGTAAGTATGTCAAATAATCCCTATATTTAAATTGTAATTTTTACCATAACCGGCCGATTTTTAAGGATTTTTATCAACTTTGAACTCCCGTAAAAACGGATACATTGAGTGCTCGTTTGGTATGGGGGTAATAGGGGTGGAAAAATTACCCCCATATTTTATATATCTTACATAATTTATTTAAAATTAAATATTTTTATTCTAATAAATACTCATTTGAGATCTTAATTTGATCTAAAATGGGTATTTTATTAAAAATATATTTATTATTATTAAATATTTAATATAAGAGGTATAAAATAGAGGGAAAATTTTTCCACCCCTATTACCCTCGTACCAAACATGCCCTGAATCTAATAAAATACCCGATCAATTCACTGATTCATATCGGTCGGACCGGACCCCGGTCGATTTTTAAAACTATGCGTGAAACACTGCTGAGCGCTGCACCAGCAAAATCAAAGACGACTTCCAAAATTTAGGTAATTACCAAAGGAAATTCTGTCGCGTCTTCCGTCTGCGTTTCTCCTTCAACCCCCCCCCCCCCACTGTTCCTTCTATAATCTGCTGGCGCACGGGGCTTTCCCTCCGCAGACGGCCAACCCACGTGACAATCGCCAGTCGACACGCATGAACACCTTTTGTTTATCAATTTGAGCAGTTCGCGATTTCATACTGTAATTGTTATTGAAACCCAGAAATTTCATGCTGTATTCAAAGTAGTTCCTTGTTTCATTGCTGATTTCTTTGTTTTTAGTGGGTGTATTATCTACAAATTAGAATGATGGGGTCTGAGAAAGAAAAAGAAGCAGGCGCTCCGACTGAAGAGATGGAGAGAGTGGTACTCGACGACCCATTGACCTCCAATTCATACGCTAGCTACCGAAGTGCTCTGTCAACCCTCACCGAATCGCACCATCTTTTATCTCGGTCGAACGGTTCCACGCCTGCCGTTTCCGATCCGTTGTTATCGCCGCTTCCAGAGCTGGATCCAGTAAGCCCTAAAACTCCTGATAATATACGCATTGAAAATTCCGATTATTCTGATGTAATCGTTAGTCCATTAGATGAGAAGAAAAGCAATGGCGATGCCAATTATTTCGAAAGCCCCAGATTAAATCAACGAAACTCGACGAATCGGAAGAGATCGGAGTCATCCGGTTCGTCGGGTTCCGAGTATTTGAAAATAACTGTATCGAATCCACAGAAAGAACAAGAGACGTCGGACTCTTTTGTTCCTGGTTCTGGTACTTACGTTACTTATTTGATTACTACAAGAACAAATGCTAGAGGTTTTGGGGGATCCGAATTTTGTGTCAGGAGAAGGTTTAAGGACGTGGTTACATTAGCTGACCGATTAGCGGAAGCTTATCGAGGGTTTTTTATACCGCCTAGACCAGATAAGGGTGTGGTGGAGGGGCAAGTGATGCACAAGCAGGACTTTGTTGAGCAAAGGAGAGTGGCATTAGAGAGGTATTTGAGGAGATTGGTTTCTCATCCCGTGGTTACGAAGAGTAATGAGCTGAGAGTGTTCTTACAAGTGCCGGGCAAATTGCCATTGCCCACCACCACGGATGTAGCGTCGCGGGTGCTCGATGGAGCTGCTCAGTTACCCAAGCAACTGTTTGGGGAGTCGGCGAGTGTTATGACGCCACAGGAGGTTGTGCAGCCTGCTAAGGGACGGACGGGGCGGATGGATTTGTTGAGATTGTTTAAGGAGTTCAAGCAGTCAGTTACAAATGATTGGGGAGGTTCCAGGCCGGCAGTTGTTGAGGAAGATAGGGAGTTCCTGGAAAGGAAAGAGAGGCTTTATGAGTTTGAGCTGCGCCTGACTGATGCATCAAAGCAGGTGAGAATGCACATTTCAGTTTATTTATTTATTTTATTTTGACTTTTCTGAATTTTCCATTTAGTCACTAAGAATAGCTCATGTTTTGGTTGTCCAACAATGTGATCTGCTGGCCATGTCCAGGCCGAAGTACTTGTTAAATCTCAGCAAGATTTGGGGGATGCAATGGGAGAGTTAGGATTGTCTTTTATCAAGTTGACAAAGTTTGAAAATCAGGAGGCTGAGCTTGACACTCAAAGAGTGCGTGCTGGTGAAATGAAAGTAGTGGGTACAGCTGCCATTAAATCCAGCAGAATACACCGGGAATTAAATGCCAAAACTGTGAAGAACTTGGTGAGTCATACTCCCTGTTTTGAACTGCTGGATTGACTCGCATTGTGACTGCCTAGCACTCATTGCAAAAGATTTACATGTAGAGGATGCGATCTATAATTGTTTACAGTATACGTTGTAGATTGACCAGATCTTTAGCGTTGGGTAAATCTATCATCCAAGGTGTAGTTGTGGGGTATTCTGAACCTCGGGGTTGTTTATACTAATTCTACGGCAACTAATAATATAAGTTGATATCATTTTTTTGTACCTTATTATTATTATTATTTTGGTGCAAAATGCAGGATACACTTCATGACTACCTTGGATTAATGTTGGCTGCTCGTAACGCATTTTCAGACAGATCAAATGCTTTGCTGACAGTACAGACTCTATTATCAGAGTTGTCATCTTTGCATTCAAAGGCAGAGAAACTTGAATCTCAAGCATCAAGGGCGTTTGGTGGTGATAAGTCTAGGATTCAAAAGTTGGAAGATTTGAAGGAAACCTTGAGAGTAACGGAGGATGCCAAAAACTCTGCAGTTAGACAATATGAGCAAATCAAGGTATCATAACTAGATAGATTGTGGAACTTCATTGTATTCTTTTCTTTCTGGCTATTTGCTCCCTGCATATATGATTTTGTAAGTATATAGCTGCTTTGGCCTTTCTGTTGGTTCTTGTCGGTATCCTAAAACTTTTGGTAATTTGTTGTCTGGATTCAAAGTGACTGTTGGTTCTGTTGGCTGCTTATCTAGAATCTATGTTTCCATCTCTAGTGCTGCTTTTCATGTTTCACTTTAGTTTAGGTGGAAGTATGAATATAGAGCGTTCCCACCTTTTTTTCCTCTGCATTTGACTTCATTAGTTACTGATTCTGTGATGTCTATTGCCATTTGTTGATATGGTTGTGCCGTCACTTCATCATTTAGGGTAGTGACATTGCCTCTTATATTTTAGGTAGCATCCTGAGCCCATTATAACTTTTTCCATAGTAAGATTGTGAGGTCATGATGTAGAAATTTATTCCATTTGGTGGAGCCATTGGTGCACTGTATTGTTTGAGGTTATAAAGGTGATGGCTAGAGTGGATATGGTGATGGTGCAGCAATACGTGTGAATTTTGCTCGAGTTTTGGTA
This sequence comes from Tamarix austromongolica, assembly GCA_039764185.1. Classification (NCBI taxonomy): domain Eukaryota; kingdom Viridiplantae; phylum Streptophyta; class Magnoliopsida; order Caryophyllales; family Tamaricaceae; genus Tamarix; species Tamarix austromongolica. The sequence continues at coordinate 75,678,656 of CM077815.1, read as the reverse complement.
TTACACACGACTGAAGTGTTGAACTATTTTCTTGAGTTGTGATTAGGCCTTCAAATTAATTTCAACGCTACTCATTGGCTGCTCTTGGTGGTGGGGGGTGGGTTGGACAAAGGGAGGGTGGCGGGGGTAGGACTAACGTACCTGTAATAAGGTTAAGAACTCTGCTTGTTTGTTCAAGGGCATTCTCTTACAATGCGGTCGTTGTTCAAAGTATTCTTTCCTCATTATCTTGGGTTCATGTGCAGCAACAGGATATCTTCTTCTTTACCGGCATATTCCTGCATAGGGCTGTAAATGAGCTGAGCCAGTTCGTTATTCGGCTCGGTTCGGCTCGTTAAAAGCTCGGTTCGGCTCGTTCGTTTAGTTAAACGAGCCTAAAAGTGAGGCTCGGACTTAAATGAGCCGAGCCCAAACACGAAAAAACTCGGCTCGGTTCATTTTTTGGCTTTGGCTCGTGAGCTCGGCTCGTTAAAAGCTCGGTTCGGCTCGTTCGTTTAATTAAACGAGCCGAGCCCAAACATCATTTTAGGCTCGTTTAGTTAAACGAGCTGAACCCAAGCCTAGGGGTATTCGGTTCGGTTCGGCTCGTTTACAGTCCTATTCCTGCATGCTTATAGTTTTGCTGATTTTATGGACTCCTACGGAAGTTCTGCTTTTGTAGCAATGTTCACCGAATCACTGGTAGCCAGCTATTAGGAATCTTCTTGAGAAAAGAAAAGAAAAGAAGATGAAGGGGCAATCAAGTTGCTTCCCATTCAGAGCTGTGCTGTCTTATGCTTAAATCAGTGTCAACTGACAGATTGCTCTCATGTCTCATCGCAGGAGCTATAAGAATTGATTATAATGCTAATCTGTTTCAGCCTTCCAGGTGGTAGTACTGGGATTGAAAAGTGCAACACATTATTTAACAAGATGCAGAGTGCTCAACTGCTGCGATCTTTTTAAATTGCAGCAGTTGATCTTTATTGTGAACTTAACTGAGGAAAAGTGTATCATATGTCTAAGCCCCCCAAATTTAGCAGTTCATAGTATGAATTTATTTGTTTCTGCATTTCATCCCCTGAATGACTCAAGCTATGGTAAAATTACAGGAGAACAATCAGAGCGAACTGGAGAGGCTCGATAGAGAAAAACACGGGAATCTCTTGAATATGTTGAAAGGGTTTGTGAGTGATCAGGTAAGATCCTGCAATCAAGCTGCTTATGGTCTTTTCTCTCGCTCTGCTTTGGCTGGTTTCAGTTTGCACCTTTTGATATACATTGCTCTCTAGGTCTGGCATTTTGTTGAACGAACTGGCAAGATATTTACCCTTCTTTGTGTGATATTGAACAGGCTCACTGTGCGAACAAACTGGCTAATCTATGGACTGAAGTTGCAGATGGCTCTAGCGGTTACGTGAAAGAGAGGTCTTTTTGATACTGTGGGAACTGTTGAACGCCTTTTTTTTTTTGCACTTATTGAAATTATAGCTGAACGACTGAATACGTTGACAAACGAACTACAGAAAAGAGGAGAGTAAACAAGTTTTAAAAGATTTGCTTCCGTAAATACTGTAAATTGTTTGGTTCCACAGTATTGATCTGTTCTAATTTGAACACGTCTGACAATTGTTTTTTAATAATGAAAAATTGTGTTCAATGTATATCTGTTTTAAGGGGACCGCAACTTCATATTATATCTTGTACACCCATCTGTTCAGACGAAGAATTGAACATCAATGAATGAGATAGCTGGAAGCATTCACCGTTGGTAGAAATCCAATTGCTTTTTGGAAATAAAACAAAATAAAAAATAAATATTAAAGTGTATGGGTTTAATTAATGGTATCTATGCTCGGAGTCCCCGGGCTTCAATTAATTCCCGCTCCCAGAGGTGACCATTTTAAGAAGTATGGAAAAGAGAACCGCTTGCGAAAACTACAGAGATGCGCATGCTTAGGCCATATTTAATCGCTTGCTTCATTTCATTGAACTCATCATACAGTGGGGACAACACCTCTTGCAGTTGCCGTGATGGTAGATTGCGCACGACCATCGACCAACTTCTTAAACAGAGCATCAGAAGCCGACATCGGCGGCAGCGGCTGCTCTTGATCACCATCCACGGGCTCCCTAAACACGCCATGAACACACGCCATCACCGCACCAACCATCACGGCCCACATTACCACCGTCCCTACACTCGTAAAGGATACAACGACCAACGTTGCCAACCCCAGCACCCAACCCATTTCATTCTTCGAGAACTGTCGTCCCAACACTACAACTGGTTGATCCGGCGGTCTAAATATATAGAGCAAGAGCCAGGCCGAGATGAGGAGTAGGAGAGAAATGAGGGAGAGAGGGTGAGAGAGGAGAGAGAAGGCGAGACAAATGGTGAGGAAGGTGAGATAGTTGATTTTGAAGTAGGAGAGGTTTCTGAGGAGGCGGGAGTTTGCGGTGGATAAGGATCCAGGTCGGGAGAGCGGAGTGGTGTCCAGAAATTCGAACCAGGGGCGGCGATGGCTGAGAGCATGTTGGATGGTGGTGGAGAGGCGGGTGAGGAAGAGGCGGAAGGAAGGAGGGAGGACGAATGAAGAGGGGCATTGGAATGTAGTGGTGCTGGTGGAGTTTGAAATGGGAAGAGACATCGGTGACGATATTTGATAGAATTATTATTGAAAAATGACCTTTGATATATAGGGAGGAATGAAGTGTTTGAAAGAGGAAAAGAGGGTGAATCAGGAGTTCAAGGTATTGCGGGATTCAGAGGGAGAGTTATTAAAATATTATTATTACTGTGAGCTGCATTAAGTTTGTAGGGGAACTGCAACTCCATTGACGTAGAAGGCTGAAGAAGCAAAAGATTACACCTTTGCTTTCTTCTCCAGTCTCAACTCTCAAGTGATCATAAGTCAAAACGGTGGAGGGAGCGGAGGAGGCGGGCAAGGAACGTCACGTGATATGCTACTGTCAGTTTCAGTTATTGGAGTCGAATATAGCAACATTCCTTTAGATAGGGTAGTTCTAGAACATATTTAATTCTTTAAAAAAAAACATGTAATGTATTTTAAAACAAAGAAATTTTAGAAATATTTTTCTTGAATTAAAATCTTTCTAGAATTATTATATTCAAACGAAAAATCTAAAGATAATTAAAACTCCAAACGAAAAAAATAATGAATAAAATTAAGTCTCATCTAGTCAAGTAAAGATATAAGCTACTTAATTTGTATTTCTTCCGGCAAACTTAATTTATACTCCCACATTTTTTAATTTTATCTTAGATTTGCCATGGAATATCGAGAGTGAAGCCCTTCATGAGGTTAGCTATGGAAACATAATCACTCTTTACAATAATTTAATTTTTTCAAATGATGTTGTTGAAGGCTTGAAGCCTTGCCTACTTGATGACGCAATTTAAGGTGTCCATTTATAGGGTCTCGCTTATTCAATTAGACTATTTTTGTTGTAGTTATTCTGCAATTGTTAGCTATCAAAAATAATGGTTAGCTGAAGAAATAATTAAGTCCATGTCAATATGAAATTTCTATAAAACCACTTTATTCTAACATTTCAAGAGAGTTATATAACACAACGTTAGTGATAAGGTTTCGAGTAGGCTAATCGAGGAAGTAAGTAAATAGGTTAGTAACTGAGATAAACAAGTTAGGGATATGTGGAGAGAGTGTTAAAGTAGACCAAAACAACTTTGCTACTTGTCATTCCATGAATAGATAATAAATGCTTTCATTGTGTGTGGACTATATAACACTGATTTAAAAACCAGAGTGGACTGTCCAGTTCAACAATTCTGACTGGGTAGTGGGGGTGTCTATTGGTACGGAAATTATTCAATTTTAAGATTAGTATACTGACCTAGAAAATTTAGGTTGGACCGATTGAATTGGTTTGACCTAATACCCCCATTCATAATTTTTTGGGCTATAAAGGCAAAAATTTAAGGACAAATGCTCCAGTTTGACCCAGTTGAATCAAATTACACTAGGACCATATTAGACAATTTCATAAATAAAAGTAATTTTCAATCAAACCATGATAAGACTAGTTGAATAGTGTACTAAAAGATTCATTGGGTTGATTTTCGATCCAATTTTTAAAACACTGCTCCATAGGAACAAATACATCTTGGAGTAGGAGCACAACCCTTAGTATAATTAACCCTCCAAACTCTTCTTATATTTTGATCTAATTATTTATTACTCATTTCACTTCAGTTTACTTGAACTGATGATAGAGGTTTTGGTTTCTTGTGAGATATATATATATATATATATATATATATATATAGTTCTCAATCTTTTCTTAGATCGTAACTAAAGTTTGAATTAATCTTATTGTAATCATTGTACTTTTTAATCATGTCCTATTTCATTCACCTTAATTGCGACTAAAATAGAAAAAATATATGAAAAAAAAAAACATGGTAACCAAAATAAGACAAACTCAAACTTCAGTAACAAACTTAAAAATAAATAAAAGGTTAGTGATCAACTTAGGAAAATTGTTGAAGTTTTTTGACCACTTTCACATCTCCTTCCTTTTACCTCCACTAGCATCTCATTTGTGTTAGACTATAATATTACAAATTAAAATTTAAAACTTTTATAATATGAAAGTATTTTTATTCATTGACAGGAAAAAATATGTGGCGTAAAAGGTTGAAGAAATGTTAGTGAAAGAACACATGTGATTGGACACACCCATACTTGTGTTTTTGTTAAAACATTCTCATTAATAAATTTTAAACACAAAATTTTGGGGATAAAGTTTATGTGAAATTAGGTTAAAGTTTAACTTACTATAACACCTTTTACCAAAAAATATATCCATTAGGGATAAATTAAAATATTAATCTAAGCGCACCTTAATCCAAACACATCTTAATAAAAATGATAGTAATGGATTTTCATAATGATATTATGATTTTAGACTTAGGACATTTGTATGAAAATATGAATAAAATAATCCCCTCTAATGTGAATTGGTTAATCATGTATGCACGTATAAGGACATAAATTAAATATGACATTAATATACATGAATAAAAAAATTGTCTGAATTTAAAAAATAAAACTAGAACGTTAAATATACTACATGACTGTTCAAAATATATGTATGAGCAAATTGTACATATCCCTACATTAATTAAACTACCTTTAAGTTTTGCCTTCAAAAACATCATTCAAGGTTTAACATACATTCCATCGTAACCAAATATGGCATTCTAAGGTTTAATCAATATGATTTTCACAAAAAATAATAGCATCAATTAAATGTGGAATCAAACCTAGCATATAATTATAAATTCATTAGAAAAATCATTACAAATAAAGAAAAGAATTATTAAATAAACGATTGATTTCATTTTTTTCCTCTATGCTTTTCATTTTACCACATGGTGATCATATGTTATTGTGGGTGTCATGTTCTTTATTATTATTATTATTATTATTATTATTATTATTATTATTATTATTATTATTATTATTATTATTATTATTATTATTATTTATTTTTCCTTGGTATATATGATAAGTGAATGTTGTTGAAATACCCCAAAATCCTAATTTAGGAAATTATGACAACATAAAGGTTTATTAGAAAAATTTATTAAATAGATTATTTTATTAAAATAAGAGGAAGTAATTAGGAAAAAATCAAGAGGAAAATAATAAATAATTTAAATTAAAAAATTTAGGTAATTTGCTAATTAAGATGGAATTCAAAAAAATCATTTAAAATATTCTAAATTAACCTAAAAAGGAAATTTAATTATTGTTTTATTAAAATATTATTATTTTAAATATTCCAAAATACCAGATTGTTCTATATACCCCAACCCATCTATTTTTCCTTTTTTCTTTTTTTTCCTCCTCTCCTTCCTCTCCTTTCTTCTTCCCCCTTCCTTCCCTGATTTAGGCTAGCCTACCCCCGCGGCCTAAACCTCCCTCCTTTTATTTTCTTCTCCTATGTGACCCAAGGCCCGTCGCCCTTCTTTTTCCCTCACCAACCACCTAGTTCGGCTCCCCTTTCTTTTTCCCCTAGGCCGACCGTTTTGCCCCTTTTCTTCTTCTTTCCTCCCCGACCCTCCTTCTTCCCCAACCCTTCGACTTCCCCTCTTCCCCGTGCATGCACACAACCTCTACAAAGCCGCACACCATCCTTCCACCTCCCCTCTCTTCCCCGTCTATCCCTCTCCCTTCTTTATCCAATCACACACACTCTCTCCTCAAGGGTGCCCCTCTCCCCCTTCCTTTCTCCTTCGCTGAGCTAACAGACCTGCAAATTTGCAGGCCTGTACTAGCCGTGCGCCGCCGGCCGGCGACCTACCATGCATTCCATCATCTTCCCCTCTTCCTCCTTTGTCATTTTCTCCCTTCCATGGCCTATAAATATCCTTCAATCGGCCTCCATTTGATATTTTTTCTCTGCTTATAATTTTTACCCTTTGTGAGCCGCTGCCTGTTCAATCGTTTGCCCTGTTGCTGCCGCCAAGCACCACCACACGAACCACCTCCCAAAACACTCCCTACACCACCCTCCACTGAACTACACCACTCACCACCCTCAATCCTATCTACACGAGCCACCTTGGCCGTGCAAAGTTAGCTATTTGACCAACCTCATTTCACCCACCGCTGCCCTTTGCGCCGCCATATCCGCAGCAACCACCACTCCCTCTACCCATTAAAACCACTAGCAGAACCTCCTCTACCTCCCCCTACCTTCCTGTCCCCCTACCTCCCTCTCCTTCTCCACCACCTTTGGCCACCACACTTGTCCCTGCTTGCGCCACCCCTTTGGCCGCACCACCACCATTGTTCTAGCCCTCTCAACCTAGGGCATCCTCCACCATCTCAATCACCCTCTCATTCCCCCTCTTCTATTCTAAACAACTAACTTTCCACCCCCTCTTCTCCCTCCGCTGCTGGTGGCGCCTAGTCACCACCAATCCTAGGTGGTACCCCAACCCTTAAAATCCTATTTGAGCAAATGTATCTCTTTTATTTGTATTAATGTTATTATTCTTAATAATAATAATAATAATATTATTATTATTATGATATCATTATTATTATTTTTATATCACAATTATTATTAAATATAACCTTGGGATATTTATTCTATCAGTATTGTAAAGGGGTTGAAACCTTATTTTTTTATTACTATTATGATCATCATCATCATCATCATTATCATTAATATCATCATCATCATTATTATTATTATTAATGCTAACTTTGACATATTATCACTACTATTATTATTATGAATATTCGAACCCTTATATCATCAACATCATCATTATTATTAGTATTATTCTTAACAATATTATCATTATTTTTTTTATTACTATTATTATATTTATTTCTTATTACTATCACTATTATTAACCTCAATCTTATTATCACTAAGGTTACTATTATTATGATTATTAGGACCTTTTCAAGTATTATTGAAATACCCCAAAATTTTACTTCTAGAAAATTATGGCTAAATGAGGACTTATTAGGAAAATTAATTAAATTAATTATTTTATTAAAATATAGGGGAGTTATTTAGGGACAATCAAGGGAAAAATGATAAATAAGTTAATTAGGAAAAAAATTATGGAGTATTGCTAATTTAAATGGGATTAAAAGAAAAATTATCCAAAATAGCCTAAATTAAGCTAAAAAGGAATTAATTATTATTTTCTAAATATTATTATTCTAAATAAACCAAAAACACCAAAATACCCAACCCACATATTTTTCCCTTTCTTTTTATTTTATTTTCTTTCTTTTTCTTCCTCTTTCCCCCCTTTTCTTTTCTTCCTCTCTTTCCCTTTTCTTTTTTTTTCCTTTCCCCCCTCAACCTAGGATAACCCGTCGCGCGATCCAGCTTCCCTTGTGCAGCCTAGGCCTGCACCGCTTCCTCTTTTTTGTTTTTCTTCCTTCCTGGCCGGTCTGGTTCTTTTTTTTTTCCTTTCTTCTTTTTCTCCTTGAGCCGCCCAGTCCCGACTCCTTCTTCTTCCCCGAGGCGTGGGCGGTGACTGAGGAGCGGCAACCAACTCTATCGGCCACCATAGCTGCCACCGTCCTTCCCTCCCTCTCTCGTTGCTTTCTTTCACAATTTTGACCCCAACCAACCTACTCCCCTCTCCTGAGCACCCTGCCTCTTTCCCTTTCCTTCTTCCCTTGACTATACTGCCCTTGCCATGGTAGAATCGCCTTGACTGTCGCCACCGGGTGGCATGCTTGGCATCTACACCTCCCTTGTCTTCTACCTCTTCTCATTGCCCACCCAATTGACCTATAAATACCCCATAGCCTGCCTTAATTCAAATTTTGATTTCAAAAACCCAGAAACATCCCTTCTCACTGCCGCCCCTTTAGATGAGCAAACCACAACTACCGCCCATCGCCACCAGCCAAACTACCCCCGAAATTACCCCTTGCATCAGCCCTACCTAACTAAACCCTCCCCGTCCCTTTATTTCCCCTGCACGAGCCATCCCGGCCGTGCAAAGTTTCCCTCCCAAACAACCAACTTCAGCCCCTACCGCCCTTCACACCTCCGCCCGCCACCACCAACGCCACCTCTACCCTCCAAAACAACCAGGAGAGCCTCCTCTACCTCCCTACACCTACCTTTCTCCCTATCTCCCCCTCCTCCTCCCTCCTTTATCCTCCTCCCACCACCTCAAATTTCCACAACTGCCGGCGTGCACCGCCGCCAGTGCCACCACTGCCTTAGGTGGTTCTCTAACCTTCCCAACCCTTAAACCCACTTTATACAAGTATTAGTTATTTAATAGTATTAATGGTATTATCTATAATAATATTATTATTACCATTAATAATAATAATATTATTATTATCATCATCATCATCATTATTATTATAACTAATGCTACTACTACTACTACTACTACTACTGCTACTACTACTACTGCTACTACTACTACTACTGTTGCTGCTACTACTACTACTGTTGCTGCTGCTGCTGCTGTTGTTATTATTATTTTCTTGCTAATATTTTTAATACTAACTTTATCCATTATCACCTTTTATTATTAATATAAATATTTGGACCCTTATATTATTGTGATCATTCAGTTACTATATTATTGTTATTATTATTATTATTATGCTTAATATTATTATCATCATTATTATTTTTATTATTATTACTATTATTATTATTATTATTATCATTGTTGTTGTTATTATTAGTACTATTATATTTATTATTATTAATGTTATTGAAATCGAATTCGGTATGTTACCCTTTTGTTACTATAGAAGAAGAATACCCAACCTTAGTATTATTATTATTATTATTATTACTAATATTATTCTTAATGCCTTTGTTACTAACATTATTACTAAGGTATCATTATTAGTATTACTACTATTATTGTTAGTACTTTGTTAATATTATTGTGATAGAAACATTCGAACCCTTATATTATTATTATTCTAAATATAACTATTATCATTATTATCTTTAATAATATTAGTACTTTGTTAGTAATACTAATATTATATTATTATCTTATCCCTAAAACCATTATTAGCCTTAGCCTTAAAAATAATAAGGCTTCTATTTCTAGGAGCATTGGTATTACTATTATTATTATTATTATTACTATTTTATTTTAACAAGTATTAGTACTATTATTAGAAGAAATAAATCTATTAGGTTTAATGATATAAATATAGTTATGAATATTAACATAAGAATATTTTGACTAGTAATATCTAGTAGGCTAACTTGATGGTAAAAACCCTAGTTTTCACTTATAAAACTCCCTGTAATAATAACAACCCTAATCTTAGACTAAAATAAGAAATAATAGTATTTTTGGTAGAAGGAAAACTAATCATTAGTCTTATCCTCTTATAGGTGAACTAAGCCAAAACTCTAAGGAGGCGTAGGAGTGTGCTCCAAGCCCGACGTTGTTTTAGGTAAGGATGTAGCTAAGGTCCTTGTGTGTTGTGTGACTTGTATGCCTTGGATGATATATATATATATATATATATATATATATATATATATATATATATATATATATGTCATGATATGCCATGTATCGTATGATTGTCATTAACTTGACTTATGTATAGCACAACTTGGAGTTGAGGTATGTGTTCCTTATGACATGAGTATGATATGTATACATGGTGATTATGGTGTGATATGATATGACCCTCTAGGACATGCATGCTAGGATGATTTTTAATATTATATGAGAATGAAAGAGTAAAAGAAAGAAAAGGGGAAGTGAGTTTACTAAGGGGGATATGAGGTTGACCAAAATACCTCATGATCCATGAGTAGAAATTAATTAGGAAGGAATTATCAAAATTAATGAGAGATGGGAACCATGCATGGGAATCTTAAAATTTGCATGGGGACTTGGGTGTTTGCATGGGATGGATAAAACTTGCATGGGGGTGATATTTATGGGAAAAAATTGATTTGGGGTGTAAATAAGCTAAGGGGAGAGTTGTGGAGTGATTGAAGACTTGGGATGAAAAATAGTACGTGGGTTGGTGTAAGGGTATATAAGGGACCCGATTAGGATTTTGGGAGGAAGCGGTAATCTGGATAATGTGGAAGTAAAAATGATTAACGGAGAGTGGAGTACGGGTTAAGAGTGGGGATTTACTGTGTAAGGGGTGAGTATGGGTGCCATGGAAGAAAAGAAACATTGAGTGGGAAATAGAGAGGTTACTTGTGGGAGAAGAAAGGTACTAGGGTTTGAAGTGGCCAACTAGGGTTTTCCGGTCACATGTGGAATCAAGTGGTAAAGCGATATGATTTGGGATTGAATCTAAATGAGATAAGGTGTGTGGCGATACATGGAGTAATGGTGGTGTAAGTGAGAGAAGGTTGGACCACATAGGTCCAATTAGGGTTTTCAAGGAAAAACCCTAGAGGATGATAGTAGATGGTGTTTAATGTCATGAGGTGTTGGGCCTTAATTCACACCCTTAGGAGCTGGTTTTCTTTATGTGTAAGTGTACGGGGAAAAGGATGATAAGGGGTGCAGGAGTCTCAAGATATGAGACGGGCCCCTTTGGGAGGATAGAGGTAGAATGTTGGTAACATGTATGTCAAGGGTGAAATTTTTATGGAATAAGACACGAATAAGATACTATCCATTTAAAAAGAAAGATTGTTGAGCTGAGTTCAGACCGGTCCACCGGCGAATAATAGTGGCCAGGAGCCGAGGTGCCCTACATCACCGATCCACTGGCGAATAATAATGGTTAGGCGCATTTTTCGCTGCATGACCATTCCGTGCTCAAAAAACCAAACATAATGATGATAAAGACATGGGAAAGATACGAAGTAATTACAGTGGAACATCATGTGATTCGGGGCCAGACCGATCCACCGACGAATAATAGTGGTAAGGAGCATTTTGCCCTGCATGACCAGTCTACCAGCGAATAATAGTGGCCTGGAGCATTTTGCCCTGCATGACCGGTCCACTGGCTATAATAGTGGGGTTCCCGCACTCACATGGATTGATAAATACTATGATGTGAATCAACTACATTTACTAAAGATCTAAGGAATGAGTCTACTCGATCCGTAGTTGGCCTTTATCATCTGTATTACTACATTTTGCTTATGTGATTATGCCATGTATGCTATGTTTTATGATTTGTATGTTTGGCCATAGCGCATATATTACTTTACTCAGTACGTAGCGTACTGATCATCCGTTTTATGGGTACTGCTCATTCCCATGAGCAGAAGACCCGTCTGAGTTTGTGTAGGTAGGGGACGACGTCTTTGATGCCTACGACACCTATGAGGCATCGGGCGGGGCCGAGAGTTGAGCCTAAACTTATCTTGGGGATCGATAGTGATTGGCCGGACTCTATCTTACTTTTGCAATGTATTATTTTACTCTGTCGTACTGTGTTTGATGTATTCGAAAAACTTATTTAACTACTCTTTGGGTTGTAATCCTAAACCACACTTTGATTTCTGTATCACTTGTGTTTTATTAATGACTTGTATTTTTATTAATGAGTTGTGGTTTATGTTAACCTTGTTTAGCCTTATCACTTAGTACTGGAATGGTAGGAGTGAACCGATCTAGTACTAAGTGTGGCGGTAATGCCCCCGAGTTTATGATTTTGTCATTTCGCGTTCATGAAACCTTTTTATTAAAATGAAATTTTTCAGTAGTAAATTTGGGGATGTTATAATTATTATTAAGATTAGAGTTATTTCTATTATTATTATTATTATTATTGCTACAACTATCATTATTACTTTTATTAGTAATATTTAAGATATTATCTTTAATAATATAAATATGGCTATAAATACCTTTACATGAACCTATGTACCTCCTAAGACCTATTTTGACTAGTAATGACATAGTTAGCTACCTTGAGAATAAAAACCCTACTTTACTTATAAAACTACTATTACTAATAGTAACTCCACTAGTAGGCTAGAATAAGGGTAAGGTAGGGAATAATGGTGATTTTGGTAAGAGGGAAGTTAACCCTTGTTTTTTTCTCTTATAAGTGAATTAATCCAAAACCCAAAGGAGGCATAGGAGCGTGCTCCAAGATTAATGTCGTGTTAGGTAAGGATGTAACTAAGGCCCTCTATGTGTGTGTTATGTGCCTTGTATGCCATATGCTATGTTATGTTGTGTATCTTATGTTTATTATGATTTTTTTACGTGTAGCACAGCTTGGAGTTGAGGTATGATTATTTGGATTTCTTATGGCATATGTATAATATATATGTGTTGTGCTCATGATGTTATATGATGTGGCCCTTTAGGACATACATGCTAGGGTGTTTAATAATACGATATGGGGTGAAAGGATGAAAAATAAAAAAAGGAGGAAATGAGTTGACAAAAGGGATATTGGATTGACCTAATTATCTCATGATCCATGAGGGGGCAAATAAAAAGGGAATTATGAACAAAAAAAAGGGTGGGGTGAACCTTGCATAGGATGGAAGGAGTTTGCATGAGGTGGATGGAGTCTACACGGGGATGAACTTTATATGGGAAAAGTTGTATTGGGGTGTAAGTAAAGTAAGGGAAGAGTTGTTGGGGGTGAAAAATAGTACGTAGGTTGGTATAATGGTGCATAGGAAACCTGGCTAGGGTTTGGAAGGAAAACCCTAATTGAATGTAGTTTTGAAAGTGAAAATAATTAAGGGTGAGTGGAATATGGGATGAGAGTGGAAGAATATTATGTGTAGGGTAAGTATGGGTGTCATGGGAAGGAAAGGATGGAGGACTGACATATAGGAAAGAAAGGTGCTAGGGTTTGGAGTGGCCAACTATGGTTTCATGGTCATATGTGTATTTGGAGAGTAAAGTGAAATAATGGGGGTTGAATCTAAGTGAGGTGATGTGTGGGGTGGTAAAGGAGCTTTAGTTGCATGAGGCAGAGAAAGGTGGGCCACATAGGTCTAGTTAGGGTTTTAGGGGAAAACCTCAGGGGGAGATAGTGAGTGGACTTGGATGGTATAAGGTAATGGGCTTTGACCCACACACTTAGAAGTTGGGCTTCTAATGTAATTAAGTGGAAGAGGGAAAGGATGTTGGGGTGTGTTAGGGGGTGCTGAAGTCTCAAGATATGAGACGGGTCCTTTTGAGAAGATAAGAGTAGATGGTTTGTTACATGCATGTTTAGGGCAAAAACTTGTCGAATAAGACACAGTAAGACACTAATCATTTAAAGTAGAAGATTATTCAGCTGGGTCCAGACCGATCCACCAGCATAATAGTGGCCAAGTTTCGGGGTGCCTTGGAGACCGATCCATCGACATATAATAGTGGTTAGGTGTGTTATGCCCTATTCGTTTTCGATCCATCAACTATAATAAGGGGGACCTCAAGCTCAATAAACCAAACTCTAAGTTATGATAAGACATGTAAAAGACTCTAAGTACTTACAGTGAAACATCATGAGAGTTAGGACAAGATCAATCCACTGACGTAATAGTGGTCAGGAGCGTTTTATCCTGGAAACCAATCCACAGGCATATAATAGTGGTCAGGTGCATTATACCCTATTTTTTTTTGAGTCACTAGCTATAATAATGAGGTTCTCGCACTCGCATGGATTGATAATAAGCATGGTATGAAAAGAATATCGATTAGAGATTAAAGAATCAGTTTATCCAGACTATAGCTTGTCCTTTATTTATCTGTATTGTTTGTATGCTGTCTATATGATCATGCTCGTGTTATATGTATTTGTATGCTTGGATTGAAATGCATAGTTACCTTACTCAGTACGTAGCGTACTGATCATCCGTTTCATAGGTGCTACTCATTCCCATGAGCATAGGTCCCTGCTGAGTTTGTGCATGTAGAAGATGCTATTTTCAATGCCTTCGATGCTTATGAGGTATCGGGCAAGACTAAGAGTTGAGTTGGACTTGGCTTAGGGATTGTGAGTGACTTGGCTGAATTTCCTTTTACTTTTCATTTATCCTATATTAGTTTAATTCAAAATTGTTTTATCATATTGTAACTTTTATCCCTTTTGGAAACTTTAATTATGCACTCTTTGATTGTAAACCCTTTTACGCATACTCTGATTTTTGTATTATGAATGTTTTAGTGCTTTTATGAATTATTGATTTAAGTTTGAGTAATGCTTGATGGTAATGTAACACCCCCAAATTTACTACTGAAAAATTTTGTTTAATTAAAAGGGTTTAACGGAAGCGAAATGATAAAACCGTAAATTCGGGATATTACCGCTACACTTAATACCAGATCGGTTCATTCCTACCGTCCCAGTACTAAGTGCTAAGGCTAAATAAGGTTAACATTAAACACAATTCATTAATAATAATCCAAGTCATTAGTAAAGCACAAGTCATACAAAAATCAGAGTGCGCTTTAGGATTACAATCCAAAGAGTATGTGGCTAGAGTTTTTCAAAACATAAGGCATAGTATGAAAACACAACTAAAATAGGATAATACATGGTCCAGTAAAAGAAATAGAGTCCTGTCGAGCCACTCTCGATTCCCAAGTTAGGTATAGGCTCAACGCTCAGCCCCACCCGATGCCTTGTAAGTGTTGTAGGCATCGAAGACGTCATCTCCTACCTGCACAAGCTCATATGGGTCTTCTGCTTGTGGGAATGAGTAGCACCGATGAAACAGGTAATCAGTACGCTACGTAGTGAGTAAGGTAACAGATGCGCTAAGGCCAAACATACAAAATATACAACATAGCATACATGGGACATTCACATAAGCCGCATGTAGTAATCCAGATAATGAAGGCCAGCTATGGTCCAATTAGCCTTATTTTCTTTTGAATCTCTATTAAATGTAGTCGTTTCACACCATAATCTTTATTAATCTATGTGAGTGTGGGAACCCCACTATTATAGCCGGTGGATCGGTCACTTATAGGGCATAACGCACCTAACCACAATTATATGGAGGTGGATCGGTCTCCAAGGTAGAACGCTCCTAGCCACTATTATGCTGGTGGATCGGTTTGGCCCCGAATCTCATGGTGTTTCACTGTAAGTATATAGTAGCTTTCCCATGATTCATTGGTAACATAATGTTTGGTTCGTTGAGCTCGGGATCCCCCACTATTATAGTTGATGGATCGGTCACTTATAGGGTAGAACGCACGTAACCACTATTATATGCCAATGGATCAGTCTCCAGGGCACCCCGGCACCTGGCCACTATTATGCCGGTGGATCGATCTAGGCCCGGCTCAATAATTTTACTCTTTAAGTGATTAGTATCTTATTCGTGTCTTATTAGATAAAGCTTTTCACCCTTGACATGCATATCAACTACCTTCTACTTCTATCCTCCCAAGGGGACCTGTCCCATATCTTGAGACTCCTGTGCCCCTTATCACACCTTGACATCCATTTCCCTTTACACTTACCCTTTAATGAAAAACCCAACTCCTGCGGGTGTGGGTTAGGCCCAACACCTTATGACATAAACTCCACCTACTATCACCCCTAGGGTTTTCCGTTGAAAACCCTAACCGATGTGGCCCAACCCCCTCTCACTTATACTACCATTACCTCGTTTATCGCCCCATACCTTAACTCATTAGATCCAATCCCAAATCATATTGCTTTACCACTTGATTCCACATGTGACCGGAAAAACCCTAGTTGGCCACTTCAAACCCTAGTACCTTTATTCTCCCACAAGTAACCTCTCTATTTCTCACTCAATATTCCTTCTCTCCCATGGCACCCATACTCACCCCTTACATAATAAATTCCCATTCTTAACTCATACTCCACTCTCCCTCAATCATTTTTACTTCCATAATTTCCAGATTATTACTTCCTCCCAAAACCCTAACCGGGTCCCTTATTGTAATACCCTGTATTTTTAAAATTCAGATTTATTGAGTTTAATGATTTTATTAGTGTAATTTGATGTAAACAATTAATTATTTTAATTTCGATTCATTTTATGGATTTATCGATGATTTTGAATTCATATTTCAATTTAATTAATCGTTGTCGTTGCGAACCATACTAAATAAATTCGCTCACGACAATGATTTTATTATATTCTTATGAATTCAATTTTCGGTTAAAAATATGTATTCTCGTTCTGTCTCGTATTTTTATTTTTAATATTTAAATTCGTTTTCAATTATAATTTTTTCGTGTTATTTTGCCTTTATTTTGGAGTTATATTTTGTTAACGAAATATATTATTTAAATTATAGAATTTATGTGTAAATAGTTAAATTTATTTTAATAAATATATCCGTATAAAATATTTTTGACTTTAAAATCATTCGTTTTCGGAAATCGTTAATACTTTCAGAAAGTTTTAAATTAAAAGGTTTTTCGGAGATTATTTAAGAATTTCTTTTCGAAATTAATTTTCTTCTATTTCATGGTTGTTGATTTACGGAAAACTGATTTCGAAAATTATTTAAATTAGTCTCGATTTATTAAAATTTGACTTAAATATTTTATTAAATATTTTTAAATATTTTTGAGGTCTCATAATAAATTTTCATAAATAATATAAATTTTTTTGTTCGTTGGTAAATCCTTCCGAAAATGTTTCCGAAATTCTGTATATAGTTCTTTTATTAATTTTAAGCTTTCGGAACCTTACGAAATAATTTTTGTTTAATGAATTTTAGATAAAATTCTTCCAATAACAATTTTAAATATTTAGTATTTTATTTTATATGAGTATTTGTAAAAAAAACACAACCAACCCAGCCGGTGCCCCGACCCCCCTCTCTTCCTTTCCTTTTTTTTCCTTGCTTCCCTTTCTCTTCTCTTTCCCGTCAAACCCTTGCTCCCTGTTCCTGTCTCGAGCCAACAGCTGCCCAAACCCTAGCCGCCTCCTCCTCTCCGCTCCGGCCAACCTTGCCAGCCCTCGTCGGCCTCAACCTGCAGCAACAATCGCTGCAGCAGCAGCCGAAACATCAGCCACTGAAGCAGCCGCGCAACACTAGCAACGAACTGCAGTAGGGCAGCGACGAGCTGCGCAACTCACGCCACCGCCCGGTCACCGACGAGCTTGGCTGACCACCGGCGAGCCACCCCTAGCCTCAGACGAAGCTTCTCCGGCCTTCCTTTGTCCCGATTTGTCTTGGTTTTGTTGGTATAAATTTCCGAAAATCCTAATAAAGATTTGATTAATTGAGTATGATTTAGCTTTTGATAAGCTAAATTAATTGTTTGACAATGTATATATGTGCTGTGAGATTGTTTTGGATAAGTTAATTGTATAGTTTAGGTTGGATTTTTGGAAAATTGATTTTTTGGCCGGGTTATGCCCAAATTTTTTAGATTCACCCGTTTTAGCTATTTTTAATAAATTAATTATACAAAATGTTTTAAAATGTATCCAATTTCACTTTGGAACCGTCAATTTGAGAAATTTATGCAGGTTTTATTGAAATTTGATTCCTAGGTCAAAATTCGGGTGTAATGAAATTGGGTCGTATAATTGAGCCTTTCTGCTCAATTGATTTTATAATATCGTTTAAAATGTATTTAATTTTATATTAGAAGTGTTGATTTGGGAAAATTATGCGTAATTGATCGGAATTGGATTTTTAGGTCAAAACTCTCGCGAGTTTAAATTGGATTGTGTAATCGGGTTATTTTATTCAATTGAATATATAAATTACATTAGAATATGTTTAATTACATTTTTGAACCGTCAATTTATATGTTTTGGTAAGAATTGATCGGACTTGCGTTCTGGGCTCAAAAACCCTAAATCTAATTGTGCTAAATTACGTATTTCTTTTATTGATTTTGAGCAATTGATTATTTGATATGTTATAAAATGTGTTTAATTGCATTTATAAACATTCAATTTGGTTAACTTTATAGAATTTTACTGAATTGCATTTTTGGGACTAAAACCCTAGATTTCAAGTGAGATTATGATATTGGTTATTTGTACAGTTGTTTTTCTAAAATTAAATTTATAGAAGTAGTTGAAATGATCCTAATTACTTTCTAATACCTTTAATTGTAATTAATTGAATTGAATTACCTAAGTTTGTGTTGTGGGCTTTAAAAACCTAATTTTGAAAACGGATCGTCTTGAATTGGTTAATCGGAAGATGGTTTGGTTGAAATTGATTGTGTAGATTTATCTACAATTGGTTTATTTGTGTTTTAAAACTATCAATTGAGGTAATTGAAGTGATTTGGCCAATTCGTAGTTTAGGCATTAAAAACCCTAATCTTCGGGGATGATTTTATAAAATTGATTTTCGCTATGCGTCCTATATCTAATCGATTTCTATCTTTGGGTTTTAAATCATTTAAATCATGTTTTAATCTAATCGGTTTGGATTTGATTCTATATAAATGGTTGGGTTACCTATTTAGTTGTAAAACCTAATGAATAAGTTATTTTCGATAAATTAATTTATGATCGATTATTCTTTCTCGATCTTTCCAAATTAATTGGAAATGTCCCAAGTGGTATTTGTATTAATTCGTTTGATTCTTATTTAATCTTAAATTTTGATAGAGCTATGCTTTTGAGTTCTAAGTTTTGGACACATTTTCCGAGAAAGATTGTTGTATTTGTTTGCATGTGTTTAATTATAATATGTGAATTATTAATTGACAAGATAGTTTCTAACTTAGTTTTCGATGTCTATCGACAATCTAGGAAAGCTTTATTGTGGATCCTCGAGCTAGTAATCTTCTCTCTCCCTCTTATCTCGCTTAGCTAGTTTCGGGTTCAGGTAAGTCTCTACTTACCTCTACTTATGGGTGTTTAGTAAGGATGTGGCTAAGGCCCCTATGTGTTTTGTGACCTGTATGCCTTGGATGCTTTGTGTATCATGTTATGTTGTGTATCGTATGATTATCCTTAAATTGTATTGTGCGTTGCGCAACTTGGAGTTGGGGTATGTTGTATGTATTTTCTTATGACATGAGTGTGATATTCTTATATGGTGTTTATGATGTGATGTGACATGATATAACCCTCTAGGACATGCATGCTTGGGTGACTGCCATCATGATATGGGAATGAAAGAACAAAAAGAAATAAATGGGAAGTGAGTTGCTAAGGGGGATATGAGGTTGACCAAAATGAATAAGAGATGAGAACTACCCATAGGAATTCTAGGGTTTGCATGGGAAATTTGAGAGTTTGCATAGGTTGGACAAAACTTGCATGGGGATGATCTTTACGTGAGAAAAGTTGTATTAAGGTGTAAATAAGCTAAAGGGAGAGTTGTAGAGTGTTTAGAGACTTGGGATGAAAAATAAGACGTAGGTTGGTGTATGGGTGTATAAGGGACCCGATTAGGGTTTTGGGAGAAAGTAGTAATCTGGAAAATGTGGAAGTAAAAATGATTAAGGGAGAGTGGAGTACGAGTTAAGAGTAGAAATTGTTGTATAAGGGGTGATTATGGGTGTCATGGGAGAGAAGAGATATTGGGTGAAAAAGAGAGGCATTACTTGTGGGAGAAGAAATGTACTAGGGTTGAAGTGGCCAACTAGGGTTTTTCGGTCACATGTGGAATCGAGGGGTGAAGTGATATAATTTGGGATTGGATCTAAATGAGATGAGGTGTGGGACGATAAATGGAGTAATGGTAGTGTAAGTGAGAGAAAGTTGGACCACATAGGTCCAATTAGGGTTTCCAAAGGAAAACCCTAGAGGGAGATAACATGTGGAGTGGATGTCACGAGGTGCTGAGCCTTAACCCACACCCATAGGAATTGGCTCCCATTATGTGTAAGCGTAAAGGGGAATGGATGTCGAGGTGTGATAAGGGGCGCAAGAGTCCCAAGATATGGGACGGACTCTCCTGGGAGGATAAGTGTGGACATAGTTAGCCATGCATGTCAAGGGTGTAATGATTATCGAATGAGACACGAATAAAATACTAATCACTTAAAGAGGAAGATTGTTGAGCCAAGCCCAGACCAATCCACCGGCATAATAGTGGCTAGGTGCCGGGGTGCCCTGGAGACCGATCCACCGGCATATAATAGTGGTTAGGTGCGTTCTGCCCTATAAGTGACTGATCCACCGGCTATAATAGTGGGGGATCCCGAGCTCAACAAACCAAACATTAAGTTACAAGTAAATCATGGGAAAGATACGTTATACTTACAGTGAAACACCATTATAGTTGGGGCTAGACCGATCCACTAGCATAATAGTGGCTAGGAGCGTTGTGCCTTGGAGACCGATCCATCGCCATATAATAGTGGTTAGGTGCGTTCTGCCCTATAAGTGACCGATCCACCGGCTATAATAGTGGGGTTCCCGCACTCGCTTGGATTAACAAAGATTATGGTGTGAAATGACTTACAAATAAATCATGGAAAGATACATTATAATCACAATGAAACCTCATGAGAGTCGGGGCCAGACCGATCCATCGACATAATAGTGGTTAGGAGCGTTTTGCCCTGGAGACCAATCTACCGGCATAAAATAGTGGTTAGGTGCGTTCTGCCCTATAAGTGACCGATCCATCGGCTATAATGGTGGTGTTCCCGCACTCTCATGGGTTCATAACGATTATGATGTGAATCGACTATATTTACCTGAGATCTAAAGAATGAGTCTACTCGGACCATCGCCGACTCTTATTATCCATATTACTGCATGTGGCTTATGTGATTGGGGTTATGTATTGAATTGTTAATAGTATGGATTAATCCTACCTGAGGCATATGAGTTACTTTACATTTTGGTCATACCACCCTGATATGTTTAAATATGATGTTACATATGTTTCACATGTTACTATATGTGTATGGTAGGACTTGTGATGTGGGTTTTGAGTATGTGTAATAATGTATTAACGTGTTGTACCATGATTTAATATGCACTTGGTATTATAGTTTACGTCTCTCCCATAAGATAGGGTAGTGAGATTTACTCAGTATTGGACCCGTACTGATACTACCTTGGTTGAATGGGTCATGTGATGATCCACTAATGGTGGGGAGCAGACCTCTTGTGCAGGTTTAAGATCGGATACTATTTTTGGGTGGAAGGCTTGACTTGAGTGAGTAGGCAATCCGAATATTGATCAGTCGGGTTTTATCTTGTTTAACTGTATTTCTCTTTGGAAGTTATAAGTGTTGTATTTAAATTTTCAAGGGGTTTGTAGTTAACTTTTAATTTCTCGTACTCTCATAAGTTTTTAAAACTCAGATGTAATTGTTTGACAGGTTTTAGCCTTGTATCTAATATGAGATATATTGTTGACATTTATCTTGTGTTAGATGCGGCGGTAACATTCCCCAAATTCTCTCCTAGCTTCCGCTTTATTCTTTCAAATTTTTTTTTCCAGGAGTGAAATTCGGGGGTGTTACACTTATACACCCTTACACCGGCCTACGTACTATTTTTCATCCCAAGTCTCTAATCACTCCACAACTCTCCCCTTAACTTATTTACACCCTAAATCAACTTTTCTCACGTGAAGATCACCCCCATGCAAGTTTTATCCATCCCAAGAAAACACCCAAAGTCCCCATGCAAATTTTAAGATTCCCATGCATGGTTCCCATCTCACATTCATTTTGGTCATTTCTTCCTCTTTAATTTCCTCTCATAGATCATGAGGTATTTTGGTCAACCTGATATCCCCCTTAGCGAACTCATTTCCCATTTCTTTCTTTTGGTCTTTTTATTCCCATATCATATTATCAATTATCCCATCATGCATGTCTTAGAGGGTCATAACATATCACATCATAATCACCATATAAACATATCACACTCATGTTATAAGAAAACACATACAACATACCTCAACCCCAGCTGCGTTACACATAAGACAAGTTAATGATAATCATTCAATGCACGACATAGCATGATATATATGGCATCAGAGGCATACAAGT
This sequence comes from Tamarix austromongolica, assembly GCA_039764185.1. Taxonomy (NCBI): domain Eukaryota; kingdom Viridiplantae; phylum Streptophyta; class Magnoliopsida; order Caryophyllales; family Tamaricaceae; genus Tamarix; species Tamarix austromongolica. The sequence continues at coordinate 75,656,277 of CM077815.1, read as the reverse complement.
CACATAACACACATGAGCCTTAGCTACATCCTTACCTAAAATGACGCCGGGCTTGGAGCACACTCCTACAACTCCTTAGGGTTTTGGCTCGATTCACCTATAAGAGGGAAAATACTAAGGATTAGTTTCCCTCCTGCCAAAAGTACCATCACTCCTTATTATAGTTTAAGATTAGTATTATTATTATTAAAGGGAGTATTATACGTAAAAACTAGGGTTTCTATCTTCAAGTTAGCCTACTAGATATTACTAGCCAAAATATACTTATTTTAAATATTTAATGCTATACTTGTATTATTAAACCCAATAGCTTTATTCTTATGATAATAATACTAATACTAGTCATAGAAAAATAGTGACAATAATAATAATAATAGTAATGTTAATGCTTATAATGATAGAAACCCTACCATTTTAAGGCTAAGTTTAATAATAGTATTAGGGATAAAATAATAGTATAATAATTGTAATACCAACAAAGTACAATATTCCTAAAGATAATAATGATAAAAGTTATATTTTGAATAATGATAATATAAGGGTTCAAATATTTTTGTCACAATAATAGTAATAAAACAATAACAATAATAATAGTAATAACTAATAATGATACCATAGTAACAATGTTAGTGCTAAGGGCATTAGGAATAATATATTAATGATATTCTAATATTAAATAGTAAAATAATAAGGCTTAAGTATTCTTCCTCTTTAATGACAAAACGATAATACTCCAACTTCGGTTTAAATAACATTAATAATAATAATAGTAGTAGTAGTAGTAGTAGTAGTAGTAGTAGTAGTAGTAGTAGTAGTAGTAGTAGTAGTAGTAGTAGTAATAATAATAATAATAATAATAATAATAATAGAGATAACTATATTAATACTAAATTTGTGAATAATAATAATAATGATAGTAGTATTAGTAGTAGTACTAGAAATAATAATAATAATAATAATAATAATAATAATAATAATGATAACCATTTTAATGTTAAAGTTGTAGCCTTTTAAATAGTTTACCCTAGTTATAAGTATTTTTTGAAATTAGGTTAGGAAATAAGGGGGATACATAATAATAATATTAGTAATGGTAATAATAATAATAATAATAACCATGATAATACAACACTAATAATAATAAGAATAGTAATAACAGTAATAGTAATATTAAGGATAATACTAGTAATATTAAATAAAATTATTAACACATATAGAAAATAGTTTAGGGGTTGGGGAAGTTGGAGAACCACCTAAGGTTAGTGATGGAACCGCCGACAGCGGTGGAGGAGGAAGAGAGGTGGAAAGATTACTATGTAGGCTAAAGGAGAGGAAGTGGAGGGGTGTTTGAGGTGGAGGAGGGTGTAGCAGGTAGAGAGGGGTGGAATGAAGGTGGTGGTGCAGCAGGGAGTGGCGGCGCACGACGGTTTTTGCCGCGGTCGGAGGTGGTGGAAGATGGGGGAGGTAAAAGGAGAGGGAGGTAGGGGGAGATGACTGTATGGGAAGGTAGGGAAAGGTTCCCTGGGTGTTTTGGAGGGTGGAGGAGGTGATGGTTGCGGCGAGGGTGGCGGCGCGAGGGGCGGCAAGGGGTTGGAGTGGCTGCTCGGGTTGGTGACTTTGCACGGTTGGGGCGGCACGTGCAGGACGAGATAGGGGGTGATGGTGGCTTGGTTTTGTAGAGGGAAGTGCGGGGATGGTTTTGGTGGGCGGCGTTCGTTGCGGCGTTTATTGCGGTCGTCGTTGGCGGCGGCGGATAGGGATGTAAGCGGGGCGGATTTGGGTCGGGTATACTATACCCATATCCTTACCCGATAAGAAAATCCATACCCGAATCTGTACCCATACCCGAATAGATATTCGCTAGCACATCCATATCCGTATCCGTTGGATATCCATTACCCGACGGATTATTCGTTTACCCGTTAATGGATATTATCCAACGGATAAATCCATTACTCGATGGATAAACTCATTTATAGTTAAGTCAAATGACAATTTTAACCTTAATGTATACTATATTTATTTCAAAATTAAGGGTAAAAGAGTAATTATATATCGGGTAAACGGATACAGATATGGATACGGGTATAGTTACGGGTACGTATCCGTACCCGAACCCGAACCCGACGGGTATTTTAATCCATCATCCATATCTGTATCCATACCTGTTTATCCATATCTGTTTAAGTATCCGTCGGATAAAATCCGTCGGGTTTCGGGTAAAACCCGTCCCGTTTACATCCCTAGCGGCAGAATAAGAATCTGTTTGGGCAGCGGTGAGAAGCAAAGTTTTTGGGCTTGCGAAAAAGGGAGCTCGACTATGGCTTCCCCAGAAGTGTATTTATAGGCCAATTGAGGGGGAAGATGACAAGAGAAGAAGAAGACAGGCGGGGCAGATGTGGCAGGACCACCGGCCGGAGGTGGCAGGCAATGCAGTCCTACCAATTGCAGGTTAGGTCGGGACAGGAGAAAAAGGAAAGGAGATGGGCACGTGGGGATGGGAGAGATGGGGTTGGTCGGGGTTGAAAAAAGAAAGAAAATGACGGGGAGGGGAAGAGAAGGGAGGCCGGACGACGTTGGTGGCTGTCGACGGTAGGAGTTGCAGGTTTCAGCCGTTGTAATCGGGATTGGGGGAAGGAGATGCTCGATAGGTTGGACCGGTGGTCTAGGGGGAGAAAGAAAAAGAGAGGGGGGTCGTTCGACCAGCGTTCGGGCGAAGAAGGAGGGCTGGGACAACTTGGGCCACACGAAACGAGGAAGGGGAAAGTGATTTGGGCCGACGGGCTGGCCCAGTCAGGGGAAGATGGGGGGAAGAAAGAAGGGAGAAGGAGGGAGAGAAAAAAAGGAAAAGAGGAAAGGGGAAAAAGGGAAAATAGATAAAATAATTTATGGAAAATAGGCTGTAGTATTTTTGGGTAGATAAACAAATTTTAATAATTTAACTTAATATATTTTAATATATTGGTTTAAAAGGTAAATTTTAGAAAACATTGGTTTGAAACGTTATTTAAATAGAATGGGTATGATAAAATAACAATTTATTTATTTTAATTTATTAAATATTCACATCTAATTTTATATACACAAAAATCCTCAAAATAGTTAAATTAAAAAGGTAAAATCCTCAAAATAATTAAATTAAGTAAGTTTAAAAGCTAAGTTATCCCAAATAAAAGTGATTTATTAAATTATAGACTTTTAAAATTTTGGAGGATTACAGATAATTTTTCTTTAGCCTTGTGGTTAGTACAATATTGGTTGGGGGCGGGTTTGTACCAATCACGACGGTAATATCCCCAAAATTTATAATTTTGATTTCCTTACTTTTGTTGTATCTTTTAATAAAATAAAAATTTTAATAGTAAATTTTGGAAGTGTTACAGTTGTGCTTTGGTAATACCATTTATTTACAAATGATAATTTCCCTACTTTTTGATAGATAACGGGAAACAAGAACCACACACATAAAGTTGCAGCTAGAATGGAGGAAAGAATTATTAGGGAAAGAAAGGAGTGTACTCTTGAAGTTTATTTTGTTTGCTAGTTTAGCAGACTAAGCCTCTCTTTAATCACATTCTCTTCATGACATTTAAACATCTCCTCTAATGCATCCTTCACCCTACTCTTCATAAATTTATTCCTATTTATTTGTGACTCCACCACAAAACTCAGTGATACTTGGACTAGTGCAACCAAATTATGATTTGATAGAATTTGTAAAGTATGAAAACCTATGAATACAACAAATTATTAGAGTTAATGTTTAATTAATTATTTCGTTGAATTAATCATTCAAGCTTTACCAATTTTCAAAAGAATGGATTAGTTTGAGCTTCCATATTCTCCTTTCAATATTGATTCTTTATTACTTCATTTATATCAAAAAAGAAATACGTGCTTAGGTAGGAAATTAAAATTATGACTAGATTTTGTTGTTATCTACTATAACATCAATATGAATGTAGCCTAAAATTAAGGATAATGATTTGTTTAGATAGGAAACTGAAATTGTGACTGGATTTTGTTATTATATAGATATATGGATAGGAGAAAGAGGAAGTGAGGGAGCGTATAAGACCGAAAATATTTATAAGACGTATATTAGAACTTTATTTAATATATGTATCAATGTTTGACAACACCAATTAAAGTAGCATTTTTTTTTTCTGCTGCTGTTGTTGTTGTTGATAACGAGGATAATTAAGGTGTGCTGGGCGGATGTAAGAGATATCGTGTGAGGACTCAAGAGGCCCAATTCAGATTATTGTTTGATTTGTTCCTGCGACTTAAGCCATATTATTGATTTTTGGGCCTAGTCGCCGTGTTAGAAATAGACTAAACCATATGCTTTGCTTCTGAATGCCGTCCTCGCTGCCGTCCAAAACATAAGGCGTAGCGGCCTATAAGTCAGATATTATCAGCCAGAGTAGGCCCACAGTAGTCCCTCACTTAACTACCTCATTCATCGGCGAAGAAAGAACGTATCGCCGACTACCCACCCGTAGCTCCTTTTTAACTTTTTCTGTTACGAAAACCATTGATCTGGATGACCGAAAGCATGACCGCTACAAAACGACATCTCATTATACTGTAGAAGCAATGCTGTGACAGTACGACTAACGGTTTTTTTTTTATTTTTTTATTTTTATTTTTTTATTTTAGTATATCCCTAACAAAAATCTAGTATGTAAAAGAAACTCATATCTTCATAGTAATGATTATGTACAACGTGCGATATTATTGGTACTGATAATAATTATGTTTTTCATCTTTCGATCTTTGGATTCAACGTCTTAAACGATTTCTATTACTATTTTTATTCATTAAAGTATTAAACCACCATACCTATTTTTCTAATGATTATTCTGGTTGCGCTAGTAATTATACTCTCCTCCACATATTTGATATTGTACAATGGTATGTATGTTATAATTTGCGTTATATATGAATACTAGGACTAAATTATGCAATTTTTGCAAGACGTGGTCATCACTGCCGGGCCCCCCTATCACATGTATGGAAGCATATACAAATACTTGCGAGTCTAATGTGAACGTGAATGTGAATGCGATTATTGCTGCTATAATCGGGCAATGATTCAAGGAGGATGGTAGGGACATCAAGATTGCCACGAGTTGGGGAAATCTAATATTCCGATGTGGACCATAGATAATCAAAAGAAAATTACATAATTAGAGTGGACTCATAATTTAGTATTTGCAATTAATCAACCCACCCCACAAATAAATAAATAAATTCAGCATATAAATCATTTTTAAGCTGTACACACGATAATATATATAATTTTTTTTAATATGACAAGAAATATAAAAATATTAAAAAGTGATGCTAATTAAGCTAGCATATGGTGTAGCATTCTTTAATTACAACATAAACTTATCTGAATTTTCTTCATGGAAAGATACTTAGAAGGAGTTTTAAGGAATATGAGAGGAGTCTTTAGATGTATTTTCTCTCTAGTCTCTCCCATGAGATTTCGCTGACATTACTAAACTCTTAGCTTGAAAGGAATGGATGATGCATGTGCCTACAACCAGTTGTTAAATCAGACTCCATCGATGCACTCCATGGGTGTAGCACAAATATGGAAGGAAAATGGAGACACACCTTTGCTTTGAGCTTCATTTAATAAAAGAGAAGACACCAAGGTAGCCTACAGATTTTGCACAAAACAATGGGAGGCTAACCCTATATCCAATAGTGAAAACACCATAGGAGAGGGGGGGGGGAGGGTTAATAGAGAGGAATGAAATAAATTGACAAATTAAAAATTTGAACATGAAAATTTAGAGTGGTTTAAGCTATTCTAAGATATGCTGCTCTACATCCACTATCAAAATGTCTTTCCCTTAAAAATTTGAAACTCTTTTTTGCGTATATTGATGATCAATCATCCTTTGATTTATAAGTTTACAAACTCAATGATCTTTTAGGAGATGGCTTATAATTTGATATAATTATCATATCTATGTTTATGAATCTACATATCTAATGATCTTTCTAGTAATGCTTGACACGTAAAACCTCTTACTATTGAAATTTATGACAAGTTGTCCTGTCCTAGAAAATTAATTGCTCTAGATAAAAATACCGCCTACAGAGTTGAATTCCAGATAGAACATATTTTGACCTTGAGACCAATCGATTGGCAGTTGGTACCAAATAACTTGTCAGTGCAAAATAAAGCTTGCAAAGTACAATTCTAGAAAGTAAGTATTTTAAACCTCTGACCAATTAATTGATGGTTTGGTACCACATAGTCTAGTAACTTCTTTGAAGATCTTGGCTTTTCCTGCCGGTAAGTTCACTAGTCATTTCATACTAGTTGACCAATACTTGGTAAAACCTAGTACTCATTTCTTTTCTAATAAAATTCTTTTTCCAAGTTTAAAACTTATTTAATACCTTTTTAAAGATGGGTTTTAAAGAGAGTTTCAAAAATGCATTTTCAAAGGAATTTCACAACGATCAAAATATTAAACACTTGCATACACTAGGACTAAAACTTAAGATAAAATCTACCATTTGAGTACTAATGCTTGGTCTTAATGTGAAAACGGTCTGGAACTCGCTTGTAAATTTTATCCATTGAGTGTTAAACTTGATTGTGATTTTAAATGCTTGTACTTGAATGCTTGAATTTAGTGTGTTCATCATCATTTGATCTTGTCGAGGCATGCACACTTAAACATAATATATTATACTCTAATTAAGGTTTGTTATCATTAAAATAAAAATACGTGACATATGAGGTGAAACAATAGTTTTGTCAAGCAAGGGTTGATAGGAAAGTTGATTGGTGTTTTTGACTTTAATCCTTTAGTGTATGTATCATGAATTTTCCGTAAAATTGTATTTTTACTTTGTAGGTATTTTTTTCTTTCCTTCTCATACTGTGCTCTAATTAATATAACTTTCCTCTCTATTATTTTTTTTTTCTTTGGTGTGTTTTCTCCCATTATTTTTTTTTGTTTTATTTTGCTGCTGCTTCTTAACCCTGGTGTGTTGGGGCGTAAGGGTAGTTTTTAGTCGAAGTGATTGTGGTTTATTTTGTTGGGCTTGGCCGTGCACATGATGTCACACAAAGTATTAATCTTTTATGGAAAGTGGAGGACATAAGTGTGACGATGCATTGACAAATCTATTTTATTTATAAAAATTTTGCAAAATTGTACATAAAAAATATAATAAAAGGAATCCAGTAACTGGTCATTCGTTTTAGTTTGCTGCTTGCTTTAGACCAGTAGCAGCCCACAATTTGGTCGCTTGGTTTAATATTTGTTCCGTCTCCAAAACTTCGTAAACCGCTACTTGGCAACCTACCTATTATAGCCTATCTACCTCGGAAAATTCCTCACGCATTTGCTCTGATGACGACTCAGCATCAGACAAAATGAGCACTCGATTAGTGTAGCGACAGTACTGCTGGGACGCCACCAAAACAATGACCAACAAACAAAGGAAAGACAAATTCAGTCAACACTCACCGGAACAGCCGCACACGACCGCCAATTTGCAATCCCATGGAAGATGGATCCCCAACCTCCTTCCTCTCCTTACTGTACACGTTTCTGTCATTTTCAACCATCTTCTTCCCGGCTTCCCTTCCCTGCCTCCTTCCTATGTCCTTTTCTCCGTTTTTCTTTATTACGAGGTGCCAGAAACCGCGTTTCAAATTAAAAAAAGAAAAACTAATTTCTCTTTGTCTATCCATCCATCTGTAGGTCACTCAAATGGGGAAGTTCTAGCAGACCCTATCTACAACTCCATCCCTTTCATTATTTCTCTCGAGCACCAGCAGCATTTGCGCATAGTATATAATATATCATTCATCTCACATTTAATCCAGATAGCAGTAATGAGTTTGCTAATTTTAGAAGAAAACCAAAAGCAGTAAACAACCCTCACCCCCTAAGTCCCGCCGTGCACAACTATCACACACCGGAAAACTCACACAACCCAAAATCTCAATTCCTCGTTCCTTTGCCTCTCCCATCCTACTATTATTCTAATGGCACCCGAAAACAACGGTGAAGAGAAGCTAATCGCCGTCGCCAGACACATAGCCAAAACCCTGGGCCACACGGACACAATGACCGACGACATCCTCCAAATCTTCTCCAACTTCGACGGCCGTTTCTCCCGTGAAAAGCTCTCCGACGACCGCCGAAGTTCCGGCAGCTTAGAGGACATCCTCCAATCTCTCAACCGTCGTATCACCCATTACATCTCGGCTGACCGTTCCATCTGGTCCAGCTCCTCTGATTCCGCTCGATTCCTCGACTGTATCGACGAACTGCTCGCTGTTATCCGCGACTGGACCTACAGCAGCGTCGCCGACAAGTCCGTCGCTGCGTGTTTGGTTCGAGCGGAGGGTCTGCTCCAGCAAACGATGTGTAGACTCGGGGACGAGTTTCGTTCTTTGATGGAACGTGGCGGCGGATCTTTTGACCAAACTCGGTCGTACCACAACAATTCCGATGAGGGATCCGACTCCGACGACTACCAGATTCCGGTGGCGGATCCATTAACGAACTACAACATCGTGGTGGACGCACTACCGTCGGGGACGATCAGCGATCTCCACGAGATTGCGAGGCGGATGGTAGCCGCAGGCTTCGAGAAAGAATGCGCACATTTATACAGCACCTGTAGAAGGGAATACCTTGACGAAAGCTTGTCTAGATTGGGTTTACGGAAGCTAAGTATCGAACAAGTTCAGAATATGCAATGGAGTGAACTCGAGGTCGAGATCGACCGATGGACCAAATCCGCTAACGTCGCACTACAAATCCTCTTCCCTAGCGAACGTCGGTTATGCGATCGCGTCTTCTACGGATTATCCACCACAGCAGCAGATCTTTCATGCATGGGAGTCTGTCGTGGATCCACGATTCAGCTCCTCGATTTCGCAGATGCCTTGGCGATAGGTAGCCGCTCTCCCGAGAGGTTATTCAAGGTGTTGGACGTCTACGAGACGTTGAGAGATTTATTGCCTGAATTCGAGCTATTATTCTCTGATCAGTTCTCTGTGTTGTTACGGGACGAGGCGGCGACGATCCTAAAACGATTGGGTGATTCAATCCGCGGCATATTTATGGAATTAGAGAACTTGATCCGTCGGGATCCGGCTAAGCAAGGGGTACCTGGGGGCGGGCTCCATCCGATCGCACGTTACGTGGTGAACTACGTTCGTGCAGCTTGTAAATCACAGCAAACGCTCGAGCAAGTCTTTGAAGATGGCCTCGGCGGTGGTGGCGCAACGAAGTCTAATTCATTATCGGTCCAAATGGCGTGGATAATGGAGCTATTAGATAGTAATCTGGAGGCAAAGTCGAAGATATACGGCGACGCAGCATTGAGTGCTGTGTTTCTGATGAATAACGGAAGGTACATCGTTCAAAAAGTGAAGGGCTCGGAACTAGGTGGGCTGTTAGGAGACGATTGGATCAGAAAACATAACGCAAAAATCCGGCAATACCATGTTACCTATCAACGGGGTTCATGGAATAAGGTGTTGGGGGTGCTGAGCGGAGGAGGAAATTCTAGTGGAGCGGGTAGTAGTAGTGGTGGTGTGGGTTCAAAGTCGATGAAGGAGAGGTTGAAGATGTTTAATGTATATTTGGAAGAGGTTTTAAAGGCGCAATCGAGCTGGGTTCTGTTTGATGAGCAAATGAGGGAAGAGCTGAAGATTTCGGTGAGTGGTAATTTGTTGCCGGCTTACAGGAATTTTATCGGGAGATTTCAGAATTGTGTAGAAGGCAGACATGGAGACAAGTATATTAAGTTTAGTGTGGAGGATGTAGAAGGGAAGATTAATAATGAGTTGTTCTTGGGTAACCGTCATCATCATCATCAACATGGGAGGAAATGAGGCTCTCTAATCGTCCGTGTCGTTGTTTTTGCGCAATTGTATCGGAAATTCATCGACGTTTGTGTGTATGTAGCAGGAAAATGTGTAGGAGTGTTAATTACTCAATTACTATATACTATATATATATATACACATATCCAAAGTTTTGTTGGTTAGGCTTGTATGTCTTTAGGTGATGATTGTTCAGTAGTTGTAATGTGGGTGCTTGAACAATTGATGATGCCCTGGAATCCGTATCTTGTATGCGGACAGTATTTGCCCCGGAGCACAGAACTCTGAAAACACTCAAATGAATAATCAGATCAGATTGCAGAGGCATGGAGATTTCCCAGTATACTCAAAACACTTCGCAATCTCAAAGACGCATAGATGCAAATTTTTTGCCTTGAACCTCGGACAATTGGAAGGGAGAAAGGGAAGTGGAAGATTTTTTTTAAAAATAAATTTATAAATTAAATATAATAAAATTAAAGAATCATAACAAAACATGACTAGCAATAATAATTCTTTAAGACTTTTTTGCATAAGAATATGGTCATAAAAAAAGGTGAGATAAATATTAACATAGTATGCATATGGTCTCACAGAAGAAGTCCGCAAAGGACCAAGAAAAATGACAAGTCTCAAAGGCATAGTCAGTCAGCCTCAGCCAGCCAGCAGCTAATCAACACTAACTGCCAATTCCTGGAGCCCACAATGCAACCATGGAACCTTATGGGCTGGATAATTTGTCTCTTTAGCATCTGACTGACTACTGACCGGTCCACAATGTAAATAGTCACGGAGCTTTCTCCGCTGGATAAACTCCCATGGGCCTTGGATCAGGATCATCTGTATCATCCCCTTTGCATGTTAGTTACGAACATTTGTTCAAAAGGAAATCCGTTCCGTTCCCTTGCCTGTCAGCCGCACAATTCTTTTGCAGCCTTCCAATATACATCAAGTTATTATTAAATACTCATTGGTCATCGGTTGGCTTGGCTTCTTCACCGGTGCCCATAATTTCTAATCTAGTTCCTAGTTCACAAACGCACGTAATATCATGAAAATCCCGAACCATCTCCCTTGAAACCAAAACTCACCACATTCCCCTTTACGGGCTGTTATCATCAAACAGTGTCACGCGGACTGACTTTGAGTAAAATCGATTAACAGGTCGATCAATCGTCGCTGATGAACGAACATGTGTAAGTTAAGTTTGAATTAAGGTCGGTAGAATTGAGATTATATCTATAATCAATAGACGTCGTTAGAATTAAATTGTCAAATCAGATAGTAAATTACTACAAATGCCACAAAAATATAACTTCCATATACTTGTGCACTACAACATATCATAGTTGAAGATAGAAAAATTAGAAAGCTCATTTTTAAGTTTTTTTAGTCACTCATTAAGTTGTAGCTGCTAAAACATAATATAATTTGTCGAATTACATACATACATATACACACACACACAAAAAGGCTAATAGTTCCACAAAAGAAAATACTTCGGATAGATGTAAATTAATACAAATTGATAAACAAAAATATCAAAAAGTTTAATGTATTTGCTTTACTCTGTATATTTTTCCATCAAAAATCGACTTTGTTGTCTTGCTTGAGCTTCATTCAAATTAGGTCGTGTTTAATATATTGTATGCACAAAATAATAGAGGTTGAGATTTAGAATTATAGAAAAAATATATTTAAATTAAGAGAAAAATTAGATGTTCAAATACTTTTTTTTTTTAAGATCGTAAGATGCTACCTATGATCATAAGATTATACTAATCCTACTTAAAATTGTAAAATTCCATCATAATTCTTTTAATTTAAAATTTTATTTAGAATCGATGATCGTTTAATAATTTTAAATTATAGAATTATAATATTCGGATCAAAACTATGATTGAAAGGAAAATATTGTCACTAAAGACCACTGCCCACAACTATATCATCTGCAAATATTGCAGAAGAAACATTCTTAGCCTTTAAGTGCAATTTATTAATGGGTGGATAACGTTAAATAAAGTTATACCTCATCATCGATGACATATAATTAGTAACAAATGTCGCATCTATTAGAAGTACGAATTTTAATTTTATTTTTAAGGTTTTATAAATAAAATTAAATACAAAGTTGCATATAATAATAATAATAATAATAAAAGAAATTTATTTATATAATAGTATTGTTATTGAATGTATAATACTAAATATTATACATTTAAATCAAGATGTTAAATTATATGTAATTATTTCCTATAAATATGTATTCTATCCGTATAAAAAAGTCATTTTTATCAATCTATATACTTTTTAATAAATTAATAAAACTAGCCTTATCATTAATTACACACTTTATTAAAAAATAAAAAAGCATTTAATCATAGATAATTAGAAAAAAAGTGAAGTTAAAAATAGAAAGTAAGTTTTGATTTTTTTTAAATAACTTTCTTTTTTATATAAATATTTAGTAAAAGAATAAATTCCTTTTTGATATGGAGAGGGAAATATTTAATTGGTCATTATTATTTGGTTGATAAAAAATATTTATTAAATAGAGTAACATCACAAAAATAAACTATATTTAAATAATAATTGCAAATAACTTAAATATAATTAATTAATAACTATGTTCATATCTAATTATTCAAAATAATTGTCAAAGAATTTAAAAGGTAAGTTAATACTTACGGTAATAAGATGTATTCTTTCTGTGTATGTAAGTAAGTCTTTAATTTAAAATTTTGTTTGAAAATAAATGTTATTTTATAAAATTTAATGATTACTTTTATTATTACCCTTACTTTTTCTCATTTTTTATACATTAATTGTTATATTATTTTTCAATGAACATTATAATTATTATATTAAGGGTATATTTATTATCTCCTAAAATATTGTGTAAATTACTAATATGATTTTCTTTCAAAAATGGAGGAAGTAAATAGAAAGAATAGAAACAAACACATTTAATTGAGGTTTGAATTTTGACTACTACCTAGTTTAGATTAAAAGGAGTAAGTGTAATTGGTAAAAAAGGATACAAAGTTAGAAAGATAAAAAATTTAATAGTTGATCCATTTTATACTTGGGGAAGAAAATTTGCTTTGTTTTCATTACTGAAAATTGAGTCCATAGTCTTTATTTTTTTAATTTAAAAAATAGAAGTACAATATAGCAAAAGTATTTGTCAAACTATCTCATTCTTCATCTATTTAATGAGTTATAATATTACTATTTGAATAAATTCTATGGAAATTGAATTGTAATTATTACTTGTAATTAATATGCACAAAATATACCTTATGGGATAAAGATGGTTTCGCTATATTGATATGGGTGAAAAAATGAATGTATACTCATACATTGATAGATGTTAGTTTAGGTAAAAATTATATTTGTTACTATGACTACATTATTATATATTATACAGAAAAGTTGGGGCTTTTACGCTTTCCAATGGGCAAGAAATCAAGATTTAAAAATGGTATTTTTTAAAAGAGTTATTATTAAAAATATGTCGTTAGTAATAGGGAACATGTCTTTTAAAATTTCAATGAACATAAAATTTGAGTTTTAAGAGAGAAAAGCAAAATTCCTATCAGTTATCACAACTATAAGTTGTCAGCTCTAGCTTTTCTCATCGAAAATAATTCTTGTAGAAAGATAAAACATTTAAATTATTAAGCTTAATGATACACCCTTGCCATGTGAGCTGTTATTGAAGTCTTCAAGCTCTGCAACAGATGATGCTAACGAATCTCCCTTTTCTCTAAATATTAGGAATTGCTTAAATGATATGTTTTGTCATTAAACTCTATGTTTTGTTGTTTTCCATATTAAGTCACTATAGCCTCCTTAGTCGATTCTTCTCCTTATTTTGTTGATGTGTAAGCCCGTTACAACTATTTTTGTAATTATTATGAAATGAAACCGATTTCCTATCTCCCTGAATTCCTCTTTACCACTCTCAATTTCTGTTAGTTAGCCTTTGAATTCTATTCTTGTTGCTGGAATTCCTAGGTAGCTATCATTGGTATCAAAACTAGACGAACCTGCCATGGCTGACAACACAAGAGCAACTAAGCTTTGTCAAGAAATGGATCACCTCAAGACATCCATAGAGGATATGAAAATGCCATTCCATAATCAATTGCGAGAAGCACAACAATAAACTTCATCTATGCTATAAACCATCCTCTCACAGATTTAGACTTTTGCTATGGGTTAGTCTTTTAGTTGCAATCCACCTTCCACAAGCTTATTCAAACCAGTGACCAACCATCCAGATAACCAAATTGTGTAATCCCTCAAAATTTTAAAAGCCTATAACTTAATAAATAAATTTTAATTGGGATAAATTAGCCTTTAAACCTATTTAATTTAATTATTTTATGGATTTTTGAGTAAATAAAATTGGGTATAAATATTTAATAAATTAAAATAAATATTTTATTTTATTTTATCATACTCTTATTATTTAAATAAATTTTCAAACCCTTATTTTACTAAAATTATCCTTTTTAACCCTTATATTTTAATTATATTAAATTAAATTATTAAATCAATTTATTTCCCAAAAATATTATATGGTATTATTTTATAAATTAAATTATTTTATTTAATACCATTTTCCTTTCCTTTTTCTTTTTCCTTTTCCTTTTTCTTTTCTCTCTTTTCTTTCTTTTTCTTTTTCTTTGGGCCGCTGGCTGGCCTGGCCTGCCCTTCCCTTCCTATACCTTGGGCCGCTGGCCCATTTTTCTTTTCCTCCTCTGCACGAGCTGGCCTGCCGCCCTCTTTCTTTTCTTCCTTTCTCCCTAACCGGGTCGGCCCGTTTCCTTTTTTCCCTTTGGTCGCTCGTCGCACACCAGCCCCCTCCCCTTCTTCTTCTTCTTCTTCTTCTTCTTCTTCTTCTTCTTCTTCTTCTTCTTCTTCTTCTTCTTCTTCTTCTTCTTCTTCTTCTTCTTTCTTTCTTTCTTTCTTCTTCCTCTTTCCCCGGCGAGAATCCCGACCCCCGCCATCTCTGCCACCCCACCTACAACTCCCTCTCCCCTATTGCTTCCCCTATCTCTCTCTCTCTCTCTCTCCCCCTCTCGTTGTTTTCCTGCCATACCGGCCCCACCATCGCTCCCTCTCCCTGCCATTGCCATACCTCTCTTCTCCTCACTCTCCCTGCAACCCCCATTTCCCTACCACCCTACCACCAACCCCTCAAGCTCCCTATCCCCTCCTCTCTCTTCCTCTTCTTTTTCTTCTTCCTCCCTGCCCCATTATGCATTTTCCTAAGCCTCTCCATGCCTTCCCCGACCCTCTTTCTTTCTTTTCTTCTCCTCCCACCTCTCACTCTGTTTTTGCTTCGTCGCCTAGCTCTGTCGCTTCCGCCATCTTAACAGCCACCTACACCACCCCTGCCACCCTCTACCCCACCCTCTATCGATCATAACACCCGTTGAGCCACCCCGCAGCCTCCTCCTTCCTCCTCTATTCTTTTTCTCTTCTTTACCTCCCTTCTCGGCAACCACCCTGTGCGGCCCCAATCCGGTGCCGTCCCGCCTCTTTTGCCGTCACCTGAGCCACCACAGTAATCCCTACAACCCCCTCTACCACCCCAATCCTCATTTGGCCGAAACCACCACCCAAAAGCCTTCAATTTCCTTCCCCATTTTACTTCCTCATCAACCCCCATTTCGACTCCCTCCTCGACCGCTACCTTCACTGCCCTTAGCCGCCTTCAACCTCCTTTTCTAGCCCCAAACCACTAACCCAAAAATAACCCATTCCTCCTCTTTTCACCACCTTCGAGCCCCCTCCTCCTCATTTCCTTGCATGCGCTGCTGCATTTCTTGATCTAATTGGTTAAGGCTTTTAAGGTAAAATAATATTTTAAGTTAATTATTTTATTAATTAAGGTTATAAAGTCTTGCACTTGATTTTCTCTTATTTCTAATATAATCAATCTTGATATTATTTTTAGGTATTGGTTTTGATAATCAAAGCTTGAACCTTAAACCGGAATACCGGTAAGGTTCGTTTTTGCAAGAATTCGAGGTAACCGTTAAATCCCACTTAAACATATGGATTAACGTATGTTAGCACATTAGGATTTTTAATATGTTATTATGCTTAATATATGTTGTTTAATGTCATATGCATATTTTCTTGTGATGTTGGATTAAAAGAAGCATGTTAGGTCATATGTTATGTCTGGAAATATTGTTAAGGTAAGAGTTGGTTGTTAATAAAAATGTTAAGTATTATCCATGTTATATTATGCTATTGTGATCGTTAATGCATGATTAATATTTTGTGAGCCTTAGGGGTATTTTAGTAATGTATCTTGTACAAGAATATGGCCTAGTATATATATGGGTGATAATAATATTATATTAATTATAAGAGTTGTGGATAAGGTGTTAATATTTATATATTTTACGTAGTAATAATGATAATTTAATATAAGTGGTGTACTAAGGGGGAAAAATGGAAAATTTTAATTAAATAGGGTATTATGGTAATTTTGGAGGCATAGCCAAAGTGGTAAATTGTAAGTAAAAAGGGTAAATTGGTAATTATGTAATTAAGGGGTAAAAATGGCAATTTTGTGATTAAAGGGGAAAAATGATAATTTTGTAATTTAAGGGCTAAATGGTAATTTTGTGATTGAAGGGCAAAGTGGTAATTTCATAATAAAAGGATAAGATGGTAATTTCGTAAAAAAAGGGTAATATGGTAATTTTGCAATTCAAGGGTAATATGGTAATTTTATAATTAAAGGGAAAAATAGTAATTTTGTGTTAAAGGGGCAAAATGGTAATTTTATAATTAAAGGTCAAATGGTAATTTTGTAACTAAAGGGAAAATAGTAATTTCGTAATTAAAGAGGCAAAATGGTAATTTTGTGAATGAAAGGGGTTTTATGGTGAATTTTGGAGGTAAGGGATAAAATGGTAATTTTGGAGGTAAAAAGGGTAAAATGGTAATTTCATAATTAAAGGTCAAATGGTAATTTTGTAACTAAAGGAAAAAATAGTAATTTCGTAATTAAAGGGACAAAATGGTAATTTTGTGAATGAAAGGGGTGTTATGGTAACTTTTGGAGGTAAGGGATAAAATGGTAATTTTGGAGGTAAAAAGGGTAAAATGGTAACTTGTAAATGAAAATGGGAAAATTGGTAATTTTGGAAAAAGGGGTAAATTAGTAATTTTGGAAGTAAGGGGTAAATTGGTAATTTTGGAAGTAAAAGGGAAAAATGGTAATTTGTGGACAAAAGGGGTAAAAGTGGAAATTGAAAAGGAATAACTTGGTAATTATAATAATTGAGAAGGGTAAAATGATAGTTTAATGAAAGAGAAGGGTAAAATGATAATTTAGTAATGGAGAAGGGTAAAATGGTAAATATGATAAATGCGAAGGGCAATTTGGTAATTTAAACAACTAGAGGGTAATTTGGTAATTTTGATAATGGAGTAGGGTAGTTTGGTAATTATGATAATAGTGAAGGGCAATTTGGTAATTTAAATAACTAAAGGGTAATTTGGTAATTTTGATAATAGAGAAGGGTAGTTTGGTAATTATGATCACCTAAAAGGGTAATTCAGTAATTTAACCAATTAAAGGGAAATTGGTAATTTTGATAATGGAAAAGGGTAGTTTGGTAATTATGATCACAAAGAAGGACAATTTGGTAACTTAACCGACTAAAGGCGTAATTTGGTAATTAGGATAACAGAGAAGGGTAATTTGGTAATTTGACCAACTCAAGGGCAATTTATTAATTATAATAAAGGAAAAAGGGCAACGTGGTTATCTAACCAACCAAATGGAAAATATATTAAGTGTAATAATTATGAAGGGGGATTAGTGACCTAATAAGTATGGAAAATAACTTGGTAACCTAAATCGAGTAAGGGGTAACTTGATAATTATGTAACAAGGAGGGTAATAAGGTAATTTGTCAAGTAAGGAAGGGATGACTTAGCAGTTATATAAGTAAGGGGTAAATGAGTAATTTGTATCTAACATGTCGTTGTGATCATGAAATTTCGTAATATGACTCAAATAACGCTGATTAGCAAGGTAAGAGTATTTGATGATTGATAAATATCACGAGAACGAATTCTAATTCGAAATTAGATGAGATTAGGATGGCCTTAATGATTCTTCTGTGTTACCTTGGACAACCATTTGAATAAGAAATATCTGATGATATCCGAACAATTAAAAGTAAATAACTATCTGATTATTGTGCTTTTATGATCACCTTAATTAAGACACTAATACTTAAAGTGAAAGACCTCGAGATCGGGAATGGTGGCTCTTTAGGGGTCACTACCTTAAAAACGTGGTTTAGCCCACGATTATTCTGGTATTTGTTGGTGTGCCTTTGTGCCCCAGCCAGGCCCTATATCTACTCTATGTAGCTCTACAGACCTAGTTAGGGGGTATACATACTTATGGATTAGGTGTCCTTGTCGGTAAGGTGCTGAGTTAGCTTTATGCACTAGTACGACTGGGGTACCTTTGCATCCCTAGGTTGATAGTTGAAGGGTACTGAGTAGCTTTTATGCACTAGTACAACCGGTATACCTTTGTGTCTCGGGATCTTGATCTCCCTATCGAGGCAAATAAATGGAATTGATGTGCTGATTAAAAAGGGAAAAACACTAATCGTTAAAGTGAAAGATTAATGCGTCGGACCCAGTTAAATTATATTACGAGTACCGATCCATCGGATATAATAGTGGCCCAGGATGTTTTGCCTTGGATGATGTTTATGAGTACCGATCCACCGGATATAATGGTGGCCTAGGATATTTTTACCCTGGATGATGTATATTTATATTCCGATCCACCGGCTAGAATGATAGGGGTCCCGAGCTCAATAAATTTGATTTGGCTGTGAATAAATTATGGAAAAATACTAATCACTTATAGTGGAATACCATGTGAGTCGGGGCCAAACCGGTCCACTGGTGAATAATAGTGGCCATGAGCTTTTTGCCCTGCATGATCGGCCCACCGGCGAATAATAGTGGGGTTCCCACACTCGCATGGATATTTATAATCCGAAATGATGGATTGATGATGGACTAATGGCCTTAAGGCCCTAAAAGTATCCATTATTCATTATGGCCTATTAATGTTTGGTTGACTTGTTAAGTATGCGAATGGACGAAAGTGAATGTTACGTATACACCATTAATATCTGATTGACTTGTTGAATATATGAATGTATGGATTTGAATATTATGTTTACACCTGTCGTGCCTACTTTTAAGTGCCTACTTTATAAGAGTATAATACACCACTGGTGGTTACAAATCAACAAAAACGTTGAAACCATAAATTTTAAAGGCGAAAGAGTATAACCATAAGGTTTACCGGATAGTACCTTACACTCTTTCCTGAGAGCCCACTTGAATAATACCGAATACAACCTACAAGGGGTACTGCCTATTAAATAGGCAGGGGCCCCACGAATGGAACCCTTCAGTACTACGGTACTGAGTAACCCTTTAAAAACGCACTTAAAAGTAGGCACACAATGTAACACATGATATACGTAACATAATATTTAGATCCATGTCTTTAGGGTAGAAACCCTTAAAGAGCCAACATTCCCGATCTTGGGGTCTTTTACTTTAAGTGGGCTAATTCATGAGTATTAGTATTTCATTAAGGTGACCACGAAATCATATACAAATTATATAGATATAATTTTCATACTTAACCTTTTTACTCATTTTTGATTATTCTAAGATAACTATAATCAAGATCATTACTAAGGTCAATCATAAAAATACAATAAGGCCACCATAAGCTCAATTATTCACTTGTGGGCACATTAAGCCGAAATGACTAAAATGGCCTTGAGAAATATTAATTTCTAAATTATCATTCTCTTTAATTAATAAAATCATTTTATTTATTAATTTGTTATGGAAAGGCAAACATAATAATTAAACTAATTTATCATACTGTTACATTACTTAATAAGCCAAATGACTAATTTACCCTTATTCCAGATTTTACATATAAAACCCTAATATGCATATCTAATACATCCATGATCACATATTATCATACTTAACAACATATAATACATATTAGACAAGCTTGTCATGGTAAAAATTATAATACACATAAAATGACCAAATTACCCCAAGGGCTCACATCCATGATTAACATTACACAATGGTATTTAAACATGCTCAACCTATTATTCTCCATATACATGTCACATATAATTATGAAAGATCATTTTTACCATATTTTATCCCTGAAATAATTTACATATGATAACATGCTATTTTTTATAGATTTTCTAGGATATAATAGATAATCACAATTTAACAAATCGTACTTAACATGTTCAACACAAAAATCATAATGTGATATTATGTGAAATTTAACATTTTAGAATAGTATAAAAGTTACTTGAATTGCAGCAAAAATAAAAATTAGCAATCTTCTACTAAATACAAGTTACTTGAAATTTAACATAATTTGATCAAACTTTCGTACATAAAAATAATATCAAAATACCAAATTAATATTTTAATACATATAATAATAATAATAAAATATTTATTTTTTAAAATTACTAAACTACCCTCATATATATAATACACTACACTTACTTAAAACAAATAGCACAACTCACGTTGCGTATACAACATGAGCCATGCACACGCGAAGGGGGGAAGAGTTGGGTTGTTAGTGGAGATTAGTGGCTGGGTGGTGCTGGATGGATGGTGGCCAGGAGGGTGGTGGTGTTGGAAGTGAGAGCTAGCTATAGTGGGGTGGTGTAGGGGCCGATTAAGCAACATAGGAAAAAGAGGAGGGAAGGAGGGAGGTGGTGTGTGGTTGTAAAGGGAGGAGGTGATGGTGGAATGGCTTGGCTGATGTAGGAAGGAGGAGAGGGAAGATAGCAGTGGAAGATGGAGAAAGGAGGAAGGGACTACAACGGACGTTGGCATTGAAGGTGGAGGTGCCATATCGACTGAGATTGTAAGACTTGCCATAGGGAAGGATAAGGAAGAAAGAAAAGAAAAGAAAAGAAATGGGCAATAGGGAGGAAGAAGAAGAGGAAGGAAGGAAGGAAGGAAGGAAGGAAGGAAGGAAGAAGAAGAAGAAGAAGAAGAAGAAGAAGAAGAAGAAGAAGAAGAAGAAGAAGAAGAAGAAGAATAGCACGGGTGGTGTACAATGGATAAAAGAGGAGGGAGTGGCACACGAAGGAGAAGAGAGGAGAGGAGGTGTGCACACAAAGGAGAAGAGAGAAGGGAGTGTTTGTGTACATATGGGTAAGGTTGGGAGGTGTAGGTTTCATTTGGTTAGTTGTAGGTGGGAGAGGGGTATAGTTTAGTAGTAAGGTGAGGGATGAGAGGTATGGATAAAACATGAGAAGGGGAGGGAGATAGAGAGAGTGAGTAGGGAAGGAATATGGGGCACACAAGGGTATAAGATTAGGGTGGGAAAAGGGTAGGTTTTAGGCGGGTAAAAAGGTAGTATACAAGAAATATAAGTTTGTTTTATTTTAGTTTTAGGTTTAATTTGGCAAGATTAGGATATCGGGTATACAAATAATTAGAAAAAATAATTAGATTCAGAATAGGTCTAGCAAAAAGGAAATAGGTAAGAATAGCTGGAAATAATATTTAGGTTATGAGTCAAAGGTTATTAATAAAATAATTAGGCCAATGTTTAAGGGTTTGTTTTGACTAGAAAGGCTAAATACCTGAAAGTACAGGTTACAAAATTTTTGGTTGTTACAACAAATGTGGAGTGCCTTTTTTTGGGATAACTCTAGGGTTTTATGATGTTCTTCATGTCATAATTGACAACTTTTTAAAATTCCATGATTTAATTCTTATGTTGTGTTTCTTAGTTAAAGAGGTCTTTTTAGGGTTTCAAATAATTTGGTCATTTTGCCTTTTGTGTGTGTGTGAACGTGTGTGTGATTTTATATGAATTCTAATATGTTATAAATGGAATAACAATGTTTAGGTTTAATTTTTATGATATATGGGGGCAATTTAGTATTTTATTCATAATTATTAAATTTATGAAAAAAATTAGGGTTGATATGGTAATTTGATACTAAAGGCTTGTTGGTGTTTTATTAGAGGTTAATGGTTAACCATTAGAATAGGAATTAAGTATGAATAGTAATTTAATGATAGATAGTGATTTTTTACAATAAAGAATTTAAGGTTTTTGAATATAAGTTTTTCATTATCATTTGATATTTCTCATACTTGTAAGTAGTAATTTTTCTAAAATGGTGTGTAACATTGTTTTAAAGTGGAAGGATTTAATATATCTAAATTTTTTTATTAAAATAAATATTTTGATATATTCCTGTGGATTTGTGATACGTGCAGAAGCATATTTTGTACTCTAAATCTGTCTTTATGTAGAAGCATATTCTTATGTGTTATCTTTCTATGTGCAATTGCATAATTCATATTTTCTATTTATCTTTATACCTTTAGTTAGATCCATCTTTCTACAATATAAGTAACATACAATATTTTAGGGTTTACGAGTAATTAAGGATCTATGGTACTGACTAGTTATTCGTGGGTATCTTAAAGTCTCTATATTTTGGATGTTTATTTGTATGTGCCTTGGGTCTCTTTGCTCTTGATTTTTATTTTGTATGTGTATTACGTCTCTATACTCTTATCCATTATTTCATATGTTTCCCGAGTCTCTATGCTCTAAAATTTTATAAGTGAAGCATGAGGTGATATATTTCAGTGGTATTAAATAATTAGTGGATTGTGTGATAGATTTCAGCGTTTAAATGAAATTGTATAAGTATGTGTTATACTAACAAACTTTAAAAACTATATTTTTTAAAATAACTTTGTGGAAGCCAAAATACAAAATGCATGGGCGTTACACTGCATTCAATATAGAAGAGATACTTACTATACCTAATATATAATGGGTGTAAGATAAAAGTAACCTAGTTCCTAGAAATCAGGTGTGGGAAGTACTTGATTCCACTGCGATATAGGATATGAAGAAGAGAGAAAAGAACATGCATAATGAAAATAGAGGACATAGACGTCTAAAAAGTGAGGTTCCAGATAACAATAATCTAGATCAAACTCAATCACATTCATTGCAAGCAACATAACAAAAGTATTGAATCTACAAGTATTAAAATATTTTTACAAAGTCATAACTTCCCATTGAATAAGCAAGTGACCATGAAACAGGACCCATAAGTACAACAATATGAATTAATCCACTATACAATACTAAACATGCAAATGTCACATGGAACACATATAAGGTATCATAAAAGGAACATGACATAAATACATCCATAACACATGCGATAGTGAGAATGATAGTACATGCCATATCATAACCATTACCAATACTACTTTCTCAGCATACCATTAGTATTAACCACATACAAATTTGGTAAGTGATCACAAATATTTCAATTACTAAGTCACGTTAAGTTTAGGGACCCCACTATTTGTAACTAGGGAAATAATATCAACAATAAACAACCCCAGGGTATAATGCTCTTGGCTACTATTCTATCTAGTGGAACTATAACAAATACAACTCCAGGGCATAATGCTCTTGACTACTATTTTATCTGATGGAATGGTAACAAATACAAACCCAGAGCATAATGCTACTGACCACTATTTTGGTTTGGTAAAACAAACTAGGATAATCAGCTTTAATTCACGTGATCTTCTACTTTAGTTATTAATTTGGTATTAATCATCATAGGCAACATAATTCATATCGATATAACCAAATGTAGCGCACATATGTTTTAGTTATGTCGAGTTTAGGGACTCCATTATTCTCGTCTGGTGGAACGAACATGTACAACTCCTAAGGTAGAATGCTCCTGACCACTATTCTTATCTGATAGAACGTATAGGTAAAACTTGGTCTCAACTCACATGATCATTTACATTAAATAATAATATCTTCATAAAGTGATTAGAAAAATCACATAAAAAAATCTAATTTCCATGCTTAATTATTTTTTCTTTATTCTAATTCTTCAAGTCCATTCTAAGGTCAACGGTCAACCAAAGTCAAAGCCAACACTAAGGTTAACCAAATCAATCAACTAAGGCCATAATACATCAAATTATTTAATTTTAGGTGCATAAGGTTATAAATAACCAAAATACCCTTAAGACCATAATTACCACACTATAATCCATTTTAAATACAAAATTTCTTTTATTTATTAATTTGTCATGAAAGGCTAAAATACGATAATTGAAACATTTTAGCATGTATGTAAATTATATGACCTAGCAAATGACTATTTTGCCCTTACACATGGTTAAGCATATAGAACCCTAACACACATATCTAATTCATCATAAATCACATACTTTCATACTTAAACTTATATAATACATATTAGGGATACACATTAGAATAAAATAAACATGGTACACTTAAAAGACCAATTTACCCCTACAACATGTAATGATAATAATCAAGTTAAGCTGCTCCTAAATATGCTCAACTATCATATTAAACACATACATCATGCATAATTTATCCACGATATTAAATCTATTCTAGCTTGATTTTTGTAACATTATTTGGAATGTAATTACAACACATCAAAATGATGCTCAATATCATATACACATTATAACCCTAATATTCTATCATATAATTTTTAACATTTTAGTAAGGCATATGGGTTACCTTATTTCCAACAAACCAAAAAAATATAAGCAACCTAATATAAAATCCTATCCTCCACTACTTCTCCTTCTTTACTTAGGTGAGTTGTACTTGAGACTCATACAATAAGGGGAAACTAACTTGAACTTCTCATGTTAGAAAGGGGCTAAAACATGATAAGGGGTGCAAAAAGTGAAAGGGAGGAGGAAGATTCTTGATGGTAGTGTGGCAAGTGTAAAATAATACACCAAAAATAGAGGGAGGTTCTGGTTGGCTGGTGTGAATGGAATAACACAATTGGAGGTTAATAAAGAGAGGATGGCACAACCATGGTTGAGGTGCGAGAATGGTTCACACTGGTTGGGGCTGAATGAAATGAAGGTTGCAGTTTAGAAGGGATTGAGTTGTGTATGAGCTCAGCATAGCAGGGCAGGGGGAACATAGAGGTTGGATGCAATAGGGGCAGATGCATGGGAGGTTCACGTTGGCTAGTGTTGCAGGGCACAAGGAACACATGCATTAGGCTAGAGGTGGGTGGTCATGGTCTGAACAAGAGGGAATAATGGAGGTTGTTGGTTGTCGGTGATGATGGAGGGTGTATGAGGAAGGTGAATCTGGTGGTGATGTGGGGTAGGTGGTTTAGTTCTACGCAAGAGAAAAATGACAAGCAAGTAAGGAGTTATAGAGGGTTGAGGTTGTTTTGTAAATGGCCAAAGAAAAAGATGGGGGGGGGGGGAGGGGAGTTGCATGCATGAGAGGGGAGGTGTTAGGGAGATTGCTTTATCAAGAAAAGATTGGTAGGGGAGTAGGTGCGCAAGGTAAAGAGATGGGGAGATTGTGTGAGGAAATTAAATATGCAAGGGGTGGAGTGTAAAATTTAGATTAGTTGGTTTAGGTTTAGTTTGGTTAAGCTAGTTTGGTCACGTTAGGGTTTTCAGTTAGAAAATCAAATCGAAAAAAATATTAGGTTAAGGGTGAGGATCAATGAAAAGGTAAAAGGTGCAAAAATAATTAGGGTAAATTATCTAATAAATGGTTTGGGTTATGGTTTAAGAATAAAAAAATATTAATTAAGCTTGGGTTTAGGGTTAAGTTTTGAATAAAAGACTAAACACTCGAAAACAAATGTTACAAAATTTTTGAAAGTTATAGTACGATGAGGGGATTATTTTAGTGGCATTATTATGATAAGTGTCCTTCATCGGTTCATTTTCGAGGAACTGTATATGGTTTTGTGTGGTATTATACAAATAATTTATTATTAGTGTTGTGATGTTTTGGTATTGTGGCATATTGTTAGTGAATTCCATGAGTATTAATGCATGTGATAATGGAATGGATGAGTGTTTGATTGACATGTTGTATATGAGTGGCATTATAAGTCATCTTAAATATTATCATTATTATTGCATGTGACTATACTTATGAGTGAGATTATTATTTTAGTAAATAACATGATTATCCATGTTTACTTGTCGATGCCATGAGATGTTATAAGATAATATGCTATTTGCTATTACTTAGGTGTGTTTATTTAGTACTTTTATAATGAAAACTATGTTTTTCAATTATTGTGGTGTAGGTGTTTTGTTTAGGTTGGGCATATCTTAGAGCCATCAAGTGATGTTTGTTGGATTTTGTGACCTAGTTTCTATGGCTTTTGTGCATTTCTTCCTTCTATATTCTTTTTCCATTGGTTTTGTAATCTTATGTCAATCTTGAATTAGGTATTCACTTCACGTTATCTATGGATATCCATTACTTTTTAGCCTTACTTTCAACATGGGTTAGGTATTAGTGATACATTCTTTGTGTTGGCTGTATTGGTAATATTCTGTATTCTTTATTTAACTTCCACGAATTCCTTGCAAACAAACAATTTTAGTTCAAGTGAATGAGTGTGTTAGTGCATAGCACAATGGCTTAAGATACCAATGTTAAGAAGATTTTATGGTAAAATACAAAGCCCTCATTATATATATATATTATCTGATATCTATATAGGCAATGGTGTCTCGAGATAACACAAAGCCTCGACATGATAGTATGCATGCATATATAGATATCTTGGAATCCATATAAATTATATGAGGCTACACCATTCAAAAAAATGGAAATGGAGCATCAGTAAGGTGCACGGGGTTCTAGCGCGTCTTCATCAAAGACCACGGTTTGAGTCTTATCTCTCGCATGTTTTTTATTTCACTTTTTTTAATGCTCAGTTGCAAGGTGAGATTCAAAACTCACTGTTTTGTTTGGCTTAATAATTGCTGGCTCTTTTTTTCTCCCTTCATCTTCCTCGAGCCAGATAAGAACTGTCATATGCTTTGATTGGTCAACTATTCACGGAAGAAAACGAGCACTGCTATCTTGTGAATATGCAATTAAAAACATTCCGAACCATCCAGATTCAATGGTCAATCACGATATAAGATCATTATTTTTGTTGGTGCCAGTCTGGCATATCGTCCATCGCTACTATTATCTTCTCTAGCGTCTTACATACCGAGCTCCGTCGGGCTGAATAATTATATATGTATGGTAATGGTTTCTAAGAGGATTCGTTGCGTGATTTGAAGATTGTACATTGTATATATAATAAATATCTACACTGTATGGTTTCTAAGAAGATTTGTGGTGTGATTTGAAGATTGTATACTGACAAGCTTCGGGTCACCATAAGAGCATCAAACTCTTAGGACAACGACGACAATTGAGGCGCACATAAACAATGTTGAAGTGATATTATGGGTTCCGAGAGTATATTTGTATGACTATCCAAGCTGTCATTCTCATTTAGTTCACTGGACCAAAAAAAAAAAAAGGTTTCATCCGACAAATTTTAGTAATATTTAGATGATAAACTTATCAAAGTTCAAAAATTTGTAGCACTGTTTCAATAACAAACTTTTTTGATCTAAACAACTCGATAATCTTAAGCTTTCTGCTTCTCACAAGATTTTGTAGTAGATATACATAATTCCTAGAAAGAAATTAAATTGTCTTTTCTATTTTCTTATGTACAAGCTTTGGTTCTCCTTGAGAGCAGTGAAATCTCGACAATTGAGGCATAAATAACCAATGGTGGAAGTCCTATGAGTTCCAATTGTATATTTGAATGACTATTTAAGCCGTCTTTTAGAAAACCTAATTGACACAATTTAATAACCTTTTACTTTTTAGTATGAATTTTAGTAATGTTTAGACTTGTTATTTTTAAATTGGGTCAATTCAACCGGTTTCTAATTAAGTGTCAATTTGAGGTCTAGTATAAAAAATAAAAAAAATAATGTTTTTTTAAGCCACCCGAATAAAATTATATATATAATTAATTCAACTATTGGTATATCTTATTTAGCTAGTTCTATTGGATTTGGCATCAAACTTAAAAAAATTGTGCCTTTTGAGATTTATTTATTTTTAAAAATTAATTTATGGCTATTGAATCTATATTATTTGGTTATACAACTAATTATCCATTCCCTATATAGTAATATTTAGCATTTTTTTTAAAAAATAATTATATTTATTCTACCATAATAAAAAAATCCAATTAAACTGTGATCAAACCTATTGAAATGGTTAGACACTCATTCGATACCTTGTTTGGGTCAATTTCCAATTCAATAAATTAGATATTGGTTTAGATGACAAGCTTATTAGATCCGAAAAACTTGTAACGTTTGGATAACAAGATTTTTTGAGCTAAAACACAATTTTTTTTATAAGCTTTCATAGCAGTCTGAGATTTTCAACTTCTAATTAGTTTGTCATCTCTCTCTCTCTCTCTCTGACTTACAACTAACTTTTTAGTTCCTCAACCCAAACATACTTTACTTAGGAATGTATTATATATATATATATATTTAAGATCCTATATGAACTGTATGTTATATACAAACATAGGAACTATTAGTGACCATTGGATCTATATTAGATCTTACGGTCACAAATTAGCTCCAGAAACAAAATGGAGCCTCCAACCCTCATCTCTCTCTCTGCCTCTCTAATCCCGCCCCCTTCTGTCTCGACCCCTACCTCTCTGCCTTTGCCCCGACCCCCTTCGTTCCGGTCTCTTCCTCTCCATCGCACCTGTCTCTCCATCTCTCCATCGCCATTTCCGCCTCTGGATCTCTCCATCATTATGACCCGACCTCCCTCAATTTCCACTTCTCCTCCACTCCGACGACTTTGTAGACCAGTAGACTGCAGCAAGATCTGCCAGCTCAAGCTTACTTGCTTTTCACTTTGACCAAACCTCACCTGATCGATTCTTCAACCTTCCTCTACCTCCTATTGACTTCTACCATTGCAACACCGGGGACACGAACAAGCATCACACAGCGGCAGCGCGACTTGAGCAAGAGCTCCACCGTTGCTGCAGCTAGAACAACCAACGCAGCAGTCCGGCGCACAACCTCCACGACTGCGACCTCCACTCCTCACCATTGCAATAATCAAAAACGCTGCCAGATGCACCGGCTAACCATCGATCCTCCTCCCTTTCTCAGGCTCAAGCAAGCTTGTTGTTGCTTAGTTTCCGTCGGTATAATTCTGAAATCTCTCCTCCAATTTGCAAGTTTGTTTGCGTGATTTGGCTTTTGTTAAGCCAAATTAGTTAGTAGGAGGAACAATGGTAATTGGTTCTCGAAATCTTAAATACTTTATCTGTATTGGTTGCGGTAATCAAATAAAATTGTTCGAAGTTTGCTGTGCTGTAATAAATTTTCAACTGATTACCGTATGCGGATGGATAAGAGTTGTTTAGTATAGTAGTCACATAATATTACAGCTGATACATCTACATGGATTAAGTTGTCCATGTAGCTTAATATGTGGTGTATGACTCATGGGATCATCTCTTCCCTTCTTTTCGATAGTGTGATACACCGGTTCAAGTTTTCAGGCATACCAAGGTACATCATTGGCTTTTTTCGTACATTTATCCGTTTTAACATATCTTGCTTAAAATGGTTCTTTATGTGACACACTTACAGCTATATGCTCAAATATTCTTCTTAAATTTTCTTAAATAGTGAGGTGATCAGGATCGAAAAACTATTTTCTGTATTTCTTATCTTTTATATGGTAATATCTAGGGGTGTTTATAATATAGTCCAAACCACAAATTAAATTGTAATTTATGATTTGATTTTATTTATAATTTAAAAAAATTATAGTTTGGTTTGATATTTATTAAAATGATTTAGTTACGGTTTGAGAGTTTAAATACGATTTATAAGCTGTAAATTGTAACAATGTAATTTGGGATTTAGGGTTTATGGTTTAGGGTTTAGGGTTTAGGGTTTGAGGTTTAGGGTTTGGGGTTTGAGGTTTAGGGTTTGGGGATTTGGGGGTTTAGGGTTTAGGGTTTAGAGGGTTTAGGGATTAAGATTTATAGGGAGTAGGGTTTAGGGTTTAGAGGGTTTAGGGGGTTTAGGGTTTAGGGTTTTTAGGGTTTAGGGTTTAGGGTTTAGAGGGT
The DNA here is from genome assembly GCA_039764185.1 of Tamarix austromongolica. NCBI lineage: Eukaryota > Viridiplantae > Streptophyta > Magnoliopsida > Caryophyllales > Tamaricaceae > Tamarix > Tamarix austromongolica. The sequence continues at coordinate 75,626,217 of CM077815.1, read as the reverse complement.
TTAGGGTTTAGGGTTTATAGGGTTTAGGGTTTATGGTTTAGGGTTTATGGGGTTTAGGGTTTAGAGGGTTGAGGGTTGAGGGTTGAGGGTTTAGGATTTAGAGGTTTTAGGGTTTAGGGTTTATGGTTTAGGGTTTCGAGGGTTTAGGGTTTAGAGGGTTTAGGGTTTAGGGTTTAGGGTTAGGGTTATGGTTTAGGGTTTAGAGGGTTTAGGGTTAGGGTTTAGTGTTTAGGGTTTAGAGGGTTTATGGTTTAGGGTTTAGAGGATTTAGGATTTAGGGTTTGTATAATTTATGGTTTTAGAGGTTTGGATATTTGGTTTGGATTAGTTTTTTTGTTTGGTATTAATAAATTCTTGAATGTGATTAAATTTTGATCTAATGGATGAGATTGGTTCTTATGTTTGTATATTAGTAATAGTTTGTATGTGACCCTTCCCCTAGATATATATATATATATATATATAAGTGACAATCGTATGAGCTTAGTAACTACTTAACGAATTCATCGTCGCTTGGTTTTGGATGAACCTACTTAAACTTGCAATGATTTTTCTTTTACTGGGTTTATGTCAAGAACCATTAAAAATCTGGTATAAAGATCCTAACCCAATTCTTCTGTCCCAAACAAAGGTTATGCTCAAAGAATTGGGAAAGACTTTGGAAATTATGTTTAGATAAAGAAGACTCGATAATATTGTCCCGTTAGTGTCAATAAATCGGAAGTCAAGTTCTAACAAGGAAGTTGTGACGCCTCTATAAGTCAAGTATAGAAATTAGGGATGCCAATTTTCCCCGTAGGTTCAGGGCCCCGTTGGGGATTTTTCGTTTGAGTTTGGGGAGAGAATTCGGGGATTGGGTTCGGGTTCGGGAATTTTTAACGAGGATTTTTTCGGGCACGGGTTCGGGGTCCCCATCCTTGAACTCGCCCCAAATTTTTATTATTATATATATATATATATATATATATATATAAATTTTTTATAGAATATAAATTAAAAATATAATATAAAAAAATAGTTTGAGGATCAGGCATAAAGTCGGATTTTGGGGATCAGATTGGATTTTAATAACGGGGAATAAATCAGGAATGGAAAATAGATTGGGGATCGGGTCGGGTATGGGGATTTGATCATCATAGGAATCTGATCGGGGAATCCCTGATAAAAAAATATCGAGGATATGGTTGGGTTCGGGGATTATTTTTCTTATCGGATTTGGGGATGGGGATGGGGTCTCCGTCCCCGACCCGCCCCATTGCCATCCCTAATAGAAATACCATACACGTAAAGGAGAGTGCTGTAAAGAAGGATGATTACCTTGTAATTTCAGTGCCTCAATGTGATAATTAACTTTATAATTTACTCTTAATTATGTTAAAATTAATTATTCATTCCTTTACTTCTTCATGTGGTTCTTCCATCATTCATTTCTTCTTACAAACCCTCATTACCTTACGTTTATAATTAAGTTCGTAATTCAGTTTTAAAAAAATTCCACTCTATTTCTAGAAAATTTAAAATTTTTTCTATTTATTTCATTCATTTATAAGAAATACATTTTATGTGATCAGATTTTTGTTTATTTTGATTTGTTGGAGATCAAATCAATTTAAAAACTAACTTTTTTTTATATAATTTATTATATATTTTTTCTTTTAAATATTTAGATGTCTAAAGTTATTATGTGTTCAATCGTAACAATTTAAAGCCTCACTTACTCATTTTGTACATTTGCATAAAAAGATGTTAACACGACTCCTTGCTTTTGTTGTTTAATTTCACTTGTTTTTCATCTGCGGAGTTTCAAACTAACTATAATATCTAATATTTTTATATATTTTAGTTTTTAAAATCATTCCGCTCCTTAGATTAAAGTTTCACATTTTTTCGAATAAATTTGCCAATTTTTTTAATAAATCTCTATTTCATTATTTTCCTGCCCCATTTAAATTGCCAAAAATTATTAAATTAATTCCCTAACTATTAGTTACCCCCAACTAACCACCCTAACTAAGCCAACCAAATTTATGATCTAGTTACTTTTATTTAACCAAAAATTTGACTAAAAATACAATTATGAAGTTTTTTATGACACCCTCAACCTTAAACTTTTCTGTACTTACGCACCTAATTCTTAGTCCTCAAGTGTTAATTAAGTCAAAAAAAAAGAAAAAAAGGTCAGACCCCACTCTCTCTCCCTCAGCTGAACCCCACGCCAAACAGACCGACATGTGTCCTTAACCCACGTTTTTTTCTTTTTTTCTTTTCAGCCTTGCAACTCAGCTCTGCTGATCTTTGCGGGTTTTTCCAGCGCTTGTAGTCACCTATTTATTTATACTTTTCCTCTTATCTTTGTTTTGTTCAACCCCTTGCAATACCAAATCCATAAAAATCCTTTTTCTCCTCTGATTCATAGCTCTTTCTCCAACTTTTCCCTGCAGTTTTGACCAATGACACTCAAGTTGGCTGTTGCTATGGCTGACTTTTTATCTAGTTCGTGCCAATTTTTGATACCTCTTCTCCTCACTTTCTTTTGTTATTTTTTATGGGTCTTGTTCTTTGCAAGCTTGCCTCCATCTACCATCCATCATCGTTATCCTTTCTTTCTTTTATGCCCTATCTGGACCCTACTTTTTGGCCTTGCTGCTGCTGCTGAGTGGTGTTGCACTTGCTGGCCAATCAGCCCTCACCCTTTCTCTCCCTTGTTTTGTTGATTTTTCTACTCTTAAGCTTTGTTTGACACATTGATTGTAAGTTACCAGGAAATTACAATTTCTTAGGAATTCACTACCAAATAGATAATTACTTGACAATATGTTTGATTTACACCAAGGAAGTAGAAGAGGAAATTACTTTCAATTTTATTATGTGTGAGATACAAATATTTAAAGTAAAGGAAGTTCTATTTTCTATACTATTACTTAAAATTCGTTTGGTTATAAGTAAGTAGAAGAAGAAAGTAGTACTTTTTAGGATTTGATAAAAGTTAGCTTGTTTGGTTAGTCAAAAGTAAAAATCGAAGGTAAGTCATACTTTCATTTGATCTTATTTTATATGTGCTTCCTCGGGGGATTACTTAGATAAATCCAAGTAAGTCTACTTCTTGAGTAGTCATTTACTTTTTCACCCTTACTTTTATGGGTAAAAAATAATTATATTTATTATTAAGGGGTACTATTGTAATTTATGTACTACTTCATGAGTGGTATAATAATAAACCAAACACAAAACAATAGTACTTCTTAGGTGGCATAATCGTAAACCAAACACAAAATTATATTATTTCTAAAGAAGAATTTTCTAGGAAGTACAACTTATTGAGGAAGTTTATATTTATGTACCAAATGACCCCTTAGTAAGTAGATTCTTCATTAATAATAAGTAGGAGGGGGTAAAAAGGGAGCTTTAATTCCTCTTGACTTTTTTACTTCCTTCAAACCAAATGAACTTACATTTGGTACTTCCTATGAAGTGTAACTTTCTCAAGTAACCTACTCAATACTAATCAATACATTAAATTCCTTAACTTCTAAATACTTTGTATAATTATATAGAGTGGTAGAGTGATTCTTAATCATTTCCAACTCCCACATTGAAGGGTTTACACCATTTTTTCCCATCTTATCCCATTTCTTTGATTTCATATTTATCTTATTATGTTATTCTAAGCTTTTCACTCTTATTTTGTGAAGATGACCACATGGCTAAGAGGAGTTGGTATTAGGATTTTGGTATTAGCTTTACTTGGATCATAGGATTTTGGTAACATTACTAACCTTTAATATAAGATTTTTTGCTAACTGTCTTGACATGTTAATGTATCTCTAGTCGTCTTTATTTTGAAAATAAGCATGAAACAATACATTGGATAATTTCGTATGGTATATATACGTTGTGATCATGTGCATAAACATAAAATTGGATAATAGAATAATTTGTTTGATTTTTAACATGTTTTTATGTTTATTGGAACTTAGATAAAAATAGTGTTGGTACCTGATGAATATTTTGTTGGTGATTGATGACTCTTTAGCAGATCCTTGATGAATTTATTTTGACCTAAGTGAATTGGCTCTCGGCCTTATTATTTTATGTGGGTTTTAATTTTGTATAAGTATATTTTTATGTGTATTTTAATGTGTATATTCCTAGGTGTGAATTTGAGTTCGTTTGAATTTGTAATGAATTTTAAAGTTTTGGGATTAGCATTTGAATAGGGGTATTTTTGGCAGTGTAGGATATTTTTGTGAATGTTAATTATACCATTGTGTTCATTGGGTCTTTTATACAAAATTTGGTAGGAATTTGAGTTATACAGAATTACTTATGAATTTTAAAAGTTTTATGGTAGCTTTATATGAATAACGACATTTTAGTCATGTATGTTAATTCTAACAATTTGAGATTAAAATGAGTAATATTAATGAAACATGGGCTATGGTTGATGAATGTGATAATTGAGTGTTGTTAGATGAGTGGACTTAGAGACTTTAATCAAAATCAATTATTTAAGCTTACAAAAAACATTTTAGGTACATTGAGAGTTTTATAAGAAAATATTTAGGTAAGTATGGACCTTTACGAATGACATATACCTCTTCCAAATATAAAATAAATTTAGTAGCCTTAAGGGATTTTAGTCATTTTTTATGATGCTTTATTTATCTTATTTTGGCCTTACATGTGAACTCTTGAATGCATGTTAACATTTGGTTGATTTGTGGTCACATGTTGAACCTTGTTAACTTTTGTTAATCATAGACTTTGGCATTGATTGGTGACCTCTGTCTATGAATGATTGGAACTAATGGATTTTAAGATCCAAATTATAATACCCTTTAATGACATTGAACTTGGTTTTAATTCCACATATATTTAAAGATATCAAGCCTTTGAGCTCTAATTTATTCGGGCCTTGATTTCCCTATGGATAAAGTGTGTGGATAATATTAGAATTTAATAAAAGAACTATATTGTGTTTGATTATAGTGGTTGAATGATACTTATGGGCCTTGATGCCTGTGTGGCTAAACCCTTTCATATAACATTAATCACTTAAAATAAAAGATCTTAAGTTAGAATTTGTATTGGTCAAGGTAGCCATCTAAGTTAGGTTTGGTATCATTTTGGAATTTTTCTCGTCCGTGATTTTGGGTACCTTATGAGGTCTAAAGAGACCCTCTTCTACTCTATAGGTGTCAATATATTTTGGCTCTATAGGGGGTATGCATTTATATTTCATTCATTAAGTGCTCTAGTTTTTGGATATTTGGTTACATTTATGAGCGAGTTAACTAGGGCTAGTACTATTCATCTACTAGATTAGTTGTTATGGTTTCTTTGAGTATAAATTCTCAAGTTAATATAATCAACCATATGAGATTACGATAATGTAATACAAAAAGTGGTGGTTCTCGTTTATCCATGTGTTTTATATTTCATTATCCTGTGCATTATGCCTAGTTGACCTTCTTCTAATAGTATTACCATGTGTGACATGTTATTATTATGTTATCAAATATTCTATTACTTTAATCATATGAGCCTTTTGTATATTGTTATTTCTTTAGGTTAGTTGTGTCACTCAGTGCAAGTTGCATACTAATACTACACTTTCATAGTTGTTGTGTTGCAAGTCTTCGATAACGATCCTACTAACTTTGAGAAGACCCATTTAGCGGGGTGATTTAGGTATGATCAAGGGTTAGGGCATAAAGTTATAGCTATCTGAGGTAACACGTGTTGTATGCCATATATCTTAAATATCTCTTTTGGATTCTTTGTCTCTTTTATTTCAATTTCCTTCCATTACATTTGATTGTATTATTTAGATTTGGTTCTCCATACTTTGTTTTTACTTTACTATATTAACGTCTTTTACTATATCTATCTATTTCTACTTGTTTTGATTTAATTGTCATAAACGTTCTAACTTTAGATTTGGTATGGAAAATATATGGTTCAAACTTGTACTAAATGTAGCGAAAACACTCGTTATTTTATGTTAATAATTTTACTTAAAAAAGTTTCAGTAGTAGCTTTTGAGTTGTATACATACTTCTAAATGAATTTATAATGAGACCTTGTTCTGACTTAGTGGAGGGCTAGTGACATATGAAAGAATGATTACTTATGATTTAAGGAGCTTTTTGTATAGGAATAACATGTTGAAAAAAATATACCATACCCAATGTCCATGACATAGTGTATTTGAAATGAGAAATATTTTGCCTCAAAAGAATAATTATTTTACATTCGATAAATATCTAAACTAAAATTTTCCATTTTTTGTTTAAAATATACTATATAAAAGATATAATATTTGAAGTAAATTTTCCACCTTTGCTTTAGACCCTGTGCCAAATGCTCCCTTAGTGTTCTTTGATATGGCACCAAGGACAGTGAAAAAATTACACTTAAATTTTAGACTTGTTAAATATTTCTTTTATTTATAATAGAAAATGTATGATATCTAAAAAACGAACGTATCTTTTCTCCTCTTAAAATTATATATGTAGGGATGTGGTGTGAAAAGTCTAACTATCATTTGAGTTTCAGATTTATGTTGCCTGCAATGTATGGATTTAAGTACTTAATTTGCAGATTTCTTTTGTTGTGTAGAAATATTCCTCATGGATATTCACATATCATCATCCTTTTTAATATCATGTTATAGCTTAAATGAACTATTATTTTATTAGTCCATTTGTGACTATATAGCATGGTATTTTTGGTGAAATAAATTTATATTGTACTTATAAGTAGACTTCTATTGAAACTAAAATAGCAAAAATGAAAGTAGAAAGGAGGTAACACTACTTTAGCGGTGTATTGATTATATATTTGTTTGATATTACTTACAACATATAATTATCTAGTATAATAATTTTTTTTAAAGAAACTTTGTAACTTCAAAAGTTTTTTATTTAAAAAAGGATGATTATATAAGGGTATGATTGTTTAAGGCCAAACTAAGGGAAGATGCAAGGCCAACCAAACCTATTATCATCTCCTTTTCTTTTCCCTCTTTTCCGTTTTCTCTTCTTTCTCCTCTTTTTTTCCTTCGTTTGATCCTTATCTTTTTCCTTTTCCTGAGATAAAGATAAAAGTGAGAGTTTTTTAATAATTATTTTCTTATAAAGAATAATTATATCATTAATTTTTAAATAAATTCATTCATTTTCTTAAACTAATAACATAATAGTCATATATGAACATTTTTGTTAAATTTATAATCAAAATTCCTAAATTTTGACAAACACTATAAAATCTTTTAGTGGATAAAAAGTTGACTTCTCATTCCTTATGAAAAGCAAGCCTTTGTCAACTTCTATTGCACTATCTAACTTTTATTTTCATAGATATTCAATAATTGCAACTTATACACCTTGAAAAGAAAAAAATATATAGAACTAAGAATTCATTGAAAAACCTTGAATTATATAATATTTTGAAAGTAATATCATCATTGAGGTCTTCATAGTCAACTTTTTCTTGAGAAAAATAAATTCGTTAAGTGACTTAACCTTTTTTGAGATCTAGTAGAATTTGAGCTTGATTTTATTATTTTTAGCTTAAAAAATGACTTTATGCTAATGTTAGAAATATTTGTACTATTAACATTATTAAATAAGTAATTGGAATATTTTAAAAATAATAAAAAGTTTATGCAAATCACAGAATCAAATAAATGATCTTTTCTCTTGAGGTAAGAAAATTTGTGACTCTTGACATTAAAAAAAAAAGTAGAATCAATATTTGATATGCCATTATATGTGAAAGACTTAGAGTAACCTTAAAATTATCATAAGACTCCTAAATAGAGGTAATCAATTATATAAAGAGCATTTTTACCTGGTTATTATTAACTGGCTAAGAATAAAATTAAACATTATTGATTTTATTCACTAATAACATATTTATGTATATATACAAAATTTAGCCCCCTTAATTTTGGAGGCTCTGGGTGGTCATCCCTGGTTGTGATGCCCAAGGCTAGTCATGGGAAAGGGTATGTAACTATGAGGAATGCAATCTATCTAAATTTTAAATCCAAATCAAAATCTAATTTTTTCTAAAAATATACATATTAGTGCACTATTTTTATTTTTTATCAATAATTAAGTAACATAAACTAATAATAATACATTATAAAAGAAAATTATGGCATAAAAATATAATAAATTTATTATTAGTATTATTTCTATTATAATCATCATTATTATTGTTACTCTAATAAAAACAATATTTACACTTTTTATGCTACAATTTTCTTTTATTTTGTGTTCCTATTAGTTTGTATTACTTAATTATTAAAAAAATAAAATTAGTGCACTAATATGTATAATTTTATAAAATTTGGCTTTTAGTTTAGATTTAGAATTTGGGTACATAGTATTTTTTATAACTACAATGCTAATTTATTATTTTTATAACCATGAGCTTGTAGCTTAGTTAGTATGTTTCTTAACTTGTGTGGATTCTATTCAAACCCTGGTGTTGTCTTAACACTCTAAATCTTACCAAAATAATAATAATAGTTTTATATTTAATTGTTTATTATTATTATTATTATTATTATTATTTGGGATAATTTAAATGGAATACTTCATAACTAATGTGAAATAATAGTATAAAATGTTTTACTAATGGTGATGCTTAGATTAATCAATGATCTTTATTGTAAGATAAAAATGAATAGATTGATATATTTTCAACATGTTCTAACCATGTGTTTGTTTTGTAGTGTACTCAAGAGGGAGGTGGTGGAGTTTATAGGATCTTTATATTTCTTTGAAGGAATCTTATTTATTGTGGAAACTCATACGAGATTAGTTATGCTATCTGATCTACCCATTAAGTTGTTCTAGTTGACTTGTGCACGCTTATTACTTTGTAGTGCAAGTATGAAATAAGATATAAGAATTTTTCATACTTTTACACCCTTAGTGTACGCTTAGAACTACCTTAGTTCTGTTTTAATTCTTCTCTAAATTTGAAGATTATAGTCCATCAACAATATTTAACTGTAGATTTAAACATCTCTTAACCAACTTTAGTTGTAGCTCTAATCACACTCGTGATTGCTCTTGAATACATTCATGCCTCAAACTCCCTTTTTCAATGAATACAATGTGACATACCATTAAACTTTTGCTTCAATGTAAGATAAGTATTATTTTCCACTCAATTACAAGAAAATCTCTCTCTCTCTCTCTCTCTTTAAATGACTATGTTATGCTATACTCGATCTCTAAGTGCTCTTGAATATTCTTACTTTAGATCAATACTTGCTCTTCTTTTTATAGTAGATCGCTTAGTTCTAAATTTAACAAATGTGAAAAATATTCTTGCAAATACTCTTTTTCAAAATCATATTTCAATAAAATATCTTATCGTTTCCTTTGAAGTCTTCCTCTAGTATGAAATCCTGATTAATTCTTTTTAAGAAGCTATTTTTTCCTTGATTTGTTTTCATACTTAGTTAAGTGTTTGTTTATTAAAATATCTGGGTCAAAATTATTTTTTGAATGTCTCCTTAGGGTTACTTACATTTTTTCACTTTTCACTCACTACATTATATGTTACTGGGTAAAGTATTAGATTCCCTTTAGATTGACACAAAACTTCTTTTACTCTTATACGCTAAGCATTATCTACCTCCTTTTATTGGTTCGATTCAAGGGTCATCATATTAGGTCATATATTAATTCAGACAATCTATATGCACCATTATACATGCACTATATTTTCTTGATACATGCCAAAACAAAATTATGTGGGGAAAAGGAAAAAAAATACTTCTATACGACTTGTATGCTTGTCACCGACCTTCCTCACTCCCCATATCTCCTTCCCCATCATCCTTAGCCTATAAATACCCCTCTACTACCCCCGTTCACCCCTTTTTTCTCAACCTAGAATTCTGCCCCTCTTATTGCCGCCCGTTGCTCCGCCGCCGTCCAGCACCACAGCCCGAGCCACCTACCAAACTTCTACCTGCATCACCCTCCATCATCCTTAATTTGCCTTGCACGAGCCACCTTGCCGTGTAAAGTTCACTCCCCGACCAGCCTCAACACAGCCACTGCCATCTTTGTGTCGCCTTTGGCTTCACCAGCACCACCACTCTAACCCTCTCCACTTGGACATCTACCACCACCTCAACTTCCATCCTCATTCCCCCTCTCCTATCCCCAACACTCAACTATCCCCCTTTTCTCCCTCTCTTCTTGCCGCTGCCACTGTTGCCGGTGCCGCCGGTCACTGCCAACTCTTGGTGAAACTAGTTAAAACCCTAAAGAGACATAGGAGCATGCTCCAAGACCCGTGATGTAACACCCCCAAAATTCACTACTGAAAAATTTCGTTTAATTAAAAGAAAATTAGTGGAAGTAGAATAATAAACCGTGAATTCTGGGGATATTACCGCCATAGTTAGTACTAGAACGGTTTACTCCTATCGGTCCAGTACCAAGTGCTAAGGCTAAAAGAGTAAAAATACACATTACAAGAAACTCAACTAATAATTACATCAGAGTAGCGTAAGTAAATATAATCCATCAAGTGGTGGTTAAAAAACAAAGAATACATTGAAATTGTGAAATTAAAGGAGACAGAGTAAAATCTTAATAGTTCTGGATAGTTCCTTAGCTCTTTCCCGAGGCCCACTTGAATATCGCCTAAAAACGACCCGCAAGGGACACTATCCATTGAATAGGCAGGGACCCCATGAATGGAACCCTTTAGTACTATGGTACTGAGTAACTCTTTAAAAACACACTTAAAGGTAGGCACGCAATGTAACACATGATGTACTACTGTATCCATACATAACGACAAGTATAAACATAACATTCAGATCCATACATTCGCATATTCAACGAGCCTATCAGATATTAACGGTTTATACGTAACACTCACTTTCGTCCATTCGCATACTTAACAAGTCAACCAAATGTTAATAGGCTATAATGAATAATCGATACTTTTAGGGCCTTAAGGCCATTAATCCATTATTAATCAATCAACTCGAATTATAAATGTCCATGTGAGTGCGACAACCCCAATATTATAGCCAGTGGAACGGTCATGTAGGGTAAAATGCTCTTGGCAACTATTATTCACAGGTGGACCGGTCATACAGGGCAAAACACTCCTGGCCACTATTATTTGCCGGTGGACCGGTCTGGCCCCAACTCACAAGGTGTTCCACTGTAAGTAATTAGTATCTTCCCCGTGTCTTATTGTTTTTACTTTTGGTTTGTTGAGCATGGAATCCCCTACTATTATAGCCGGTGGAACGGTCATGCAGGGCAAAATGTTCCTGGCCACTATTATTCGCTGGTGGACTAGTCATGCAGGGCACCCTGGCCCTGGCCACTATTATTCGCTAGTGGACCTGTTTGGGTCCGGCTCAACATCTTCCTCTTTAAATGATTAGTGTCTTATCGTATCTTATTCGAAAGTATTTTACCCTTGACATGCATAGCTAACTATATCCACACTTATCCTCTGAGGAGGGCCCGTCCCATATCTTGAGACTTCTGCACCTCCTAACTTGCCCCGACATCCTTCCCTTAATCCACTTTCTCATACAGGGAGCCCAACTCCTAAGGGTGTGGGTCAAGGCCCACCACCGCCTTACTCTAGGTTTTTCTCCAAAAATCCTAATCTGGGCCTATGTGGCCTATCCTTTTCTACCTTATACATCCCAAACTATTTTAATACCCTACGCGTCACGACCCTTAGATCCAACCCTTACTTTCTACCCCACTCATTCTCGTTTATTCTTATTATTTTCTTTTTCTTTTTCTACCTTCTCACTTTAGGGTTTCCTCCCAACCCTAGCTTGGTATCCTACTCACCCTTATACTGTCCCACGTACTATTTTTCGCCTGAAGCCCCCAGACACCCAAATGACACTTCTATTACCTTCCTCACGTTCCAAGGCAACTTTCCATACGTAAAGTTTGTCCCCATGCGGACTCTATTCATCCCATGCAAACCCTAGTTCCTCCCATACCTACATTAGCCAACTTACTTCCCCTTGGTTATCTTTCTCTCCCATTTCTATTTTTCATGCCTCCATCCCACATTACCACATTAATTATCCTAGTATGCATGTCTTAAAGGGCCACATCACATCATATCATAACTTACAACATATCCGTATTATCATATACCAAAAGAGGACACATGAACACATCTCGGTTCCAAGCCACGCTACACATGAAACAGTTAAGATAATAGCATATACAACACGACATATAATTATGTAGGACATCCAATGTATGTAAGACACATAACACACATTCGGCCTTAGCTACACCCTTATTCGGTTTAGGTTACCAAGCTATTTCCCACACTTCTTAGGCCACTAATCATCATTCGTAATCGTTATACTTAATATATTTCCTATTTGGTTGGTTAGATTACCAATTTGCCCATTTCCTTTATTATAATTAACAAATTGCCCTTTAGTTGGTTAAATTGCCAAAGTACCCCCGTTCATTATCTTAATTACCAAATTACCCCTTTAGTTGCTTAAATTACAAATCGCCCCTCACATTTATCATATTTACCATTTTACCCTTCTCCATTATTAAATTATCAAATTACCCTTTAGTTATTTAAATTATTATTTACCCTTCTCAATTATTATAATTACCAAGTTACTCATTTCCAATTTTCACTTTACCCCTTTTATTTACAAAATTACCATTTTACCCATTTACTTTCAAATTTACCATTTTACCCCTTCCAAAAATTACCATAACACCCTCTCACTAATAATATTATCATTTTATCTTTAATTATGGAATTGCAATTTGATCTCTTTTAATTTCAAAATTTCTATTTTGCCCTCTAATTATGAAATTACTATTTTACCCTTTTATTACAAAATTACCATTTTACCCTTTTATCACAAAATTACCATTTTCCCCCTTTAATTATAAAATTACCATATTACCCTTTTATTACGAAATTACCACTTTATCCTTCAATCACAAAATTACCATTTTTCCCTTTAATTATAAAATTACCATTGTGCCCCTTTAATTACAAAATTACCATTTTACCCTTTAATTATGAAGTTACCAATTTATCCTTTAATTCCAAAATTACCCTTTTACCCTTTAATCACAAAATTACCATTTTGGCCTTTAATTACAAAATTACCATTTTTTCCATTTAATTACAAAATTACAAATTTACCCCTTAAATTACAAAATTACCATTTTACCCCTTCACTTCCCAAATTACCATATTATCCCTTGATTATAAAATTACCAATTTACCCTTTTTATTATACAATTACCATAATACCCCCTTTTAATTACAAATTACCATTTTACCCCTTGTTACACCACTCCTTTTAAATTATCACCACTACTTAAAATATTAATAATAATACCTCATCCACAACTAATATATTTAATATATACTTTTAGTACCCACACATATTAGACCATATTCTTGTACACGATATATATTACTAAAATACCCTTAAGGCTTACAAAATATTAATCATGCATTAAGATCACAATAGCATAATACAACATGGATAATACTTAACATTTTCATTAACAACCAACTCCTACCTTAAACAATATCCCCATACATAGCACATAATCTATCGTGCTTCCTTTTTATCAAACATCACAAGAAACTACATATATGATATCAACCAACATATATAAAGCATAATAATATACTAACAATCCTAATGTGCTAACATGCGTTAATCCATGCGTTAAAGTGGGATTTAACAGTTACCTTGATTCCCACAAAAAAAAACCTTGCTGGTATTCTGATTTAATGTTCAAGCTTTGATTATCAAAACCAATACCTAAATATATTATCAAGGTTTATTATGTTAGAAATAAGGGAAAACCAAATACAAGACTTTAAAACACTTAATTAATAAAATAATTAACTTAAAATATTATTATGCCTTACAATTATTAAAAAAATAAATTAAGAAATGCAGAAACTCATGCAGCTCATGCATCATGAGCTGCATACAAAGAAATGAGGAGGAGGGGGCTCGAAGGTGGTGAAAAGTGGAGGAATAGGTTATTTTTGGGTTAGTGGTTGGGGCTAGGAAAGAAGGTGGTTGGGGGAGGATTTAGGGTAAGGGAAGGGTGCAGAGGTGGAGAGGAGGTGTAGGTGGTGGTCGGGGATGGGTTGTTGGCGGCCAAGGGTGGCAGAGACGCCGGTAGCGAGGCTGTGAAGGTGGCGGCCGAGGAGGGAGTTGAGAAGGAAGGAAAATGGAGACGGAAAATGAAGGCTTTCATGTGGTGTTTTCGGGCAAAGGAGGATTGGGGGTGGTAGAGGGGGTTGCAGGGATTAATGTGGTGGCTCAGGCGGCTGTAGAAGCGATGGAACAACGACAGATTGTGGTGGTACAGGGTGGTTGCCGAGAAGGGATGGAAAGAAGAGAAAAAGAAGAGAGGAGGAAGAAGGAGGCTGCGGGGTGGCTCGAGGGGTGCTGTGGTCATTCAGGGGTGAGGTAGAGGGTGGTAGGGGGTGGTGCAGGTGGCTATTGAGACAACGACAACGGCGGAGCAGGGCGGCGAAGCAAAAACAGGGTGAGAGAGGGGAGGAGAAGAAAGGGAGAAAAGAGGGTTGGTGAGCAGGGGGAGTTCGAGAAAAAAATGCAGAATGAGGCAGGGAAGGAGGAAGAAATAGAAGAGGAAGAGAAGGGAGGGGATAGGGAGCTCGAGGGGTGGCAATAGGGTGATAGGGAAATGGGAGTTGCAGGGAGAGGGAGAAGGGATATGGCAGGGCATGGGGGAAGGAAGAGAGGGATGGTGGGGTCGGAATGGTGCAGGAAAATGATGAGAGAGAGAGAGAGAGGGAGATCAATAGGGGAAGGGGTTGTAGGTGGGATGGCAGTGATGGCGGAGGATGGCCGGGCTCACGCTTGAGGGAGAAAGGAGAGGGGGAGAGGAAGCGGGGCAGCGACCCAAGGCACAGGAGAGGAAGGGTAGGCCGGGCCAGCCGGTGGCTCAAGGAAGGAAAAAAAGAAGAGAAGAAAGAAAAGAGAAAAAGGAAAAAAAGGAGAAGAAAAGGGAAAAAAGGAAAAAGAAAAGGAAAAATGGAATTAAATAAAATAATTTAATTTATAAAATAATATAATACATTATTTTTGGGTAACAAATTTATTTAATAATTTAATTTAATATAATTAAAATATAAAGGTTTTAAAAAGGATAAATTTAGTAAAATAATGGTTTGAAAATTATTTAAATAAAAAGGACATGATAAAATAACAAAATATTTATTTTAATTTATTAAATATTTATATCCAATCTTATATATTCAAAAATCTATAAAATAATTAAATTAAATAGATTTAAAGGCTACTTTATCCCAAATAAAATTTATTTATTAACTTATAAGCTTTTTAAAATTTCGGGGCATTACATCACTACTCCCTTAAAGAAAAACTTCGTCCCCGAAGTTTACGCTTAGCACTAGGGTTTACAAAGAAGGATTCTAAGTTACTTGGGATAACTACCCCTTAAAGAAAAGCATACTTAATTAAGGGAAACAACTACACATAAGTCAATAATACAACAATTACGTAGGTGACCTAAGCCAAGGCCACTTAATCTACCCATACCTAACTCTCAGGAATAATCCGGATTTTCCAAAACAAGAGAGAAATAGGAGGGAAAACCTTACAATAATTATTTAAACTTGGAGACTTACATGAAATACTTTGATACTAACTTGTAGTATTAGTTTAAAAAGTTTCAAATCGGAAGAGCGGTCGAAACATACTTCAAAATCCAATACAAATTTCGTAAACCAAATTTATTTTTCAAAAACGAGCGTGGTCAAAAGGACCAACCGCTCTAATACCAACTTGTGGTATCAGCTAAAACATTTGAAATGGAAAATGGTTTTTGAAACCACCTTTGAGCGTAAATGTTTTTAAAACAAGAAAAAATTCGTTAAACTAAAAAATTTTTGAACTAAAGCTTGGTTATCAGGACCAATGCTCTGATACCAATTTGTAACACCTCCAAAATTCACTACTAAAAAATTCTATTTAATTAAAAGAAAATTAGCGGAAGTAGAATAATAAACCGTGAATTCTGGGGATATTACCGCCACACTTAGTACGAGACCGGTTCACTCCTACCGTTCCAGTACCAAGTGCTAAGGCTAAAAGAGTTAAAAATACACATTGCGAGAAACTCAACTAGTAATTAAATTAGATTAGCACAAGTAAATATAATCCATCAAGTGGTGGTTACAAAACAACGAATACATTGAAATTGGGAAATTAAAGGAGACAGAGTAAAACCCTAACAGTTTCGGATAGTTCTTTATGCTCTTTCTCGAGGCCCACTTGAATATCGCCTAAAGATGACCTGTAAGGGACACAACCCATTGATTAGGCAGCGGCCCCACGAATGGAATCCTTCAGTACTACGGTAATGATTAACCCTTTAAAAACACACTTAAAGGCAGGCACGTAATGTAACAAAATTTCCAAATACCGTGGGCCAATAATTAACGGGTTGGTAGATTTATTATTATTATTATTATTTAATTAAATAAATCAAATCCGATGACTATCATCCCATTTTTTGGGGTGTTGTTGGGGGGCGGTGTAGGAGTAGCCAAGGGAGGGGGCGTGGATGCGGAAATTTGCAATTGTAAAAAGTTTGATTAAGTTAGAATTTTGTGTTCTGTAATATAAGAAAACTGATTTGTGTCACTCACAAGTTACACCTCAATCTCTAAAAAAAATCGATATGAACTTTTTAAACTTTTTGTTTCTTTTTTATATAGTAATCTACCTTTTATGAATCTTCATGCTACTACGTTATCTTATTTTTACATATTTTTATATTTATGTTGTAATTGTCTAGGATTTTTCTTCGAATTCATCATCATCATCTGCCTCTTTTTTCTTTTTAAAAAGTATATTATTTAATTATATGTTTCACTAGAATTTATTTATTTATGTTTTAATTAAAACTTTTACGTAGTTAATACAATTAGATTAGTAAGTGTTATGTTAATGGAATTCTTAGCATGCTAACAAACTAATAGAACTATACTAAATCTGTTCGTAATTTACTCGCTACACAAATTGTACATAATTCTATTATTCTATATATAATAAGATAACAAATGTCTAATCTTCGATCTTACGGCTGGCCAAGAGCGCTATGCCCTATATGTTTCCTGTTCAGTGGCTATAATAATGGGGATCCCTCACTCGCATGAAATGACAATAAGCATGGTGTGAAATGAGCATTGATCAAAGATTTAAAGAATCAGTTGATGTGGAATACAATTGGCCTTTATTTATCTATAATGATTGTAGGTTGTTATGTTATGATGCTTGTATTATATGCCTTTCTCCGTTGGCCTTAGTTGCATGGTTACTTTACTCAGTACGTAGCGTACTGACCACCCTTTCATGGGTGCTGCTCATTCCGATGAGTAGAAGACCCCTTTGACATTTTGCAGGTTGGTGATACTGTTTTTGACGCCTTTGATACTTACAAGGCATCGGGCAGGGCTGAGTGTTGAGCTTGGACTTGGCATGGGGATTCGGAAGCGTCGTGGCTAGATTTACTCTTCATGTCCTTTTACATTATACTCTTCATGTGCTGGCTACGGGAATATGTCACGCTTGCCGTTAAGTAACAAACTTTTTGAATACCGTGGGCTAATAATTAATGGGTTGGTAGATTTTTTATTATTATTGTTATTTAATTAAATGAATCAAATCCGATGATTATTATCCCATTTTTGGGGTGTTGTTGTGGGGGGGGGGGCGATGTAGGAGTAGCCGGGGGAGGGGAGGTGGTTGCAGAAATTTGCAATTGTAAAAAGTTCGGTTAAGTTAGAATTTTATGAAACCTTGTTTTGAATTTAAAATACTATGGTTGCTAATTTCCTTTAGCCTTATGTTTAGTATGGGAACGCCCGGGGGCCAGACTGTAACACTCCCAAAATTTACTACTGAAAATTTTTGTTTTATTAAAATAACTAGTGGAAGGTAAATATCAAAACCATGAATTCTAGGGATGTTATAAGTTGGTATCAGAGCTGGTTTTGACCGCTCTTTCGATTTTAAACCTTTTAAGCTAATACCACAAGGTGGTATCAGAGCGAGTTTCGACTGCTCCAATTTTAGACCTTTTAATCTGATACTACAGGTTGGTATCAAAGCCGGTTTTGATTTTTCTTCCAATTTTAAACCTTTTAAACCGATACCACCAGGTGGTATTAAAGTTTTTTTTAACAACTCTTTCCATTTTAAACGAATTTAAGCAAATATTATAGCTGGTATCTTATCTGGTTTCAATCTCTCTTATAATTTCAATCATTATAAGCTGGTACACAAGTTGGTATCAAATATTTTCATAAAACCTTTCTCGATTTTTAAACGTTTTGAATTGATACTACAAGTAAGTATCAAAGTGTTTCATCGATGTTTTAAAGGTTAAATGATTCTTCTAAGGTTTTCCCCCTTAATTCTCTATCCTGTTTTGGAAACCGAATTAGTCCTGAGAGTTAGGTATGAGTAGATTAAGTGACCCAGGATTAGGTCACCTAACTTGAGAAAATAGCACATTCCCTAATAAACTTCTATTTTACAACTAAATCGAAATAGGCTGAGACAAACGAATCGACAACCTAGAGAGAGCAATTGAAGTGCTCGTGGGATTAGCCCAGCGTTCGCCGGTACTTCAACCTCAAACTGCTTTACCTCATATGGGTATCAGAGAGGATTAGCTGGATTCGTATCATCGACCCCCAACCTACGATGGGAAAGAAGACCCCGTGGTCATGGAAATTTGGATACGGGATTTTGATAGGACCTTAAAGGCGCTCAACTGCCCTGAGGAGCGAAAGACGAATATTGCAGTGTACTTCCTTCAAGGACCAGCCGACACCTAGGGGGAAGACCTTCGAACCCAAGGAGAATGAACAACATCTTGGGAAGACTTCAAGACTGCCATCCGCATACGTTTCTACACGGAAAGTCTCAAAAGGGCCAAACTCAAAGAATTCATGGAGCTGATTCATGGAAGCTTGTCGGTTCGAGAATACCACGTGTTATTTACAGATCCATTAAGGTTCTCCCCTGGAATAACTGTTAGCAAGGCTACAATGGTCTTCCTATTTGAGTAAGGAGTTCACTTCAACATCCAAAGCATGATGGGCACAAACATCTTCCATGATCTGAGTACGGTGTACGAGCGGGCATGTAATGCCGATGCCTTGGTCCAAGAACAAGCCTCCATCCTAGGCAAGAGGAAGAACGAAGAGATCGAGTCTGGAGAAAAGAGTCATCACCCCGTTAGTAAGGTTTTGTGGGTCCAGCCTCAACTTCAAACTAAAGTTCTGCGTAAGAAGAATCAAAGTGCTCCCAAAGCACAGGCTAGCGAGAGACCAGTCCGACAATACCATTGTTATCACTGTAGAAGAGATCATCTAGATAAGGATTGCATGGGAAAGCTAGTTCAATGCTACGATTGTGGACAACTTGGGCATAGGAGCTACGAATGCTACAATGCACCCTGTGAAGGAATTCAAAGGCTACAACAACCATCGGTTCAGCAGAATCAAGCACTTGGAGCAACCAATTCCACCTCATTAATTGAAGCAGACGAGCAAGCGATCGATCGTGGTGCAACTTCTTCAAGCTTACCGTCGAGTCCCTCGTAGTTGTTGTACTAATTATGTGTGTAATTATTTTCTGTAGTTAAGTAAGTTTTTCTTTAAGGGGGTAGTTACCCCAAGTAACTTAAATACCTCTTTGTAACCCTAGTATTAAGGCGTAAACTTCGAGGACAAA
Organism: Tamarix austromongolica; assembly: GCA_039764185.1. Lineage (NCBI taxonomy): Eukaryota > Viridiplantae > Streptophyta > Magnoliopsida > Caryophyllales > Tamaricaceae > Tamarix > Tamarix austromongolica. Next base: position 75,606,377 of record CM077815.1, on the reverse strand, counting down.
GTTTTTCTGTAAGGGGGTAGTGATGTAATCCCCCAAAAATTTAAAAACCTGAAATTTAATAAATAGCTTTTATTTGGGATAAAGTAGCTTTTAAAATTATTTAATTTAATTATTTTATAGATTTTTGTGTATATAAATTTGGATAGGAATATTTGATAATTAAAATAAATATTTTGTTATTTTATCATACTCTTTTTATTTAAATAATTTTTCAAACCAATATTTTAATAAAATTATCCTTTTTAAACACAAAAATTAAATTAAATTAAATTATTAAATAAATCTACTTCCCAAAAATATTATATTTTATTATTTTATAAATTAAATTATTTTAATTTCCCCTAATTTCCCTTCCCTTTTTCTTTTTTTTTTCTTTTCTTCCTCCCTTTTCTCCTTTTTCTTCCTTCTTTTCTTTTCCTTTTTCCTTCCTCCAAGCCGTCGGGCCATAGCCTACCTTCTCCCTCCCCCTGTGCGCCTAGGCCGCTAGACAGTTCTCCCTCACCCCGCCTGCATCGACTAGCCCAACCCCCTCCTTTTCTTTCTTTTCCTCTCCCCATCCTACCTAGGTTGGCCTAACTCCTTTTTTCTTCCCCTTACGCGCCTGCCTGCTGCAGTTCCCCTTCCCTTTCTTCCTTCTTCCTCTACATCCCATCCAACGTTCCCCAACCTGTCTGCATCGCCATGATTGCCACCCCGAGCACCACGCCCAGCCACCGCAGCCTACAACCACTGCCACCACTTGCCTCTCTCTCTCTCTCTCTCTCTCTCTCTCTCCCCTATCTTTTTTCACCATTTTGGAATCAACCAGCCATGTACCCCATCCCGCATGGCCACCCTACCACCTCCCTGCCACCCTAAACACTGCCATCGACTAGCCACCTATCCACTATCCTTCCTCTTCTTTTTCTTCTCCTCTTCAGCCCTTTTTCTGCCCCATTTTTTGAGCTCCATATCTTACCCGACCTCCATCTTCTCCTTCCTTTTTCCTCCCTATTTTGGCTATGCCGCCACCCTTTGCTGCTTCAATCACCTCTCCAACCACCTGCACCACTTTCTACACCCTTCTACTCCCACCCTACACCACCACAACACCGTCCAAGCCACCCCGTAGCTCCTTCTTCCTCCCCTCTTCTTTTTCTCCCCATTTTCTCCTTTCTTGGCAGCCCCCTGCAACCCCACCATTCGCAGTCGTTCGGCCACCTCTGCCGCCACCCAAACCACTAATCCACTCCCTACAACCTCCACTACCATCCCCATGCCTGCTTTAGCCGAAACCAACCCTTGAACCTCTTTATTTTCCTCCTCCCTTTTCCTTCCTCCTCACCCCCTCCATCTTGACCCACCTCGGCAGCCACCTTCACGGCCTCGCTTCCACCATCACTGTTGCCCTTGGCCATCGTAAACTTATCCCCGACAACCACCTACACCCCCTCTTCACTCTTGCACCCTTCCCTTTGCCCTAAATCCTCCCCAACCTACCCTCTTTCCTAGCTCAAAAGCCTCAACCCGAAAATGACCATCCCTCCCTTCTACCCTCTACCTTTGACCCTTTTTCCCCATCACAACCTGCATGTGGCTCATGTTGCTCATGCAGCGTGAGTTCCACATTATTTTGGGAGTTTTTGTGTTTAATTATTGAGGTATATTAATAGTTAAGTAAAGTGTGTTATTAATTAAGTTTATATATATATATATATATATATATAAAGTTTTACCCTTTTAATTTTGCTACTTCTAATATAATAATTATTGATATTATTTTTAGGTGTTGATTTTTCTATTTAAAGATTGAATCTTTAACCGGGATACTAGTAAGGTTTAACTTTTGTAGGAATTAAGGCAATCGTTAAACCCCACTTAAACGCATGGATAAACATATGTTAGTACATTAGGATTTTTAATATGTTATTATGCTTGATATTTGTGGTTTAATATAATATATATTTACTTGTATTGATTGATAAAAAAAAAGTATGTGAGTTTATATGCCATGTGTTGAAATGTTGCTTAAGGAAAGAGTTGGGATACTAATGAAAGTGTTAAGTACTTATCCATGTTATTTTATGTTATTGTGACCATTTATGCATGAATAATATTATTGTGAGCCCTAGGGGTATTTTAGTAATACTCCTTGTGCTAGAATGTGGCCTAATATGTGTGGGTGCTAATAAATATTATATTAAAATATAAAAGTTGGCGGATTTGGATATTGTTAATGGAGCATTAATATTATTATTCCATGTGGTAATGTTAATTTAATAAAAGTGGTGTAATAAATGGGGTAAAGTGGTAATTTTGGAGGTAAATGGTAATATGGTAATTTTATAAGTAAATGTCAAATGGTAATTTTATAAGTAAAGGGTATAATGGTAATTTTAGGAGTAATGGGGGGTAAGAATGGTAATTTTGGAAGTAAGGGGTAAAATGGTAATTTTGGAAGAGAAGGGCAAAATGGTAATTTTATAAATAAAAGGACATTATGGTAACTTTAGAAGTAAAGGGGGAGTAAGGGGTAGAATGATAATTTTGTAAATAAAAGGATATTATGGTAAATTTAGAAGTAAGGGGTAGCTTGGTAATTATAATAAAGGCGAAGGATAATTTGATAATTAAATTATGATTATAGCAGGGCAATTGGATACTTATGATAATAGAGAAGGTTAACTTGGTAAATTAACCAACAAAAGGGTATTATGGTAGTTTTAATAATGGAGAAGGGTAAATTAGTAATTATAATTATGGAGAAGGGTAAAGTAATAATTATAATTATGGAGAAGGGTAAATTGGTAATTATAATAACGGAGAAGGGTAAAATGGTATTTATAACAATTGAAAAGGGTAAAATGGCAATTATAATAATTGATAAGGGTAAAATGGTAATTATAATAATGAAGAAGGGCAATTTGGTAATTTATCTAACTAAATGGGAAATTGGTAATTATGATAATGGAGAAGGGCAATTTGGTAATTTAACTGACTAAAGGGTAAAATGGTAATTATTTAACCAACTAAAGGGGCAAATTGATAAGCATGATAATGAAGAAGGGTAATTTATTCAACTTAAGGGCAATTTAGTAATTATAACAAAGGAGAAGGACAATACGGTAATCTAACCAACCAAGTGGGAAATATGTTAAGTGTAACAATTATGAAGGGTGAATGGTGATATAAAAAGCGTAGGAGATAACTTGGTAACCTATATTGAGTAAAGGATAATTTGGTAATTGTGCAACCTGAAGGGTGATGTGGTAAATTGGCAAGTAAGGAAGGGATGGCTTAATAACTATACAAGTAAGGGGTAAATCAGTAATTCATATCTAACATGTTGATGGGACACTAGAGGTTCATAATAAGGCTCAAGTAACACTAAATAGTAAGGTAAGAGTATTTGACGATTAGTAGGTATCACGAGAACAAATCTTGAATCAGAATTGGATGAGATTATGATAACCTTAATGATTTCCTCTGTGTATATTGGATAACCGTATGAATAAGAAATGCCTAATGATACCAGACAGATCTAAAGTGAATAAGTATCTGATTGTTTTGCTTTTTGTGATCACCTCAATTAAGAAACTAACACTTAAAAGTGAAAGACCTCGAGATCGGGAATAGTGGGTCTTCAGGGGTCGCTACCCTAAAGACGTGATTTAGCCCACGATTATTCTAGTATTTGGTGGTGTGCCTTTGTGCCCCAACTATGTCCTATGTCTTACTCTATCTAGCTCTACGGACCTATTTAGGGTGTATACATACTTATGGATTAGGTGTCCTTGTCGGTAGGGTACTAAGTAGCTTTATGCACCAGTACGACTAGGGTATCTTTGCGTCCCTAGGTTGATAGCTAAAGGGTACTGAGTAGCATGTATGCACCAATACGACCGGTGTACCTTTGTGCCCTGGGTTTTTGATCTCCCGTCCGTGGCAAATAAATGGAATTGTTGTGCTAATTAAAAAAAAGGAAAAACACTAATCATAAAAGTGAAAGTTTAAGGAGCCGGACCCAATTGAATTATGATATTGAGTACCGATCCACCGGTTATAATAGTGGCCCAGGAGTGTGTTGCCCCGGCAGATGATTATGAGTACCGATCCACCGAATATAATAGTGACCTAGGAGCGTGTTGCCTTGGAAGATGATTATGAGTACCGATCCACCAGATATAATAGTAGCCCAGGAGCGTGTTGCCTTGGATGATGTTGATATATATTCCGATCCACCGGAAATAATAGTGGGGGATCCCAAGCTCAATAAAACCAGTCATGGATGTGAATAAAGTTATGGAAAAATACTAATCACTTATAGTGGAACACCATGTGAGTCAGGGCCAGACTGGTCCACACGCAAATAATAGTGGCCAGGAGCATTTTACCCTGCATGACCGGTCCACCGACGAATAATAGTGGCTAGGACTGTTTTGCCCTACATGACCGGTCCACCAGCTATAATAGTGGGGTTCGCGCATTCGTGGATGTAAATCATTTGAGAAATTGGTTGTCGATGTTAATAATAAAGAGTCGAGTCAGTGATGGTACAGTTACCTTGGAGTTTGTACTTTTATGTTTTACTTGGTATTATAAATTTTACATACTTACCAAATAATAAAAAAAATTCATGGTAGTTAATAATATTTAATAACAACTCTAAGAACTAAGGTGAACTTTTGCCTTTTGCTCCTTTTGTTTATGAAAAAAAAGTATTATTTTTAATAATTTACACATTTTTAAAAATATATAATGAATTTACCATAAATATTCCAACTACACTCTTTAATGGAAAACAATATAATAATAAATGCAGATAGGAAGAAAAATTAATAAAATTGGGTAAACATAAAAGTAAGGCTCTAAGATTTAAGAAATACTTTCTTTTGAAAATAAAAAAATTGCATTTAAAGAAAATCCCTTTTATAAATAGAGGGCGTAATTCAATATGTATACTTTAACAAAATAAAAAAATGAACATAGGTGTCTTTTAATTTAATGCATGGTATACATATTGATTTACTTTCTCTATTTGTAAAAGGGAGCTTGATAGTTGACTTATAATTGACCTTTAGATAATTAGAATAGGAGGGAGGATTGGATTCATAGTTTCACTATTGTTATTGCATGTGTTTGTGTGTATACATATGTTTATTTGCCATTTCTTGATTGATCGTAGTTTAATCATGCTACCACTTAGGAGATGTTATAATTTACTCAATATGAGAAAGTCATACCGATACCACCACTTTTAGATTTTTGTTACAGGTTTTAGCGACAGCTTAGATTGGGTTAGAGTGTTTAAGGCAATGTTGACATCAATAGAGACAATTGGTCATATGGTATATATTCCCTACTATATACTGTATGGGAAGAAATTCAAACCAAGATTAAAACATGACATATCTCAATTTCAATCTTAATCACTAAATCAATACCTCATTGGTCTTAAAATACTAGCATCTATTATTGATTATTTTGAGAATCTAATATAAGAACGACCTTATAGCTACTAGGATTGGTTTTATATAAATTATATCATGCTACCAATAGTAGTAGCCATCTATCACTATGAGTATTGAGTAGTAGACAACAACGCCTCCGAGTCAGACCTTCTGAACTTTTCTAATGTTGTGCTGCCTACGGGAATATTTCATGCTTGCCATTAAGTAACAAAATTTCTGAATAACGTGGGCTAATAATTAATAGGTTGGTAGATTTATTATTATTATTTAATTAAATGATTCAAATCCGATGATTATTATCCCATTTTTTAGGGTGTTGATGGGGGGCGGTGCAGGAGTAGTCGGAGGAGGAAGGTTGGGTTGCGGAAATATGCAATTGTAAAAAGTTCAGTTAAGCTAGAATTTTGTGTTCTATAACATAAGAAAACTTATTTGCGTCACTCAAAAGTCATACCTCAATCGCTAAAAAAAATCGATTAGAACTTTTTAAACTTTTTTTTTCTTTTTTATATAATAATCTACCTTTTATGAGTCTTCATACTACTGCGTTATCTTATTTTTACATATTTTTATCTTAATATTGTAATTGTGTAGGATTTTTCTTAGAATTCATCATCATCATCTTCCTCTTTCTTTAATTTTTAAAAAGTGTATTATTTAATTATATATTTCACTAGAGTTTATTTTTTATGTTTTAATTAAAACTTTTACGTAGTTAAAACAATTAGTTTAGTAAGTGTTATATTAATGGAATTCTTAGCATGATAAAAACTAATAGAACTCTACTAAATCTGTCCGTAAATTACTCGCTACACGAATTGTACGTAATTCTATTATTCTATATGTAATAAGATAACAAATGTGCCAATCTTCGATCTTACGGCTGGTCAGGAGCGCTATGCCCTGTATATTTCCTGTTCATTGGCTATAGTAGTGGGGATTCCGTAGTCGCATGGAATGACAATAAGCATGGTGTGAAATGAGCATTGATCAAAGATTTAAAGAATTAGTTGATCTGGAATACAATTGGCTTTTATTTATCTGTAATGATTGTATGTTGTTATGTTATGATGCTTGTATTATATGAATCTGTGCGTTGACATTAGTTGCATGGTTACTTTACTCAGTACGTAGCGTACTGACCACCCGTTTCATGGGTGCTACTCATTCCCATGAGCAGAAGACCCCTTTGACATTTTGCAGGTTGGTGATACTGTTTTTGATGCCTTTGATAGTTACGAGGCATCTGGCGGGGCTGAGTGTTGAACTTGGACTTGGGGATTCGGGAGTGTTGTGGCCGGATTTACTCTTCATGCCCTTTTACACTATACTAGTTCACTCACACTTGATTTTTATTGTTTTGTAATCTCTGTTCCTTTTCTAGGAGTTTTACTTATGTACTCCGGATTATAAACCTTTTTCCGCGTACTCTGATTTATGTTTTACGTATGTTTCAACACTTTTATGAAACCTTGTTTTGAATTTAAATTATGATTGTTGCTAATTTTCTTTAGCCTTATGGTTAGTATGGGAACGGCTGGGGGCCGGGCTTATACTGATCACAATGGTAACATCCTCGAAATTTACGAGTTTTGATTTAAATGCTTTCAATAAATCTTAAATAATAATATGTGGCATATTCCTATTAGAAATACTATCTCATGATATTTGCAAAAGATCTTGAGACTTCATTCGATACTGCTGGGTGTGGTGGAAGGAATTTATAATATTATCAAATGCTATAATCTTATTCAACTCAAGGAGGATTTTTTTGGATGACATAAAGTGGTATGGAATAAAATCTCGATCCCCCATCATTGCATTCACTTATGGCTTGTTTTTCATAGATGTTTATTCACCAAAGACCATATGCATGCTATGGGCATGGAGGCGGACCAACTGTGTTTGCTATTTAATCAACACTTGGAGACATTGGATCATTTGTTCATTAAATCTGATTATTTTAAGGTTGTTTGAACATAATTACTTCGTGGAGTTGGTTGTAATCACTATCCACTATTTTGAATTTGCTGCAAAGAAGAGGAAGGGGACCTCTTATTTGAAGTAATATGCTTCAGCTCTTATTCATTGCTTGTGCTTAATCATATATGGACGGAAACCAATGCACGTATGTTTCATACCAAAAATGCAAATTCGAGATAGGTTGTTAAACTTATAATTAGGGAGCTAGCAATTAGAATCGAGAGTATTCGTGGATGTAAATCATTTGATAAATTGGTTGTCCATGTTAACAATATAGAGTCGAGTCTGTGATGATATAGTTACCTTGGAGTTTGTACTTTTATGTTTTACTTGGTCATATAAAATTTAAATACTTACCAAATAAAAAAAACAACAATTCATGGCAATTAATAATATTTAATAACAACTCTAAGAAGAATGGTAAACTTTTGCCTTTTGCTCCTTTTGTTTATGGAAATAAGTATTATTTTTAATAATTTACACTTTTTAAAAAAATATATAATGAATTTACCATAAATATTCCAACTACACTCTTTAATGGAAAACAATATAATAATAAATGCAGATAGGAAGAAAAATTAATAAAATTGGGTAAACATAAAGGTAAGGCTCTAAGATTTAAGAAATACTTTCTTTTGAAAATAAAAAAAAATTGCATTTAAAGAAAATCCCTTTTATAAATAGAGGGCGTAATTCAATATTTATACTTTAACAAAATAAAAAAAATGAACATAGGTGTCTTTTAATTTAATTCATGGTATACATATTGAGTTACTTTCTCTATTTGTAAAAGGGAGCTTGATAGTTGACTTATTATTGACCTTTGGATAATTAGAATAGGAGGGAGGATAGGATTCATAGTTTCACTATTGTTATTGCATGTGTTTGTGCATTTACATATGTTTATTTTCCTTTTCTTGATTGATCGTAATTTAATTATGCTTCCACTTAGGAGATGTTGTGATTTACTCAATACCAGAAAGTCATACTGATACCACCACTTTCAGATTTTTATTACAGGTTTTAGCGCCTACTTGGATTGGGTTAAAGTGTTTAAGGCTATGTTGACATCAATAGAATGTATGGTCTTTTGCCTACAATTGGTCATATTGCATATATTCCCTACTATATATCGTATGGGAAGAAATTCAAACCAAGATTAAAACATGATATATCTCAATTTCAATATTAATCACTAAATCAACACCTCATTGGTCTTAAAATGCTAGCATCTATTATAGATTATTTTGAGATTCTAATATAAGAATGAGCTTATGGCTACTAGGATTGATTTTATGTAAATTACATCATGCTACCAATAGTAATAGCTAGTTATCACTATGAGTATTGAGTAGTAGACAACAAAGCCACCGAGTCGGACCTTATGCTCTTTTCTACTACTGTGTTGTCTACAGGAATATGTCACGCTTGCCATTAAGTAAAAAAAAATTCTGAATACCATGGGCTAATAATTAATGGGTTGGTAGATTTATTATTATTATTTAATTAAATTATTCAAACCCAATGATTATTATCCCATTTTTGGGGTGTTGTTGGGGGTGGCGGTGTAGGAGTAGCCGGGGGAGGAAGGTTGGGTTGCGGAAATTTACAACTGTAAAAAGTTCAGTTAAGCTAGAATTTTGTGTTCTATAACATAAGAAAACTTATTTGCGTCACTCAAAAGTCACACCTCAATCGCTAAAAAATATCGATTTGAACTTTTTAAACTCTTTTTTCTTTTTTATATAATAATCTACCTTTTATGAATCTTCATACTATTGCGTTATCTTATTTTTACATATTTTTATCTTTATGTTGTAATTGTGTAGGATTTTTCTTAGAATTCATCATCATCATCTTCCTCTTTTTTTAATTTTTAAAAAGTATATTATTTAATTATATGTTTCACTAGAGTTTATTTATTTATGTTTTAATTAAAACTTTTACGTAGTTAATACAATTAGTTTAGTAAGTGTTATATCAATGGAATTTTTAGTATGCTAACAAACTAATATAACTCTACTAAATCTGTCCGTAATTTACTCGCTACACGAATTGTACGTAATTCTATTATTCTATATGTAATAAGATAACAAATGTGCCAATCTTCGATCTTACGGCAGGTCAGGAGTGCTATGCCCCTGTATGTTTCCTGTTCATTGGCTATAATAGTTGGGATCCCGCAGTCGCATGGAATGACAATAAACATGGTGTGAAATGAGTATTGATCAAAGATTTAAAGAATCAATTGATCTGGAATACAATTGGCTTTTATTTATCTATAATAATTGTATGTTATTATGTTATGATGCTTGTATTATATGCCTTTGTGCGTTGGCCTTAGTTGCAGGGTTACTTTACTCAGTACGTAGCTTACCGACCACCCGTTTCATGGGTGCTGCTCATTCCCATGAGCAGAAGACCCCTTTGACATTTTGCAGGTTGGTGATACTGTTTTTGATGCCTTTGATAGTTACGAGGCATCAGGTGGGGCTGAGTGTTGAGCTTGGACTTGGGGATTCGGGAGCGTTGTGGCCGGATTTACTCTTCATGTCCTTTTACGCTATATTAGTTCACTCACACTTGATTTTTATTGTTTTGTAATTTCTGTTCCTTTCGAGGAATTTTACTTATGTACTTTGGATTGTAAACATTTTTCTGTGTACTCTAATTTCTATTTTATGTATGTTTGAACGCTTTTATGAAACCTTGTTTTGAACTTAAATTACTATGGTTGCTAATTTACTTTAGCCTTATTGTTAGTACGGGAACAACCGGGGGCCGAGCTTGTACTAATAATGGCGGTAGCATCCTCGAAATTCATGAGTTTTGATTTAAATGCTTCCAATAAATCTTAAATAAAACGTAATTTTTTAGTAGTGAATTTTAGGTGTATTACAATTATTGATTATTTTGGGATTCTAAAATAAGAATGACCTTATGGCTACTATGATTGGTTTTATGCAAATTACAGCATGCTACCAATTGCAGGATGTTAGGTGCATATTGTAAGAAAAAATGGTAATTTTTTTAATTTTGATAAAGTTTGTTTTAAAGGAAGTTGGTGTATATAATAATTAGCCACATTTTATAGTTTTTCCCCTGAACCTTAAATTATCTTTAATTTTGGTCATTATAAATATATATATAAATTCTTCTCTTTAAAAATACACTTATATTGATACCTTTTAGTTGCACAAATAAAAATCCATATATTTAATTATATAAGTGCACATCTTTTGTTAATGTTAGTGTAAGAAAAAATATACATGTATGAAAATAAAATGCATATTGTTTAGTACAACAATATACATGCTAAAAAAGTAACACATCATATAATAGGTAATACACATATTATATTACTTAATATGCATCATGAATTGGAGAACGTAAATATTATATTTAGAAGATGCATCTCTCTATCAAGAATATACCTTATAACCACAATAATAATATGTACACATCTTATTAAAAAGAATATACGACTTATATTGAAAAATACGTATCTTGTAGTGGCAAATGCACTTCAAATAGATATGTTAATTCTTTATTTATATGAGTAAGATGGAAAAATACACATCTTCCAACATAAGAATGCACATCTTCTATAATAAAAGTTGACATTTTTAATTAGAAGTATTTGAATAAAGAGGATTGGGATTAAATACACATATTACTTTTCTCTTTTGTTCCCTAACTAAGAATCTCTATGGAGTCAACTTTTATGTCAATTGATCCCCTCAAAAGGCTTGTTTCCTCCTTTGACTGTCAAAACTCGATTTTCTTTTATTTTTCTTTTGCTGTTTGCTTTTGGTTAAAATCGATTTGTTATTTTATTTTAGTTTTTCTTTTGATGAGTTGTTGCTCTGGTTTTTAATTTTTTCCTCCTTGGATTGTAGTTTGGTTATTCATTTATTTATAATTTTTGCTTTGCGGTTGGCCTCTTTGTGTTTTGGATGAAATGGACACTTTCTTCGGGTAGGTTAGCCCAGAACTCATTATTTTGATTATTATTATTATTTGATTGATGGTTTGGGTCTTCAAATTTAGGAGAAATTCTCTATATAAGATATAATTAGGGAAGTCCCGTGTTACTCATAGTAAAGTGCAACCATTGTTAGTTTTCCTTTGGCTTTTGATGCAAAGAGACGGGTATTAGTTAGTCGTCATATTCTGTCACGTTTTTTTGTTGTTATACCTTATCGGATGAATAGAAACTACCGGGAGAAAGGAAAAAGGAGGGGGGCAGGGGTGGGAGAAGAAAACAGAAAAAATTAGCTTTCTCATGGTTAAGAAGATAAAAATGAAGTACTACTACTAAAATAGTAATAGATGAGATGGGTACCACTTAAAGAAACTAGAGCTTCAAATTTCAATGCGTATTTAGTCTTACCAAGTTAATTCTTGAAAACACAAATTTATATCATTTTAATCATTAAGACTAGCATTTAAAACTCTATTCCAATGCTTGCGGATCACAAACTTGGCTCATATATATATGATTAAAACCAACTTGTTGGATAAAAGAGTACGTAGTTTTGAATCAGGGTCTTAACTTAATTAAGTGCAGACTCTTATGGACAGACGGTACGGTACAAGTACTCCACACCCATTAGATCCTCACTTCACCCTAATCCATGGCGGGGGACCACTGACTCTCCTCAATTGAGAACGAATCCAAGTTGCCAAACATTTGGTGGGAGGAAGCTCTCCCCAAGTGGCTTAGAACTTCATGACCCATAATGATACCGCAGGAACCCAACATGCCTAATTGTACTTTGATTATACTTAATTAAGCTAGCATAGATTAATTCATTAAATGACATGATAATAAATTAGCGGGGGTGATGAAATTTGAGCAAAATGGTTATGGCAGGAGTTCTCATTTATGATACTTTCATCGGTTCTATAAAATAAAATAAAAGTATGTATCATTTCTGAATAGCATATCGAAAGTGTATTAATATTCAGTGTAGAAGATGATATGGTCAAAATAAATAAAAAAGTAGATATAATATTATTAACAAATAATAATATTAGGCGTACCTTACTATTAACAAAAGCTTAATCACATGATCAAGATTATTTTATTCGAATCTATATCGTATTTATAATATATCATTAAAATAATTTTATATGTATGTCCATCACCTTCTAAAAGGAGAGGCCCACTTAATAATAGAATTCAGGGTGCCAACATTAATCAACGATTTCAGAATTGAAATAGGGTCATCCCCGGCGGTGGTAGGTCGCTGGGTACCACCGTACCACAACCGAGTTACTTACAAGAATTTAATTAATCGACTAATTTTGTTTAAAACGCGTGAAGGACTGCGTTCTGGCGCACTGATCTGACAGGCGCTCGGTTTTTATATTTTGATCAACCGGCTTGATGGGAAGCTATCTAATGACCCAGTTGCTGGGGCCTGGGGGTATATAGTATAGTTTCGCACCAGCGTTTCCTCTGTTCTTGTCAGACTGTCACTCATGTTGCCGTTTTCATCTCTCTTTAGCAATTATTATGTTTGGATGAAATTTATTCACGTACTTTTTTGCATTTTTTTGGGGGATTATTCTACTTTTAGTGCTCGTTTGGTATGGGGGTAATAGGGGTGGAAAAATTATCCCCATATTTTATATATCTTATATAATTTATTTAAAATTAAATATTTTTATTCTAATGAATACCCATTTGAGATTTTAATTTGATCTAAAATGAGTATTTCATTAAAAATATATTTATTATTATTAAATATTTAATATAAGAGGTATAAAATAGAGGGGAAATTTTTCCACCCCTATTACCCTCATACCAAACATGCCCTTAATGAAATTCACTTAAATAATTGCACGTATAATAAAGACAGTGATCTCCACCCTGTGGGGGCAATCATGGAGATCTACCGGGTTCAATTTCATCCTACTCAGCGACCTTTTCCTTTTCCCTGATTTTCAAAGCTCACTCTTTCCCCTAATAACATAAATAATACTAATAAAGAAGATAAAAAAATTTCATTAAAACATAGCAATTTATGTAATATTTGTTAAATTATTTCCCATCTTTAAGTTGTACTAGGACTGATTTTTCATCATGTACTGCTTAAAATTGCTTCTTAATGTTGTTTTTTAATATACGTGCATTTTATTATTATTATTATTATTATTGATAACCAAAATTATCGATATACTTCTACTTAATGATTTAGACGGAGAAACCAAAATTAGAGTTATGATTGCGTATCCGATCTGTGCACCAAAGTTTCCTCCCTATTTCATCCAACAGAAGGAAAGGGCAGAAGAAGGTGATGAGCTAGCTGGCTATCATTTCCGGCCACGGGAGCTTCCTTTGTTTTAAAGGCCATGCCATTCGAATAAAATAAACGGAGATGAGCGAACTTCGTTGACAAACAAGGCCACCGGAGTTCTTATCCCGGCGAGGGATGCCATAATGTATTACTATATGGCATAACCCGTCTAATTTTCTTCGTTCATCTAAAATTATGATTATCAAAAACAGCCACTCTGTCTTCATTACAGATTAACAGCTAAGCTGGCTTATGCATATATGATATATCATATATCATATATCCCCCTCCCTTCTCTCTCTCTCTCTCTCTGTTTTGTCATTTAGTAGAAATATCAAATGATGCCTTGTTCGACGATTCCGGGGAAAGTAGTAGGACACGATATGATACGTATGGAAGCGTCGAGGGCAGGGCGGTCTAATGCATTTTGGAGCCCTGTGGTAAGATTAAAATTAGGTCCCTCAAATTTTTAAAAAACACACAACTATGAAGCTAAGAAGTATGGATTACGTAAAGCTAGGGCACCCATTTCAAGTATCCTTTGGGTCGTTTGAGCCAGCTACAATCTGGATTTGGGGTTCTAATTCTGAATGCGCACGTTTCCTACCTACTCCATTAATTCTACATGACACATTCCATGCTTCTGCATAACTTAGACAAGCAAACCCTGTCTTATGGCTGCCATCTCTAGCTATATTGCACCTATGTTCCCCTCTGTTGGCTTGACTCGTTTATCTGCAAGCTAACTTGAATTCAATTTGGCTTATTCATAGGCTTGGCTTGCTCGTTACATCGCTTATAGGCTTGTTCCTAGATATATATTTATACATATTTGTGTATAAGCTTGTGTATAAAATCTGAAAGGCTTGCATGGATGATTCACATTACTTGTACATAAATTATTTAACAAAGAACTAAATAATTAAATGAGTTGAACTATGAGCAGAAATATGTTTAACAAGTTGGTTTAACTTATTTACACTAAATGAGGTGATCTGAATAACTCATAAACTTTATTGAGTTGGGCTCATTTGACTCATTTTAAATTCAAACCGAACTCAAACCTTAAAATAATTAAACTATCCGAACCTAAACCCAAAGAAATTTGGCTACATTTAACTTGGCAATAACCCTAAGTAAAATAAGACCTCACTCTAATCTAAGGAGAAGCTATGTTGGGTGGTTCCAATATTGACGATGATATATGATGTTGAATATTTGCTCATACAAACACACCTTAAGTTTGGATTTTTTTTTCTCACCTTTCTTTTCTTTTCTACCTTCAGCGTTATCATTATTGTTATTAAATGTGTATCTTGTTATCTGTTCACCTTTGTTAAAAATAATTCGTCACCTAATGGTACTAGGAAGCAGTGTTGCACAGAAACGGGGACGGGGACGGGACAAAACGTAGAAACGCTATTTTTTAAAAGTATAGGAAACGGGAACGACAAGAAACATCAGAAAATATATATATTAATTTTTAAAAATAGATTAAATTTATTAAAATTAAGAAAAAAAATAAAAAATTTCTAAAATTAATTTATATATTAGTTAATTTTAATTATTAATAATTATTTTTAATAAAAAAATTGATTAAATAATACTTTTTTAATAAAAATATTAATCAAATAATTTTAATATAAATTTTAATATAGAAAAATTTTCGAGAAATTTCCGGGACGGGTACGGCACCTAACTGCCGTCCCCGTGCTTCACAGCTAGGTAGTCGTTTGTTATTAATTTTCTATCTATATCATTCTTACATTTGTTTGTATTATGATTAAGGTGAAAAACTTTTTTGGGCTAATAGTACTTATTTTTTGACTATTACATTTTTAAATAACGAGTGCAACAATAGGTATCGCCCATTTTTTAATAAATAACTATTTTAATTAAATATGACGTACACGTCAATATTTTCGGTGCGCCGAAGCCAAGGGGCCGGCTTCCTAAATTTACTAAGCATCCAATCTTCGTACCATACCATACGGCCGTTCGAGTTGTATCGAATGCCCTGCTTTGCTATACATAAAGGTACGTCACCCACAACAATGAGTATAATTTATCAGGGACCAACTAATTAGCTTGCGTATTACGCTGCTAATGATTATGATTAGGCGTCACAAATTAATCCTGCGCGATTTCATACCAAATTAATCCAATAAACCGTTGACGGTAAGCTAAGCGGCCGCGGGAGTAGCGGGCGACATTAATAATAATACCTTCATGTTATTAAGTACGCCGATGCATCATGCACGTACCTCCCATTTCTATTCCGTACCTAATTTCAGTCGCTAAGACAGAATTATTCGATTATATCGGCACACTAGTGTGCCTATATTCGCGATGACAGTCGTAATGAGGTCATCTTTTACGGCCTACTCAAACATGCACCTTCCCCCCCCCTCCCCTAGCTGAAATAAACAAATTTATAATTCCTCACGGTTGTTTTGTTTTGAATTCTGACGCTGTTTTCGGTAGCGTTATTGTGCACCGCAAAAAACTATAAGACAAACCACACTTATAAATGTAAATAAATCAAATCCAATTTGGCAAGATCTGATCTAAGTAGAAAAATAAAATCATGTGATAAATGCACGAGTAGTAAAGATTTTGCAATAGTTGCTTGGAGAGATGAGTTTAATAAAATCTCCTCACACAAATTAGATATATAAATCTTAAATTACATATATAGATAGATAGATATAAATTTGGCAAGATCTGATCCAAGTAGAAAAATAAATCGAATATCTAATTTTTAACCTTTTTTTTGAATGGATCGATTATTATAGTTTAAAAAAAATAAAAATATTGGATTGATTCTAATATTACGTACATTTATTGAATATGATCGATTATAATATTAGATTAGTTAATCAAATATCAAATTATATGAACAACCTTACAAATTACTAAGGATAGCAAGTTATTTGACAGACTATAGAAAGGACTTTACAAAAGAGTACTTTAAAAAGTTTGTAAAAAATGCATGAGTAACAAAGATTTTGCGATAGTTGCTTGGCGAGATAAGTTTAGTAAAATCTCTTCACAAAAAGACGATCAATGATATATGAGAAATTGTAACATATTTCCATGAAGGTACCAATATGGTAACATAGTACAAAATTAACATGTTAGTGTAGAGGTATGAACTCTTTCAAAGGATGCCAAATGAAACAATTAAGGATATGCTAATCCGTTCTTTAGATGTTGTCAATGGACTTACATTTACATATGTTTGCTATTCTACCCAATAAAAGAGAGGGACATTGAACCATATCCCACTTAACTATTAGATATTGTCAGCTAAATGAGCTCCACTCGGAACCCTTAGATGTAATCGTCTAAAAGGCCCCATACATAATGTTCAAAAAAGAGTCATAACTCTACCCAAAAGGTAGTTCAAGAGTGAATGGTTGACCATTCTTATAAACTGTCAAAAGATCACCTCAGTTTTCAACGTCGGATTACATCAAAGATATTGAGGAGTCTTCCTATGCAATTCATGCTAGAACTTGCAACTATCCAAGAAATAATGGATCTCCCTAGCTACTCATTGAAAAATCTAACCACATACTTGATTGCTTATGAACATATTATTTGATTTCCTAATGTAAAAAATAATCTGACTCTTAAGATAAAAATGGATGAGTTGAAGCCTCACCGTAACCAAGAAGAATTTTGTTTCTTGATAGGCAACTTTAGAAAATTCTTCAAGAGAAATCGCAACTCAACATATACATACCATATTAATTGTACAATTATAATCATGAACCATGGAGTTGATTTCTCGGTATATAATACATGTGATTTAAATTGGGTATGAAAAAATTCCTTATGTTTATCGATCTATATGTGTGCATTTACTATAAAAATTAAGGCAAAAAATAAGTGTAATATTTAGTATGGAGTGTATGGATTAAGACATAATTAACATCATCTTTACCAATAATCAGTAACTTACTAATTCTAAATTATTTGTAGAAAATATCATATGAAATTAAACGAGCGTGAGATTTAAAACCCTTAGATAATCATTCTCCTTGATTTTAAACACAAACCTAACAATTATTTATTTATTTATGGTATCAAATATGTATACTTGCTTTGGGAATATGAATCATGTTCTTGCATTTATATTGCTCCTTAGAGCATGTACACTTGGGTTCTAGAAAAAAATTGGAACCCAGATCATTTTGTTGTTAAAGAAGAATAAATTCTTTATATATATAACGCTTATTATTAGATCTAGTCCGTCCATATGTTATGGTTCTAACCATTAATTTTATTAAAACTTTAGCGGGCTTTCTATATATTTTTATTGTTATTTTTTTAATGAATAGAAAATGCTTACTTACAAAAAGAGTATTACTTTGCCTATGTTTTGAGGAGGTAAAATTTTTGATTGATTTGCTAATAATAATAATAATAAAATTAAAATCAATAATATTAACTAATTATTAATACATTATATTTACACAAATTAGTTATTAGCATTTTTAATCAAAATAATTATGAATCCATTTATTAATTATCAAAATAATAGTAAATATATAGAGTAAAAATGAAGAATCACTAAAAGAGAGGTGGAAAGTAGTTGAGTTTTTCAAGAAATTTCTATTTATTATCTGCAATAAAATGTTACATGAAACTCATTCAGACTTAATAATGTGCATGATCTAAGCCTATATTCAAAGAACATTTCATTCACCAATTTTAAAATTAATATATATTTTTTAGATTTATAGAAATCTGCAAAAATAAATATAAATTATTATATAGATATCAATATTATAAATATATTACGATAAGAAATTTAAATTTAAAACATCTGATACTGAAAAATTAGTCTGTTTAATTTTACTATTTATATTATAGGCGGAAAACATCTTACAAGAAAGGACGGATGTTAAGTTGTGTAATTATAAAAAAACAAAATAAAAATAAATAAAGGACTGTAAAATAAGAAACTAAACCGAACCATTGTCAGCAAGAAACGTGACGCGACATAGGAGGAGCAAAGTCCATCAAAGCAACGACACCAACGGTGATGAACAAGTGTATGGAAATAAATGTGTAAACTTTTTTGATGAATGCCCATCAGAAATCGGCCATTCCGGGATAGGGCTGGCCGACATCGTTTCCAATTTCGATGTCGACTGTTGCTCTGTTCTGCATTATTTCAAAATTGAATGATTCCCCAAAACAGAGAGCGAATGGATTTCAAATAGATGTATTTTTGGTATTCTGAACCAATTCTAGATTAGTACGAGACAAAACGCGAACGTACGCCACAAACTTATTGAAAGAGATTTCTTGATCTCAGACCGTATCTATGCAATGCAAGAAGCTAAAACGTGAGTGCAAGCATTAACTTCCCTGAATACGGTGTTTGATCATACAACCATGATTGTTCATCCTCAAACTTCCGGCATGATGATGTTACAACTTGCATCTCCACACCGTTGTAGTCCTTCTTGTATTAATAAAAGGTTTACAACTAAGTCGGATTCAACCACCACTTGCGAGAAACCCATACCCTGGGCCGGTTGAAGATCAATCCAAATTGCCCACAACTCTGCTCCCAAAATGGATGTGGTGTCCATTTTTAAATTGTTTAGGTTCAACTAGTTATTGGCTTATGTTCAACATACATATATTCCCTGCGTATTGTTTTAGGTTTAATAATTAATTCTTAATTAAAGTTTTGATAGATAAATTGTTACTTACTTATTTTATATTTATTAGATAATTTTTATAGGTTCGGTACTTAATTCTTAAAGATTTCAATAGTTAGGTTCAATAGGTAAAAATTCACCACATTATTTTAGGTTTGGAAATTAATTATTACACGTGATGAACTTCTATGCTATGTATTATGAAGTCGAACTCATATATTTAATATTTTTAGATTTATTGCGTAAAATACTTAGACTTATTACATAAAATAAGCATGTGTATTAATGTACAAATATATGTATAGTTTAAGTTCATTGTATAAAACAATTAGATTCATTATAGGAAACATATAGGTTCATTACATAAAATTGATATATTCATTGTATAAAACTTTTTTGTTACACCTATTTTTGTTTGGATTCATTCATACAATTGTTCATGCTAGTTGCTTCTAGCCTTATTTTGGAATAATATTTAGATCGATTTAATGATAATTTTAATATTATAGTAATTTTTTATAATACTATTACATGCATACTATAAACTAAATTTTGTAGAATATAAATTAGAATCCTAAATATTTTTTTTTTAAAATTTTGCTTAAGGCGGCCTTGCAACCACATCAGTTTTGAAAAAAAAAAATCTTAGATTTGAGTACCTTCTTTCGAGATGAAAATTTAGAACTATTTAACGATGATTTTAATGGTATAATATTTATTTCTATAATACTATTAAACACATACTACAAACCGAACGAAAATCAGAAATTTTTAATGATTTTTTTGGAATTTTCCTAAATTTGGTCTAGTGACTAAATTAAGTGATGGGAAAATATATTTTTGAACTCAAGCACCTTAGTTCGAAAGAAAATTTAAATCAATTTAATAATGGTTTTCATATTATAATATATTTTTTTTTCTAATATTAGTACACGCATACTAAAAACCGAACTTGATAAAACTAAATTTGGAATCCTATAAATGTTTGGAATATCCTTGAAGTTGACTTGGTCATTACCAACCTTAAATTTGGGATAAATGCTTGAGTTCATTATAAATAAGGGTCACGTTCAAGATATAGAATTCATTGGTTCACCACATAATTCATTTCACTAATTTCATATGATTACATTGATAATACAAAACTTGTGGATCCATACATAAAACATAGATGTTCATGACATATATATAACATATAAAATCATCATTTTTAGTGATTACTAAAAAAAAAAATCTCTTAGGTGCAGAGAATTAGATATTTTAAGTTCATAGCTTTCAGTTTCATTACAATCGGATTTTAAAGTTTGTAATATATATATATATATATATATATTATAACATATTGGCGAACACATAAACACGTAAGGGTTAAATAATTATAAAAATGGACACATGCCCATAAATAAAAATTATAAAGTTTTAAAATTTGCTCTATATTCTTCGTTAAAATTGTTCCTTATATATATATATATATATATATATATATATATATATATATATATAATTTTAATAAGGACGACTCTGTGCCTAGGAATAAAAATTATAAAAATGACCCTTTATTTATAAATAAAAATAAAAAATTACAAAATTATGTGACCTTGAATTTATATATAATATTTAGAAAATATAAAAAAAATGACTTTGTCCACTTAAATAAAATTTATAAAATTTTAAAAATGAGTTTGTATACTTATGTAAAGTTTTTAAAATTAAAAATAACTTTGAAAACACCTTATGAGATGCTCTTAGGTTCACGAACCATAGTAATTAGCCAAAATGCACCTATTGGACAGTAGTATTTTAGAAATTTACTAATTTTAATTAATATATGTACTAAATGTAACAATAATAATAATAACCTCAGCTCAATAACAATTTTCCAAAGCAAAGGCTATGATAGGCATGTTAATGCTAAAGTATCCGTACGTTATTGTTTTTTTGTTTTTTGTTTCAGAGGGACCCCGTACGTGAGGATCGATTAGGAGGATCTGAATATTAGACTTGTAATATTAGGTAACCGATTCATAGCCAGAGGACTGAATCCGATTCATTGGGTTTTGCCATTTTCGACGGACGTAGAGAGGGGAAGAATATGCCGCAAGCAATTAGCAAGCCTGCAGTATTAAGTAGGAAGCCACCGCTAATTTTCCATATCAGGTTAGGGTAGTTTAAATTGAAGCCTACGTAAGTCAAATGCGTAACTAGCTAATTTCATTTGAATGACCATGGCGGCCCTTTCATGAAGTGCTCCTCGAAGGAAACCACTACAAAACAATCATTTATTAAGCCATGTATATATATATATATATATGTATAGCTAGCAAGCTTAATTAGCAAGGACATGTTTTCCTTCATAATTTAATCCGAACCCATTTGTTCTGATGGTTTCAATTATTTTTAATTTGTCGTATTTGTGTGCGTCTCATTTGATTCCTTTATATAACCTTATGGCCTGCGTCTCCTCCACAACCCTCTCTCCCTTCCTCTCCGCACCAGCTGGCCTCCATTAATTCACCTCCCATCTCAAGAGAAAAAAGAAACACACACACACGACCTTCATCAAGAACAAATTGAACCCACGAGGAGGAGGCTAGGGGGGAAAAAAAAGAAAGAAGAAGAGGAGGAGGAGGAAGAAGTAAAGCTCATTTCTTTGTTCTTCAATTGAATCACCCATGGGAAATAGCTTAAGATGTTGTTTGGCATGCGTTCTGCCCTGCGGGGCACTAGATTTAATCCGAATAGTTCATCTAAACGGCTACGTAGAAGAGATGACCCGACCCGTTACAGCCGGCGAGATCTTGAAGGCAAACCCAAATCACATATTAAGCAAGCCATGCTCACAAGGCATGGTGAGGAAGATACTGATCTTATCCCCAGATTCTGAGCTTAAGAGAGGAAGTATTTATTTCTTGATCCCTGATTCTTCTTTACCTGATAATATTAGTGGCGGCGGGCATAGTAGTGGTAAAAAGCAGAGGAAGAGTAGTAAGAAATCGAGCGGCCGTGGTGATGATCAGAGTGAGGCGGTGGGAGGAGGCGGCGGCGGCGGTGAGAAGATGGATCGTCATCATTATCGTGATCATCATGACGGTGATCATGTGGTGGTTTTGGCGGCTGAGAAGAAGTCCAAGTCAAAGAGCAGATCGAGACGGGATCGGAAATCTAGTCAAAGTGTTCATTGGAAGCCTCATTTAGAGAGCATTACCGAGGATTAATTATTTGTAACCCTGTTTCGTCATCTTCTCTTCTCTTTTTCTTTTAACATGCCCGCCTGGATTTTAATTTACTTAATCCCTAGTTTAGCGATTGGGAGCCGGGATGGGTAAATCTGAGGGGCGTTCATTTCCATTTGTTTTTTTTTTTTTATTTAAAATTTTATTTTTCCTTCCCGAAAAGTGGTAGTACTATTTTGCCTCTTATGGTCGGTGGGGGATGCTGGGGTGCTTGGATTTGTAGATAAATTTGTTTCCGAGGCTCTCCTTGTAAATTATGGCCGATTCGATCGGGAAGATTGTACTAGTAATTTCTTAAATCGAGATCCATAGCTTCGAGGGAAAAAATCAAATAAAAATTCAAAGTTGATGTTTTCTCTCTCTTTTCAGCCGCTTAAAGCTATACGTGCTGATTTTAATTTTAGTTTTCAAATTATTATATATATTTATATATATAATTTCAGAGTACTACCCATGGGAAGGAATTGACTCTCAAGCAACCACAGAGACACTCGTACGCCTATAATGACACGTTAATAAAATTTATTTTAGTAATACGCAATAATACATATATATGTATATATATCTAAGATTATAATTATATTATTTATTACAAAATAATATAACTATTAACATATAGAAATACTAATAATTTTTACAATTTATAATTTTTTCCATTTAAAAGATATTTCTTTTTAAGAAAAGGTAGTATTTTTCATTTTTGGGTAACCTAGTCTTTCTATAAGCAAGTAGTCTTTCGGGGCAATGATATGACAAAATCCGCTTACATTCACGAAACGAGTAATATATATATATATATATATATATATATATATATATATATATATATTCCCCCTTCTTCCAAATAAAAAATTAATAAGTATCGATAATTCTAAGTCGGATCCTAAAATTTTAGATCAATTTTATTGGATCTAGTAGATAAATAAGTGTTAAAGGGGTTTGATTTTTTTTTTCAAAAAAAATAATCTATGTAAATACTAAAATATTTATATTTTATATAGCTTTATATATATATACATATTTTAAAAATGATCCGAATGAAAATATAAAAATTTTAAAATAGTTACTTTAACTTATTAAATGACATTTTAATATTTTTAAAATAAACTATTATATATATTGTTTATAAAATAAATAAACAAAAATAAAATTGAAAAACATAAATAAAAAATTTAAATAAAATTATGATTAAAATACCAAATATAATATATATATAATTTAATTAGTCAAATCTAGATGTGAGATTACTATATCTATACTTATTTAGATATATATAAAACGTCTTATGAAAAAAAAAAGGTCATCCCAATTTTTAATAAAAAGTGTAAAATATTTTAAGAAAGAAAAGATTAAGGACCTCATGTATCGAGAACTCCCAACTTCAGCCACTATATTGCCACTACGCTCCATGAAGAAACAAAAACAGACCATGAAATGTAAGGCCTCCAAATGTTGGTCATCTCCACCCCGGCCCTGATTAATCACAAGAGGTTCCTCTCCCTATACTTTTTGGTTTAGTCAACCAAACATCGAAAGATGCTCGCAATGATTAATCATGATAGCTGTATAGAATTTAGTCATTAATTCGGTTCAGCATTAGTAGTTTTCAACGTCAATAATACCTATCTGTACTCCTAATCTGTCATTGAATATGAGATTCTCTTCTAACTTTGAGTTCATAGTACATACTGCTATCGGAATTCTCTCTCATGTGATTGCTTCCAATTTCAGTATGACTCAATCGTCTAATGCTATTTGTAGTAGGAGTATATAAATCTCACCCTTGAGATGAGATATAAATCTTACTCTTTGGTTTCTCCTTCGGTTTTGTAGGCCACTTTTTTTTAGCTTGGACATATATATTTTTTTTTCCAAAAAAAAAGATATAAAATATCTAAAATAAGTAATATACACTTCCATAAATAAGATTTAAAATTTTGATCATTAATTAATAACAGAGAAAGTAGAGTACAATATAAAATATAATATTTAATATATATATATATATTTTAAATAAGGTGATGATGATGGTTGCAGAGAATGGTGAGGAGTAGGATAGTAGCTAAAGGGTGAGAGTAGTGATGGTTGTATGTATGTATTGCTTGATAAGTGAAATGGCAGGGGGTGTGTAGGGTGTGCGCATGGGATGTGCACGGATAAGGGAGCAAAAGGAGAAGAAGAAAAAATAAGAAAGGAAGTAAGGTGATGGGTGATGGAGGTAGAAAGATGATGGTACAAGTTGCAACATTTTTCAAATGTTGCGGGTTGGGCTAGCTGGAGAAGGGAGAATAAATGAAAGAAAAAGTAAAGGAGAAGGAAAAGGAAAAAGAGAAGGGTTGGAGGATTGGTTTATGGGTAATTTTAGATTATCCTTAAGTAATTAGGATCAGTGATAGTTTTAGCGGGTTTTTATTTTAGTTTATGAATTATGATTTATCGGCGTTAAGGTTTTATATTTGTTTAAAGTTTTGGGATTAAGGAGTTAGGTTAAGACTAACATAAGGTTTATTGAGATTAGAATCAAATTAGGATATTCATGATGCGGGATTAGGTTAAGTAAAATTTTGGGATATTACATTATATCTGTGTACCCCTTTATTGATATATGATTCTCAAGATAGTCCTAATATCTCTCTAGATCTATCTTGATGAATTTTAAAGCTAAAGAGATAAGATGCATCATCCATATTTTTCATATCAAATTTATTAGACAAAAAATATTTTTCCTATATATCATCCCTTTATCACTACATTTAAGTAAAATATCATTCAAATATAAAACTAAGAAACAAATCCTATTCCCACCGAACTTTATATATGTACATGGATCCATGGTATTCTCTTCAAATCCAAATAAAGGAATAACACCATTGAACTTTCGATATCATTACCTAGAGGCTTATTTCAATTAATATATGGCCTTCTTAAGCTTTCATACAAGGCTGGCACCTTCATTAGAGTATAATCATTCATGTTGTGTCATATACACCCCCTCTAGTTCACCATTCAAAAAGGTTATTTTCACATTCATCTATTACAACCCAAAATTAAAATGAGATGAAAAGTACCATAATAATGTGTAAGGTGTAACACCCTCAAACTTCACTACTAAAAAATTTCATTTTATTAAAATAATTAGTGTAAGCTGAATAACAAAACTGTAAATTTTGGAGATATTACCGCTACACTTAGTACCAGACCGGTTCACTCCTACCTTTCCAGTACTAAATGTTAAGGCTAAAAGAACAAAATACAATTTGTGAGAAATTCAAACATATTTAAATCAGAGTAGTGTAAATAACACTTTATAAGAATAAAATTCACTAGTAGTGGTTACAAGTATACATATTACATTCAAACCAGGGGTTAAAAGAGAAAGAGTGAAACCCTAAAAGTCCGGATAATTTCCTTACATTATTTCCTGTTGCCCACTTGAATAGTACCTGAAAATAGACCTACAAGGGACACTGCCTATTGAATAGGCAGGGGCCCCATGAATGGAACCCTTCGGTATTATGGTACTGAGCAACCCTTTAAAACACACTTAAAAGTAAGCCCGCAATGCAACACATAATATAGAACTATATACATATGAAATGAGATGTGCATACATAGCATTCACATACTTAACAAGTCCATCAAATATTAAAAGGTCATAATGTACAATCAATACTTCTGGGCCTTAAGCTATCAGTCCATCATTATTCAATCATCTTGGATTATAAATATCCATGTAAATGCGGGAATCCCACTATTATAGCCGGTGTACCGGAATACATACAGGGTAGAACACTCCTAATCACTATTATTGCCGGTGGACTGGTTGTAACACCCCAAAATTTATTACCATTTTTTTAAGATTTAGCATAAGCTGTTAAATCAAAACTTGTGAATTTCGGGGATGTTACCGCCATGATTAGTACAAGCTTAGTCTCTGGTTGTTCTCGTACTAACCACAAGGCTAAAGGAATTTTACAACCATCATAATTCAAACTCAAAGCAAGGTTTCATAAAAGTGTTGGAACATACACAAATAGAAATCAGAGTACGCGGAAAAAAGTTTACAACCTAGAGTACATAATTTAAAATTCCTCAACAGGAATAAAGGTTACAATACAATACAAACTAAGCTTGAGTAAACCAATATAAAATAAAGGGACATAGAAAAGGTAAATCTGGTCACGGTGCTCTCGAATCCTCAAGCCAACTCCATGCTCAATACTTAGTCCTGCTCGATGCCTCGTAAGCATCAAAAATAGTATCACTGACCTGTATAAAGTTAGAGGAGCCTTCTGCTCGTGGGAATGAGTAGCACCCATGAAAAGTGTGGTCAATACACTACACACCGAGTAAGGTAGCCATATACTAAGACCAACACACTAAGGCACATAATACAAGCATGATAACATAGCAACATACAATAATTTCATATAAGTAAACGCCAAGTTGTAGTCTGGATAAACTGATTCATTAAATCTTTGATCAATGCTCATTTCACACCATACTTCTTATTGTTCTATGCGATTGCGGGAGCCCCACTATTATGGCCGGTGGACTGGAAACATATAGGGCATAAAGCTCTTGACCACTGTTATTGCTAGTGGATCGGTCTATAGGGAAAGATTCTCCTGGCCACTATTATTCGTTGGTGGACTAGTTTAGCTCAGACTCTCATGGTGTTTCACTATACGTACTTAATGTCTTTCCCATGTCTTATCATAATTATATTTGGTTTGTTGAGCATGAAATCCTCCACTGTTATAGTTGGTGGACCAGAAACATACAGGGCATGATGCGCCTGACCACTATTATTCATTGGTGGATCGATCTCTAGGGCACCCTGGCTCCTAGCCACTATTATTCGTAGGTGGATCGGTCTAGGCCCGACTCAACAGTCTTCCTCTTTAAAAGATTAGTGTCTTATTCAACAAGTTTCACCCTAGACATGCATGACCAACTCTATCTATGATTATCCTTCCAAGAGGGCCCGTCCCATATCTTGAGACTCTTACACCTCCTAACTGTCCTAACGTCCTTTCTTTATTCCACTACTCACACTGGAGGCCCAACTCCTAGGTGTGTGGATCAAGGCCCACTACCTAACACCACTTAAGCCCATTCACATTATTCCCTAGGGTTTTCTCTAAAAACACTAATTTGGGGCCTATGTGGCCCATCCTTCTCTACCTCACACAACCCAAACTATTTTAACACCTCACACATCACAACCCTTAGATTCAACCCTCATCATCTCACTTTACTCCCCCAAATACATGTGTGACCACGAAACCCTAGGTGGCCACACCAAACCTTAGCTGACCACGCCAAACCCTAGCATCCTCCTTTCCATATGTCACTCTTCTATTTCTTACCTTCCACTTACGCTTTCCCATGATACCCATGCTCACCTCACACATGATAATCCTTCATCTTCATCTCATACTCCACTCATCCTCATTTTTTTTTCCTTTTTACCACCTTATTAGAATAAGGTTTCCTCCCAAACCCTAGCTTGGTCTCCTATGCACCCTTATACTGTTCCATGTACTATTTTTCACCCAAAGCTTCCAATCACCCAAACAACTCTTCCATTACCTTCCTCACACCCCAAGGCAACTTTTTATACGTAAAGTTCACCCCCATGCGGACTCTATTCATCCCATGCAAACCGTTAAAGTTTTCATGCAAAACCGTAAAATTTCCATGCAAACCCTAGATTCTCCCCTACGAAGTTCACCCACTCTTTCATTTTATTTAAAGTCTCCTTTTATTCATCCACTCATGGATCATGGAATATTTAGGTCAATTCCACCTACGTTAGCCAACTTATTTACCCTTGGTCATCTTAATTTTCCATTTTTCTTTTTCATCTTTCCATCCCACAATACCACAATAAATATCCTTACATGCATGTCCTAAAGGGCCACATCACATCACATTTCACAGCATATACATATCAAACGCATGCCATAAAAAAATATATGAGCATACCTCAATTCCAAGCTGTGCTACACATAAAACAGTTAAATTAATAGCACAAGATACACAACATATCATTATACATGGCATCCAAGGTATATAAGACACATAGCATACATAAGGCCTTAGCTACACCCTTACCTAGCACACACCGGTTTTGGAGTACGCTCCTATGCCTCCTTAGGGTTTTGACTGATTTCACTAATAAGAGGGAAAAATTAAGGATTAATTTCTCTCCTACCAAAAATACTATTATTTCCTATTTTATTCTAAGATTAGGGTTACTATTATTAAAGGAAAATTTATAGGTGAAAAATAGGGTTTTTATCCTCAAGTTAGCCTACTAGATTATTACTAGTCAAAATAGATTTATGTTAATATTTATATTCATATTTATATTATTAAATCTAATAGCTTTATTTCTTCTAATAATAGTACTAACACTAGTTATAACAAAAATAGCGATATTAATAATAATAGTAATACTAATACTTTGAGTAATAGAAACCCTAGTATTTTTAAGGTTAAGGCTAAAAATAGGGCTAGGGATAAAATAGTAGTAGTAGTAGTAGGAGGAGGAGGAGGAGGAGGAGGAGGAGGAGGAGCAGCAGCAGGAGGAGGAGGAGGAGGAGGAGCAATAGCAGTAGGAGCAGCAGCAACATTAGGAATAATATTAGCAATATTCGAATAATAGATAATAATAATAATAATAATAATATTAAGGTTTGAGTATCCTTCTTTTATATCAAAAAAACGATATCATGCCAAATCTAGAATCAATAATAATAGTAATAATAGTAATAATAACAACAACAACAACAACAATAATAATAATCATCATCATCATCATCATAATCGAATAATATTAAAGTAGGGTTTCGACCCCTTAATAATAATAATAATAATATTTCGGGGATGATAATAAACATGATAAATAATAATAAATATGAATAATATTAACAACAACAACAACAATAATAATAATACATAATAATAACAATATAAATACAATTAAAATGAATAAGGCTTGCATAATTAGGGTTTAAGGGCTAAGAGGGTTTAGGGCACTACCTAGGGTTGGTGGTGACAAGCGGCACCGGTGGCAGCGGGGAAAGAGGGAAGAAAGAAGAAATTAGTTGAGTGTTGAGAATAAGAGAGGGGGGAGTGAGGGTGGAAGTTGGGGTGGTTGAGGCTGCTTAAGTTGAGAGGGTTGGAAAGGGGGTGGTGGCGCGGCCAAAGGTGGTAGTGCAGGCGGCAGGGCTGTGGTGGCTGAGGGTGGTGGAAAGGGAGGAAGAGAGGAGGAGAGGGAGGAAGGGAAAAAGGAGGGTAGGGGAAGGTAGAGGAAGTCTGTGGCGGTTTTTGGGAGGTTTATGGGGTGTTGCTTGCGGCGGAAATGGTGGTGAACGGTGGTGTAAAGGGAAGAGGGGTGGAGATGAGGCTGATCAAGAAGGGTACTTTGCACAGCCGGGGTGGCTCATGCAAGGTAAATCGAGAGCAGAGGGTGGCGTAGAAGGTGATGCAAAGAGTGGTTCTGTAGGTGTCTCAAGTGGCGGCGATGGTGAGGTCGTCTGATCGGGCGGTGGCACAAGGGACATAATTTTTGGGCTGTGAACGAAAAACTGAATTCGGGGCTGCCTATGGGGTATTTATAGATCGAAATAAGGGGAAAATGATAGAGGGAAGTGGGAAAGAAATGGGCAAGGGGTATGGGCACACCAGCCAGCGATGATAGGCTGATGTAGGTCTACCATTGTAGGACCATGGTTGACGGGGAGAGAAGAAAATAGGCAGGGTAGGCTCGCGTGAGGGGAAGAAAATGTTGGTAAGGTCGATGGGATACACAAATCAGTGGGGAAGAGAGGGGAGGGATGGCTAGTCAAAGGTGGTTGGCGGAAATCAAGCTGCAAGTGAGGGGAGGGAGAGTTGCAGGTCACAAGGGCTGGGGAAGAAGAAGGAAGGAACGAACTGGGCGGTCCTGGAAGAAAAAGAAAAGAAAGAAAAGGGGAGGGAACCGGGGCAACTGAGGGGAAAGGGAGTGCGGCGTAGGCCTAGGCCGTGTAGGAGGAAGGGAGAGGAGAGAGGGATTGGGCTGTAGGCTGGGTTGGCTCAAGTCAGGGAAGGGGAGGGGAAGAAAGAGAAAGAGATGGGAGAGGAAGGAAAGAAAAAGGAAAGAGAAGAGGAATAAAATAAAGAAAAAGAGAAAATGGAAAGAAAAGAAAAAATAGGTTAGTTAGGGTTATTTAAAATATTTTGGGATATTTAAAAATAATAATATTTTAATAAAATAATAATTAAATTCTATTTTTAGGTTAATTTTGGATTTTTGAAAGTTTTTTCCTAAATTTCATTTAAATTATCAAAACACTCAAATTTTTTCTAATTAAATTAAATTTTATTTTCTCATTGATTTTCCTTAATTAATTCCCTTTTATTTTAATAAATTAATTTATTTAATTAATTTTCATAATAAATCCTTAATTATCTATAATTCTTAAAATTAGGGTTTTGGGGTATTTTATTGGTCTCTAAGGCAGAATACTCCTAGCCACTATTATTCGCTAGTGGACCGGTCTGGCCCCAACTCAGATGGTGTTCCACTATAAGTGATTAGTTTTTTCCATGATTAAATCATATATATATGTGTGTGTGTGTGTGTGTGTGTGTGTGTGTGTGTATGGGACCCCACTATTATAGCTGGTGGATCGGAATAATTACAAGGCAGAATGCTCGTGACCACTATTATTGTCAATGGATTGGTTTCCAGGGCGGAAGGCTCCTGGCCACTATTATTGTCGGTGGATCGATCTGACCCCGACTCATAGTCTTTGATTTTCACGATTAGTGTTTTCCCTTTTAATCATCACATCAATTCCATTCATTTGCCTCGATGGGGAGATCAAGATCCCTAGACACAAAGGTACACCGGTTGCACTGGTGTATACAAACTACTCAATACCCTTCAACTATCAACCCAAGGACGTAAAGGTTCCCTGGTCGTACTAGTGTATACAACTAACTCAGTACCTTACCGATAAGGACACCTAATCCACAAGTATGCATACCACCTAAGGAGGTCTGTAGAGCTAAATAGAGTAAGATATATGACCTAGCTGGGCACAAAGGCACACCAACAAATACTAGAATAACCATGGGCTAAACCACATCTTTAGGGTTGCGACCCCTAAAGAGCCACCATTCATGATCCTGATGTCTTTCACTTTAAGTATTAGTGTCTTAATTAAGGTGATCACGAAAAACACATCAATGAAATATATATTCACTTTCAACCATTCCGATATCATTAGGTATTCCTTATTCATACAGTTATCCAAGATAACATAGAGGAATCATTAAGGCCATCATAATCTCATTAAATTCTAATTTAGGATTCGTTCTCGTGATACTTACTAATTATCAAATACTCTTATCTTGCTATTCAGTGTTACTTGAGTCTTATTACAAAACTCCATTATCCTATTAACATATTAGATACAAATTACTCATTTTCCCCTTGCTTGTATAATTATTAAGTCATCATTTCTTTATTTGCCAATTTACCATATTACCCTTCATGTTGCATAATTATCAAATTACCCCTTGCTTGGTTTGGGTTACCAAGTTATTTTTCATACTTATTAGGTCACTAATCACCCTTAATAATTTTTACACTTATCATATTTCCATTTGGTTGGTTAGATTACCAAATTGCCCTTCTCTTTTGTTATAATTATCAAATTATCCTTTAGTTGGTCAAATAACCAAGTTACCCTTCTCCATTATCATACTTACCAAATTACCCTTTAGTTGGTTAAATTACCAAATTTCCCTTCTCTATTATCAAAATTACCAAACTACCCTTCTCCATTATCATAATTACCAAATTACCCTTTAGTTGGTTAAATTACCAAATTACCATTCTCCATTATCATAATCACCAAATCGCCCTTCTCTATCATCATAATCACCAAATTGCCTTTCGCCATTATCATAATTACCAAATTACCTTTCTCCATTATCATAATTACCAAATTGTCCTTCTCTATCATCATAATTACCAAATTACCCTTCTTCATTATCATAATTACCATTTTATCCTTCTCCATTATTATAATTACCATTTTCCCTTTTCTATTATTATAATTACCACTTTACCCTTTAGTTGGTTAAATTACCAAATTACTCTTCTCCATTTCATAATTACCAAGTTACCCTTCTCCATTATCATAATTACCATTTTACCCTTCTCCATTATTATTTTATTTACCATTTTACCCTTCTCCATTATTATAATTACCACTTTATCATTTCAATTACAAAATTTTCATTTTTCCCTTTACTTCCACAATTACCATTTTACCCTTTACTTACCAAATTGCCATTTTGTCCCTTATTACACCATTTATATTAAATTATCATCACTACATGAAATATTAATATTAATACCCCATTCTCATCATCAAACTCCACCAACCATTATATTTTAATATAATGCTCTTTAGCATCCACACATATTAGGCCACACTCTTACACAAGACATATTACTAAACTGCCCCTAGGGCTCACAATAATATTATTCATGCATCAATGGTCACAATAACATAATATAATATGGATAAGTACTTAACATTTTCATTAATATTGAAACTCTTTCCTTAACCAATATTTCCACACATGGCATATAAACTAGCATGTTTTCCTTTTTATCATTCAATATAAGCAACTACACATATTATATTAATCAACATATATCATGCATAATAACATATTAAAACCCTAATGTGCTAGCATACTTTTATCCATATGTTTAAGTGGGGTTTAACGATTACCTTAATTCCCATAAAAATCGAACCTTACTGGTATCCTAGTTAAAGATTCAAGCTTTGATTAGCAAACCGATACCTAAAAATACTATCGATACTTATCATATTAGAAATGAGAAAACCAAAGCATAAGACTTTATAAACCTTAACTAATGAAATACTGAACTTAAGTATTATTATACGTGAAAATTCATTAGCTAAAATAAACTAAGGAATGAAACAACTCACATTGCTCATGCAGCATGAGCTGCATGCAAAATAAGGGAGAAAAGGCTCGAAGTTGACATAAGGAGATGAAGAGGGAGTCAATTTTGGGTTAGGGTTTTAGGGCTAGGAAAGAGGGTAGGTAGGGGGTTTAGGGAAAGGGAAAGGTGCAAAGGCGGAGAGAGGGTGTAGGTGGTGGTCTGGGATAGGTTGTTGACGGCCAAGGGTGGCAGTGGCTGTGGCAACCAGGCTGCCAAGGTGGCTGTTGAGGTGGAGGTGGCTGAGAAGGAAGGAAAAGGGAGGAGGAAAATTAGGGGGGTGAGGGGATTTGTTTCAGCTAAGGAAGGTTTTGGGGTTGTAAGGGAGATTGCAGGGAGGGGCTTGGTAGTCTAGGTGGCGGTAGAGGTAATGAGATGACGACGGAGGGAGGAGGTGTAGGGGGTTGCTGAGAAGGGAGAAAAAGAAGAGCAGAGGAAGAAGGGAGTTGCAGGGAGGCTCAAGGGATGGCGTGGTGGTGCGGGGGTGAGGTGGGGAGTGGTAGGAGGTGGTACCGGCAGCTGGTGAGGTGGAGGTAGTGGCGAAGGGGGATGTGGTGCAAAAATAGGGAGGTTAGGGATGAAAGGAGAAGAAAAGGAGAAAAGGAGATTGAGGGAGGGAAGGAGGCTCAAAAATGGGGAAGGAAGGAGCCATTGAATGAAAGAAAAAGGAGAGGGAGAAGAGAGGGGGTAGGTGGATCAGTCGGGTGGCAACAGGGTGGCAAGGAGGTGGTCGGGTGGCAAAGAGAGGGAAGGGAAGAAAAGGAAAGAAAAGGGGCATGTGGGTTGGGGGTGCAGGGTCAGTTAGGTCCAAAATGGGGAAGAAAGGGACGTGGGAGAGAAAGGGAGAGAGAGAGAGAGTTATAGTGGTGGTAGGTGGTGGTAGTTGTAAGCGTGGCTCGGGGTGGTCGGGTATGGCGATGAGAAAGGAAGGAAAAAGAAGAAGAGGGGAGTGCAGGTTGGGCAAGGGGAAGAAAGGTGTGAGTGGGCCGACCCAGTCGGGGGAAAAGGGGAAAAGAAAAGAAGGAAGGGATTGGGCTAGGTTGGATGTGCGGGAGAAGGAAGGAAAAGAAAAGAAGGGGTGGGTTGCGTGTGCGGGAGAAGGAGAGGAGGGAAGGGGAGTAGGCTGGCGGTATAACACCCCGAGTCGATACGACCACACAGGGGCTACCTTGGAGCACTTTTGGATTGATTAGCTTGCCCTATAGATCAACACAAGTCCTTTCAGCTAGCGTTGCATGGAGACGAGGATGGGGAATGGGGACGAAAAGAAACGTGGAAATGCCATTTCTTAAAAAGTTAGGAAATGGGGACAGCAGGAAACGTTAATTTTATATATATATTTTGACCTCGAAACATTTCTAAAAAATTAAGCGCACCTAAAATATTTTTATATAAAAATTAAGCCTATAGGGTCAACATGGTATACATATTATTTGTATAAATTTTTTAAAATAGATTAAATCTACTAAAATTAAGAGAGAAAAATAAAAAATTCTAAAATTATTACCTATATTAGTTAATTTTAATCATTAATAATATTGTTTTAATAAAAATATTAATTAAATAATATTTTTAATAAAAATCATAATTAAATAATTTAATATAAATTTTGACCTCGAAATATTTCTGGGACAGGGACGGCACCTGACTTTGCGAGAAATTTTCAGAAAAATCTGAAACTTCCTAGGAGGATCACCCATTCTAAAATTGCTCCACAGCCAACATGCTTAACTATAGAGTTCTTAGGACGGAATCACCAAAAGGATTGTATACCATGTTGATATAAGTAGCCATATTAATTCTTATAAAACTCTACTTAATTTGGGGTAGTACATTCACCCTCACTCAAGAACACAACGTCCTTGTTGTGCCTCAACCAATACCTGTCTTAATACAGTTTATCCCAAGAATTGTCCCACTAGGTGGCTAACTAGCTCAATCAAGTTCAGCTCACAGTTGCAGTTTTGCTTTGATACCATTTGTAACACCCTGAGTCGATACGACCACATGGGGGCTACCTTGGAGCGCTTTCGAATTGATTGGCTGACCCATAGATCAACACAAGTCCTTTCAACGCTCTTTGTCCCCACTCATGCACTTTCTAAGAAATTTTCAGAAAAATCTAAAACTTCCTAGGAGGGTCACCCATCCTAAAATTGCTTTATAGCCCACACACTTAACTATGGGGTTCTTAGGACGGAATCACCAAAAGGATGGTATACCATGTTGATATAAGTAGGCAGATCAACTCTTATAACACTTTGCTTAATTTAGGGTATTACAGGTAGCCCAGGCGCAAGGAGAGGAAGCAGGCCGCATCTAGTGACCCGAAGGAAAGGAAAAGGAAAAAGAAAGAAAGGAGAAAAAGGAAAAGGGAAAATAGGGATAATAAAATAATTTTATTTATAAAATAATTTTATTTATAAAATAATTGAATGTAATATTTTTGGTAGATAAATAACTTTAATAATTTAATATAAAATAATAAAATATACGGGTTTTAAAAAAGGTTAATTTTAGGAAAAATATTAGTTTGGGAATTTATTCGAATAAAATGAGTATGATAAAATAATAAAATACTTATTTTAATTTATTAAATCTTCCTATCTAATTTTATGTTTTAAAAAATTCATAAAATAATTAAATTAAATAATTTTAAAAGCTAATTTATCCCAAATAAAAACTATTTATTAAGTTATAGGTTTTTAGAATTTTGGGGGATTACATAAGGAGTCCTTGATGGACACGAGAGAAAAGGTTTATTTGTAGTCCCTTTTCTTTCTTTGAGTAGACCTCTCAGCAACTAGCCTAAACTTGTATTTATCTATGTTCCATGACTAGTCTCTCTTGGTCTTAAAGACCCAATTACAACTAATAGGATTACCTTATTTGGTAATGGGACAAGGTCCAAAATACCATTGATCTTCATGTAATTCATTTCCTCTTTCATGACATGATAACATAACTCACACTTTGGACTACTTATGGCATGTGAAAAGGTTTTAGGATCGCGAACAACACACATTACACTCGAATTCTTGTAAGTACACAAACTAGTCACTAAGTATAACTAGCCTTCATTCCCTAGTATATCTCCTTATATTTGGCCCAACATTTTTTGGTGGAAGACTCTCAATACCTAGTTGTTCAACAATTCTAGGAAGCTCTTGAACAACATGATCTACTAGATTTATGTAAATATTCTATAGATCCACATTAACTTGTTGTTCAACCATGATTGGAACGAAAATACATGGTGAAAAAAAGTAACTCTATCAGATGAAGTGGAAGCCTCCTCTACTGGATGAGCAGGCTTAGGAATCAGTTCCCTGATCTGATCACTCCTACTAATCAAGTCATGTTTAAGACATTTAACACTTCTTGACTCCGCAAATATAATTTATGTGATAGGTAATAGGATCTATAACTCTAAAACCTATCAACATATCCAAATAAATATCTACTTATGAACATTGGATCTAACTTGTTCTCCTATGGATTATAAATCCTCTCTTCAAGTAGACATCCTAGAACATGCATATGTTTTTAACTTGGTTTCCAACCCTTAAAAATCTCAAAAGGTGTCATAGACAAATTTTTGGTCAAACCTCCATTTAAAATATACACTATCATCTTTAGTGCCTCAGTCCATAAGATCTAGGAAGATCAGAGTTTCTAAGAATACTTTGCACCATGTCTAATAATACCCAATTTCTTCTTTCAGCTATGCCATTTTTTTAGTGAAAGTGGCCTAAAATTTTCTAACTTTAATATTTTTATGTTTAGCTTTTTTAATCATTTCTTAACCCATAAAATTGGTTTAATTTCCTTATCTTAATTTTTTCCCCTAGCCAACCATATTGTTTTTGCTACAGGGGTTCATTTTCAATTATGCATAATTATCTACTCAATCTCCAACCTCTCACATAAACCCCACATTCATTCAAGTGATAAATACTCCAACCAACCTATGCCCATATGTTTCTTTATTTCACTGCATCCCTCTACAACATTAGACCTCCCTATCACACCTTACTCAGAGATGTTTCATGTTTCTTGTTTGTTTCATGCAACATCTATCCCTCATATATATTTCTCCTTTATTTTCCTGTTATTTGATATTCTTTCCGAGGCATCCTCAACCTTCCTTTTCTTCCTTATCCCACTACTTCATCATTGTGTTCTTTTTGTTGCACATGCATTTTTTAGCCTATTTTATGTAGCAATCATCACCAGATCTGCCAATCCCCAATGTAAGCCACCACGTTAAATGCTAAAACCTCATGCAATCATAACCCTAACTACATTAACCTCCAATTCCATACACCACCCACTAATGCCACTACCACATGCTGCACACCATCGACCAATGTCACTTTCTCACTATGTATGCTACCCATCAACACCACTAACTCACACAACATCACACAACCACACCCAACCAACATGCAACTCTTCGACCATTTCTATAAGTGAAGAATTATGACATAACAAACTTCTTAATGGTTATAGAGCGTGTGGAGTTTGCATTTCCTTAGCACAAACCACTAGTTTCTTCAAAATACCTAGTAAATTTATTACATTTTTGAAAGATCTTTTTCTCAAGCATCTTACTCATTCTTCTAATTCTTGTACTTATCAGTCCATAACTACCTCAATCACACCCTTGATCTTTCATTCTCCTTTTTTAACACCAAATAACCATTCGTCTATGAACTAGCTAGTATTTTTATCCATTTGCAACCTTCCCCTTTATGCTAACATGTCTAAATTCTTATCTCATGAGTCATATAATCTTATTCCGAGTAACATTACTGAAGCCTAAATTGATTAGTTTTGTTTCAAATATTATTTTCCTCTTTCCTTACACTAATTCAACCAACCCCCGTAGATAGAGTGAATAATCCACTAAATAGATGCATAACCTTGTATGTTGAGTTGTTATATGCTCGCATATATTTTCCTTTACACCCATTTATTAGAAAATTTCTCCAAGCCTTCCACTAAAGAGTTACTCAATTCATCCCCAATTATTAGAGATGGTCACTAGCTTCCTACATGAGTGTTATTTGTTGGATGTTAGACCAACAATAGATTTATTTGGGCACTTTTGAAAAATTTTAAGCCACCCATTAGCCCTAAGATTCAACTCCATCCAAATAAGTTCATCAAGGAGTCTTGGTCCTCTATAAAGAGATTGAAGTCCCTATGCTTCTTCATTTTAAGGGATGCCTAGTGAAATCTACTTAAATGGAGGTGACTCTTGACATGAGAGAGTGTCCACCCTTCTTAGTAAATCTATATTCCAACATAGATAATTTTTTGAAGGATAAACGTATTATAAATAATAATAAAGTTGTGAATGACTTTGTCTGCCTCAATAAAATAAGGTTAATTTCTAACACATGTAAGTATCTTGTTCCCTTTGATCAATTTCACTAATTTACTGATTTCATAAATATGTCTGCATATTAAGTTTTCTCCTTTTCCTTAAAGAAATTAATTCATGGAAGGCTTGTTAATGTATTGTCCCCTCTAATCTATCCAATGGTATAAAAAGGTCCACCATTCATCTTTCTGGTGGGGCATATACCACCAAGGTTGCCAAAAAAAAATGTAAGTTTTCTAATTATATATTATTTTCATAGTTATGTCATTCATAATCATGCTAAAAAATTACTTTTATTTTTTTATATGTTCAGGAATCAAAAGTGATTATGAGATCTAGTCCTGAAAAGCAAAAGAATAAGGAAAACTAAAGAAGGTTAGAAACATTCATTATATTGTTGTTGACTTCTATTCTAAACGTGTCCCTAAGTCTTTTCTGTTCCCATCATAAACATGTTTTATTTTTGCTGGCTCCTATTATGAACATGTTCTTAAATATTGAGTTTTATGCCTTTGTCATACGTGATCATTCCTTATCGTATATAATTATTGATTCTTTAAAATTATATTTATCATTTTAGGATCAAGGCTAACCTAAGGCAATCCCCAAGGTTTTAGCTATTAAGAAGCTTCCAAAGATTTTATCTTACCAACTTAATATTGTTCCTAAGCCTTCTAACCCAAGGAAAAAAAACAATATTACTTCAATAATATATTCAAAGAAAAGATAAGGAATTGTTGGACCATTCCTTGAAGGAATCCAAAATTCTTGCCTAACCACATGTTGAAGAGACTCTAGTCCCAACCTCACTCAAAGAGACCATAGTAATTGTAGAAGAAGAAGGGAGTGATCATTTTGAAGAAAAACGAAGAAAAAAGATGAACGTGGAAACCAACACTATTCTTTTTCTTAAAGAAAAGGCTAGCATAAGTACTAGGCCCTCAAAAATATCCTTTAGGCTAGAGTATGCCAACAACTTTACATAAGCATCAATTATGTTAGAAGGCCCAGATGCTAGGGGTACCTGAATGAGAAGCTTTCCCTATAAGAAAAATATTTTTTGAAAGAGGATCTAAAGTCTTCATTTAAGATGATGGAGCCACTTTGGTCATGCTTGCTGATGATTCCTTCTTTGACTTTCATTGTATTATCCCATCCTAAAATCCTTCAATATGTATTTAAAATTATATTGATATAAAATAAATTAGTTTTGGTTTTGAAAGAGATGGAAATTCTAATAAAAATTTAAATTATTGGTGTATTGATAAAATGG
This sequence comes from Tamarix austromongolica, assembly GCA_039764185.1. NCBI lineage: Eukaryota > Viridiplantae > Streptophyta > Magnoliopsida > Caryophyllales > Tamaricaceae > Tamarix > Tamarix austromongolica. The sequence goes on along the minus strand of CM077815.1, from coordinate 75,566,022 downwards.
TACACTCAAAGATTGACAATTTTATTCTCAACAAACTAGTTGATTGGTTTGCTTAAGCCGATTGATTGACTATCTTGCAATTTTAGATCATTTTTTTATTTTGATTTGAATATCCTTCTCTAATGTTTATGAAAACCTGTAATTGGAATCTATTTGTACTAATGAAATATTTTAGTAGTTTGGGATTTATTTTTACATTATTTAGATCAATTTAATATTTAATTTAGTTGAAATTTGTTTAAAAAGTATTGTTTGAGGTATATCTCACATTCTCTTTTCTCCCTTACTTTTTCCTCTCTCTTCTAATAGCCGAGCTACATGTTTGAATTTTTTCCCATCTTTCTTAAGTTACCAACCTCCTGAAATTGTTCCCTCCCTAATCAAAATCAACCTCCCTCACCTCCTCAAGTGTTTCTCTTACACTTAGTTGCCCACACTAAACCATACTAGTCTTCTCTCTCTCTCTCTCTTTCTCTTTCTCTCTCTATCTCTCTCTATCTCTCTCTCTCTCTTATATTTTGGCCAACCTTTTCTCCTATACACTTCATTTCACTTATTACCATATACACTTTTTCATTGTCTCCTTTTTCTTTATGGAAACTTTTCTAAGTGTTAAGCATTCAATCATTTCCCCATTTTTCTTTTCCCCTAGAAAACAATGGCTTGCCTCTTGTTTTCTTCCCTCCCTCAGTCGAACTTCTATCCCTTATTTCTTCTTCTAATATTAGATTTTGTTATCCCTTATTTATCTTAATCAAGGAAGGATTAAGGTTTGAAAAAGGTTAAAGATTTTAGCTTATTTTCCCTTAGAATTCTATTTTTAAAAAAAGGCCGAGTTACATTTTGTTGTTGTTGTTGTTGTTGTTCTTCTTCTTCTTCTGATTTTATTTGATTTGAATGGGGGTTTTGTTTCTTATTAAGTTTCCAGTTCTTGGTGTGTTTTATGTTGAGTATGGGCTAATGGTATTCTAGAATTCTAGTATGTGGTAGAGTTTCTTTGTTGATTTCTCTGATTGTATGCAATATTTGGTAGTTTGAGCATGATTTCATTTAAATGCCTAAATTACCTTATGTCCGTGTAATTCTATATGTGCAACATTTCTCTTTATTTAGTTTATGACATAGAATTATTTTAGGATTAATATAGTAATGTTTGGTGAATTTGGAATGTGTATCATAATTCTAGGTGCTGTTTTATCTAGAGCAATTGATTGGTTCGTTGAACCCATTAACTAGTTGTGTGAACAGTTGCACAATATAGAAAATTTGATTGACTAGTTGTGAGGAGGCTTATAATATAGGACTAACTTCTAGTCTTATATGCAATTTTCTACTTGCATGTGTACTAACCATGTGGTTATTAGTCAGCCTGTTCTAACACAATTAAGTAATCTAGGACTTTGATGGCTGTAAATTGGCATCTCAATCATTTCATGGAGATGGTTAGATCTTTTATGGAGCGTCAGGTTTAGCATGAGGAGGCTCTATAGCTGTTGCCACCACTTCTTTTTCTAGTGCCATCACCAAATTGTTAGCTTTATAAGGTTGATCTTCATCACCCTTCGATCATTGAGAAGCTATAAAAGCTAAAAAGGAATCCCTCGAGAATAAATTTGGTGAGTTAGAAAGTAAGAAGAACACATTGAAGCCTACCTCAACTGATGTAGACTTTTTGAAATCCCAATTTTCTAGCCTAAAAAATAATCTTGAAAGAGCAAAGCAATAAGCTAGGGCTAAAATTGATCTATTGAAGGCTAATGCTATCTATTTGCAAGATGAAATTTGTAAAGAAAGAACCTAACCGATCATTTATCTTCTCAGAAAAAAAAAATGGCTTGCAAATGCCAGGAAGGTTAGAATGCACTTTGATGCTAATAAATATCTACTGGTTGAAATCAATACTCAAGAGCCAGATAATTAGGTATGATGTCTAGTGTGGAAAGATGGAAAAAGCCTTAGAGGAACAACAACCAATAATGAGCGAATACCCTTGGTAGGTTTTGAGAAGGAGATAAGAAATAATATTGAAATAAGCCCTATTGAGGAACAACTGGTTAGGTCCAAACAGATGGTTGAGTCTTCTGAAAAAGATATGAAAGAGATCATTAACAAGACTATTGATGATGCAAAATAGAGTATTCTCATGAAGCTATAGATAACTACTTCGAGAGTAAAGAGTTTGCACATTATAAAGGACAACTTTAATCTTAGTGATATGCTTATGGTACTTTAGTGGTGTATTATTAGTTCAAGACACTAGTAAAGTGCAACAAACTACGTAATCTTGATGGATAAATACATTGTAACCTAGATATGGAAAGCATATGTATTCCGAAAGAGTCTGGAGAGGTTCATAGTGAAGAATATGAATCTTGAAGCACCATTTTTTTTGTAATCTATTCATACCTTGATATATAAAAGGACTCTAGAGTAGTTTATCTTGCTTTATATATAACCTTGTCAATACACTTATGCCGAGGCTAAAATATTATTGTAATACTTAGAATACATACACTTTGAATCTTTATGGGTTTGATCCAGATACCATTGGTTGATCAAACCAAATGAATCAACCAAACTCCTTAACATTGGGCTTAGTGGTCTCGACAAAATTGAATGACGATCACACCATAGAAACTTAGGCTTAAAAGATAAAAATTAACTAGCTTTTTTATGAATGGGCTCATAGAGCCCGGGCTTAGTGAATGAAAGAGATTATGTCTTTTATTTCACCAAGTATGATCATCTTCTCTTTGTCTTTAGTGCTATATAACATCTTTGTTTAAAGGATTACACATAGATATTGAGCTTATTTAACAACATAGATTTTGTTTAAAGCAGTGTGCTTGCCTTATTTTAGTCTTCAATTCTCGACAATCTCTTTGTTTGAGGGCTTATGTATAGAGCCTGTGCTTTGTGAATGAAATTGATTTTATCTTTCATCTCAGTAAGTGTACCTATATTCTTTTAGCCTTTAGTGATTGATGACCTCTTTTTTTGAGGGCTTACATATGGATCCTAACAACCTCTTTCCTCAGAGTTTAAATATAGTAGCTAAACTGCCCATTTGTATGAGGAATTATGTATAGAGTTTAACCAACGACCTTATTATTTGATGGCTTAAGTATGTGGGCTCAAACACTTATTTTTATGAGGACTTACATGTAGATCCTAACCTCTATTCCATTGAAAAAACATATTTTCTACAAAATACTTTTTGTGATCACACACTCACACACACAGATATTGGTAAAGAAAATATGCAGATTCAAATATAACAAAGATCATTATTAAGTCAAAATCAATCAATATCACAAATAATATTTTCTCAATATTTTATGTTCCTATTAGGGTTGTAAAAAAATTTAAAAACAAGGCTTGATCTCGACTCATTTATAAATGAGTTGAGCTTGTAACGAGATGCGTCGAGCTGGCTTATGAGCTTTTGTTGTAAATGAGTAGAGCTCATGAGATTTTTTTTTCTATAAAGAGTTTAAGCCCAAAATTTTCATGCTTGAGCTAGACTTGTTTAATAAATGAGCCAAGCTCAAGCCTTATTTTTTGGCTTGTTTAGCTAAATAAACGAGACAGTCCAAAAAGCTTGTAAGATGACTTTATTCATTTGCATCCCTAGATCTAGGTGTTTGTAAGATATCTTTTCTCTTTGTAGGCTAATATGAAAGTGGATGACCCAAGTTGCTCCATAACTTGATATGAACCTTCCCATTTAGCTACTAATTTTCCTCAGCCACCATTGCTTTGGAACTCAACCTTCTTCAACATCCAATTTCCTACCCTTAATTATGTAGGTTTGACTCTTTTGTTGTAGTATTTATGTAACACCCCTAAAATTCACTACTGAAAAATTTCGTTTTATTAAAAGAAATTGCGGAAGAAAAATATAAAACGGTGAATTTCAGAGATATTATCACCACACTTAGTACCAGACCGGTTCACTTATACCGTTCCAGTACCAAGTGCTAAGGCTAAAGAACAAAATATCAATTGCTAGAAATTCAAACCATTTTTAAATTAGAGTAGCGCAAGTAAACATTTTATAAGAATAGATTCCACCAATGGTGGTTACAAGAATAAAATTACATTTGAACCATACATTAGAAGAGGAAGAATGAAATCCTAAAGGCCGGATAATCCTTACACTCTTTCCCATTGCCCACTTGAATAGCACATGAAAAGACCTACAATGAACACTGTCCATTGAATAGGTAGGGGCCCCACGAATGGAATCCTTCAGTACTACGGTACTGAGTAACCCTTTAAAATCACACTTAAAGGTAGGCTCACAATGTAACACACAAAACAAAGCTACGTACATATATAACAAGATGTGTACATATAACAATCAGATAATTAACATTCACAACATATATCAATAGGTCGTAATGAACAATCGATACTTTCAGGCCTTAAGCCATGCTATAGTACAAAATCAATACATTCGGGCCTTAAGCCATTATTCCATCATTATTCAATCATCTCTCGGATTTTATATTCATGTGAGTGCACAAGTAAACATTTTAGAAGAATAGATTCCACCAATGGTGGTTACAAGAATAAAATTACATTTAAACCATACATTAGAAGAGGAAGAATGAAATCCTAAAGGCCGGATAATCCTTACGCTCTTTCCCATTGCCCACTTGAATAGCACATGAAAAGACCTACAAGGGACACTGCCCATTGAATAGGTAGGGGCCCCATGAATGGAACCCTTTAGTATTACGGTACTGAGTAACCCTTTAAAATCACACTTAAAGGCAGGCTTGCAATGCAACACACAAAACAAAGCTACGTACATATATAACAAGATGTGTATATATAACATTCATATAATTAACATTCACATAATTAACATTCACAACATATATCAATAGGTCGTAATGAACAATCGATACTTTTGGGCCTTAAGCCATGCCATAGTATAAAATCAATACGTTCGGGCCTTAAGCCATTATTCCATCATTATTCAATCATATTTCGGATTTTATATTCATATGAGTGCGGAAACCCCACTATTATAACCGATAGACCGGTCATGCAGGGCAAAATGTCCTGGCCACTATTATTCGCCGATGGACCGGTCTGGCCCCGACACATGGTGTTTTACTATAAGTGATTAGTATTTTTCCATAACTTTATTCACATCCATGACTGGTTTTATTGAACTCGAGACCCCCAATATTATTGCCAGTGGATCGGAATATATATCAACATCATCCAGGGTAATAAGCTCCTGGGCCACTATTACTTTCGGTGGATCGGTACTCATAATCACTTGCCAGGGAAACAAGCTCTTGGGCCACTATTATATCCGGTGGATCGGTACTCATAATCACTTGCCAGGGCATCATGCTCTTGGGCCACTATTATAACCGGTGGATCGGTACTTAATATCATAATTCAACTGGGCCTAACTCATTAATCTTTCACTTTCATGATTAGTATTTTTCCTTTTTTTTAATCAGCAAAACAATTCCATTTATTTGCCTCAGACGGGAGATCAAGAACCCGGGACACAAAGGTACACCAGTTGTACCGGTGGATACAAGCTACTCAGTACCCTTCAACCATGAACCTAGGGACGCAAATGTACCCTGGTCGTACTGGTGCATCAAGCTACTCAGTACCCTACTGACAAGGACACCTAATCCATAAGTATGCATACCCCCTAAATAGGTCCGTAGAGCTAGATAGAGTAATATATAAGGCTTGGTTGGGGCACAAAGGCACATCAACAAATACCAGAATAATCGTGGGCTAAAACACGTCTTTAGGGTAGCGACCCCTAAAGAGCAACCATTCCCGATCTCGAGGTCTTTCACTTTAAGTATTAGTGTGTTAATTAAGGTGATCATAAAGGCATGACACTAAGATACTTATTCACTTTCCATTGTTCTAATATCGTTAGATATTTCTTATTCAAACGATTATCCAAAGTAACACAGAGGAAATCATTAAGGCCATCATAATATCATCTAATTCCGAATTAGGATTCGAACTCGTGATACTTACTATTTATCAAGTGCTCTTACCTTACTATTCAGTGTTATTTGAGTCATATCACAGAATTCCACAATCACAACAACATGTTAGATACAAGTTACTCCTTTACCGCTTACTTATATAATTGCTAAGTCATTCCTTCCTTACTTGACAAATTACCATGTTACCCTTCAGGCTGTATAATTACCAAATTACCCCTTATTCGGTTTAGGTTATCAAGTTATCTCGTACACTTTTTAGATCACCGTTCACTCCTCATAATTGTTACCCATAACATATTTTCCATTTTGGTTGGTTATATTATTGAATTGCCCTTCTCCTTTGTTATAATTACTTAAATTGCCCTTAAGTTGGATAAATTACCAAATTACCCATATTCATTATCATGATTACCAACTTTTCCCTTTAGTTGGTTAAATAATTACCAATATACCCTTTAGTTGGTTACATTACCAAATTGCCCATCTCCATTATTATAATTACCGAATTGCCCCATTAGTCGAATAAATTCCTAAATTACCCTTCTACAATCTCATAATTGCCAGATTGCCCTTATCCATTATTATAATTACCAAATTACCTTTATCTATTATCAAAATTACCAAATTACCATTCTATTGGTTAAATTACCAAATTACCCTTCTCCGTTTCATAATTACCATTTTACCCTTCTCAGTGGTTATAATTACCATTTTACCCTTCTATATTATTACAAATACTAAATTACCCTTCTCCATAATTACAATTCCCAATTTACCCTTCTCCATTATTATAAATACCAAATTACCCTTCTCCATAATTACAATTCCCAATTTACCCTTCTCCATTATTATAAATACCAACTTACCTTTTTCCATAACTATAATTATTAATTTACCCTTCTCCATAATTATAATTACCAATTTACCCTTCTCCAATTTATAGTTACTATATTGCCTTTCTCAATTATTAAAATTACCATAATGCCCTTTTATTGGTTAATTTACCAAATTATCCTTCTCTATTATCATAATTATCCAATTGCCCTTTTATAATCATAATTTAATTACCAAATTATCGTCCATTGTTATCATAGTTAATAAGTTACCCCTTACTCCCAAGTTTGCCATAAATATCCTTTTATTTACAAAATTACCCTTCTACCCATCATTTTCAAATTACCATAATATCCTTTTATTTATAAAATTACCACAATACCTTTTTACTTATAAAATTACCATAATACCCCTTTTACTTGCCATTTACCATTTTACCCCTTATTTCTAAAATTACTGTTTCACCCTTCTACTTATGAAAATTTACCATAATACCTTTTTACTTACAAATTATTATTTTATCCTTTTATATCCAAAATTACCATTTTGATCTTTTCTTACAAAATTACCATTTTTCCATTCTTTTCCAAAATTACCATATTACCCTTTACTTCCAGAATTACCATAATACCCCTTTACTTATAAAATTACCATTTTGCCATTTACTTATAAAATTACCATATTACCCTTTTGCCTCCAAAATTACCACTTTACACCCTTTATTACACCACTTTTATTAAAGTAACATGACCACATGGAATAATAATATTAACACTCCATTAATAATATCCAACTCCACCAACTATTATATTTTAATATAATACTTATTAGCAGCCACAAATATTAGGCCATAATTCTTGCATAAGAAGTATTACTAAAATGCCCTTAGGGCTCACAATAATATTATTCATGCATAAATGGTCACAATAACATAAAATAACATGGATAAGTACTTAACACTTTCATTAATAATCAAACTCTTCCCTTAAGCAACATTTCCACGCATGGCATATAAACTCACATACCTTTTTTTTTATCAATCAATACAAGTAAATATATATTATATTAAACCACAAATATCAAGTATAATAACATATTAAAAATCCTAATGTGCTAGCATACGTTTATCCATGCATTTAAGTGGGGTTTAACGATTACCTTAATTCCCGTAAAAATTGAACCTTACCGGTATCCCGGTTAAAGATTCAAGCTTTAAATAGCAAAATCAACACCTAAAAATAATATCAATAATTATTATATTAGAAATAAGAAAATCAAAGCATAAGACCTTATACAATTTAATTAATGAAATAATTAACTTAAATATTATTTTACCTTAAAGTTTTTAACCAAAATAAACCAAGAATGCAGCAACTCATGCTGCTCATGTAGCATGAGTTGCATGCAAAAATAAATAGAGGAAGACTTGAAGGGGGAGGGGTGAAAGGAAGGGATAATGGCTATTTTGGGTAGGGGTCTTTAGGCTAGGAAAGAAGATAGATGGGGGAGGATTTTGGGCAAGGAAAGGGTGCAAGAAAGAAGAGGGGGAGTAGGTGGAGGCTGGGGATGTGTTGTCGCTGGTCAATGGCGGCGGTGGCGGTGGCGGCGAGGGGGCAAAGATGGTTGCTGAGCTGGATCGGGCTGAGAAGGAAGGAAAAGAGAGGGGAAAATGGAAGGGTGAGGGGCTTGTTTCAGCCAAACAAGGTATAAGGGTGGTAGAGGAGGTTATATGGAGTTGACTGGTGGTTTGGGTGGCGGTAGAGGCGGCCGGATGATGGCTAATGATGGGGTTGCAGGGGGACTGCTGAGAAGGGGAAAATGGAGAGAAAAATAAGTGGGGAGGAAGAAGGGGCTGTAGGATGGCTTGGGGTGGTCTTGTGGCGGTGAACGGACGTAGTAGAAGGGTGTAGAAGGTGGTCCAGGGGCTTGGTGCGGCAGTTGGAGTGGCGGAGGGCGATGGCGTGGCCAAGGCAGGGAGGAAAAAGGAAGGAGAAGAAAGGGAGAAGAGGGAGGTCGAGCAAGGTTTTGAGCTCGAGAATTGGGACAGAAAAAGGGTTGAAGGGGAGAAGAAAAAGAAGAGGGAGGGTAGGGGGATAGGTGGCCGGTTGGTGGCAGTGTTTAGGGTGGCAGGGAGAGGGAGATGAAGAAGAGGAAAGAGTGGCCAAGCGAGATGGGGTGCATGGCTGCCCGGTTCCAAATTGGTGAAAAAAAAAGATAGGTGGGAGAGAGAGAGAGAGAGAGGTGGTGGCAGGGGTTGCAAGAGCTGGCAGTGGGAGGCATTCGGGGCGGCAAACATGGCGATGCAGACAGGTCGGGGCTCTCAGGGTAGACGACACCGAAGGAAGAAGAAATAAAGAAGAGGGAGGGAGAAGGGGACAAGCTGAGCGTGGGGGAAAAGAACTGGGTCGGCCCGGTTAGGGGGAGAAAAGAAAAAAAAGAAGAAGGTCGGTCTGGGGTGGGTCGATACATGCGGGAGAGGAGGGGAAAGAGAGGGAGAGGGAAGATGGGCTGGCGACCTAGTCGCACGATGGAGAGGGGAGGGAGGCCTAGGGCGGCGGCCCGAAGGAGGGAAAAGGAAGAGAAAAGAAAGAAGAAAAGGAGAAAAAGGAGAAGGAAAAGAAAAGGAAGAAAAAAAAGGAAAATGGGAAAATAGGGGAAAATAATTTAATTTAATTTAGAAAATAATATAATGTAATATTTTTGATAAATTAATTAATTTAATAATTTCATTCAATATAATTTAATATATTGGTTCAAAAAGGATAATTTTAGTAAAATATTATTTTGAAAAATTATTTAAATGAAAATAATATGATGAAATAACACAATATTTATTTTTAATTTATTAAATACTCCTATCCAAATTTATGTACTAAAAAAAATACATAAAATAATTGAACTAAATAATTTTAAATGCTAATTTATTTCAAATAAAAGCTATTTATTAAATTATAGGCTTTCTAAAATTTTGGGGGATTACAATTTAGCTACTTGATGTATGTATTTAGCAAGCTGAATTTGAATTACATCTCTTCACTATTCCATTTAGTTCTTATCAATTTTCAAGGCCTATTCATTGTCTCTAGGGTCATCTTGGTTGGTTCTATATGAATTTGTTTCCATTGGTATAACTACTTGAGCCCCAAATACTAAACTGAATGGTGTTTTACCTATTGGGTTCATTATAGTTGTCTTAACAACACATAATATTCATGGAATCTCATCCCCTGTCTTCGCTCAACCCCATTCAATGAGCGTCTCATCGCTTTGAGTATTTATTTATTTCTACATTTAGCTTTACTGTTACACTATATTAAAATTAATGAGATACCCATTCCTATGGTACCAAATTTCCCATTTAGAAGATTATTCAACTTAATTTACCTATGGATGAACTATTGAAGTAAATCGACAATCGTTTCTTGAGTTTTCACAAAACTATCTATATTTACTATTGTCAAATGATTGACCACTATTAGTTATAATTGATTGAACAAATCCGAAGCTACAAATTTTTGTTAGTTACATTTGTACGATAACCATTTGTAATACCCTAAACTAACAAAATCCACTTTGTTTAATTTTTACCTGCATATAATATTCTTTCAGAAAAACTTAGTTGTTCATTTTTTAGTAGTTTGTGTTAGGACCTCGGTGTAATACCCCTAACTTTTATGTTGGGATTAAAGAATAAAATAAGAAATTATTGAATAATATTTAATTATATGTACCCTTTATAATAATAATAATAATAATAATAATAATAATAATAATAATAATAATAATAATAATAATAATAATAATAATAATAATAATAATAATAATAATAATAATGGTAATAAAAAGAGAAAAATAATGCAGGTACATAATTAGTGGAGACTAATATAATTAACTAACCTAAGATTAATTAAAATAGTTTATAAATTGATAAAAATTATTATTATTAATATTTATTATCCCCAGAACTCCCAAAACCTTAAACTTAAACACCCTACCACCCTATTTTCCTCTTTTTTCCCTTTTTCTTTCATTTCTTTCTTCCTTTCCTTGTTTTCTCCTTCGGTGGAGGCCCAACCTTTCTTCCCCTCCCCTTATTTTCTTTCCTTTCTTTTCCCCGATAGGACAACCCCCTCATGCACAACCCCTTTTTTCCCTTTCTCTCCTTCTCATTTTGCTTCCTTTCCTTTTCTACCCCCTCTCCTTCTTCTTGCCTACGCAACTGAGCACTGCTACACTTCACCACCTCTTCCTTCCCTCTCTTCCTCCTCCTTTCCCTTTTCGACTTTATAGAGTGTGTAGTATTCACGTCCCCTACATGCCCCCCTCCTTTGTGAGCTCCCTCTCCCCTCACCTACTCCCTTGCCCTTGCAAACCTACCCCCTGTCATGCCCCCCTACGCAGCTATACCGGCTTGCATGTCGACCGACAGCCACCCCCTTTGTCTTCTTCCTCTATTTGTCCACTTCCTCCCTCCCTAGAGCCTATTAACTCCCACTCCCTTCTTCCCTCTCCTTTTTTCCCGATTCATCCCTACCCCCTTACTCCCGTCGTCCAATTCTGATGTTGCCACCAGCTGCACTGCCGTCTTTATTCCCTCCCCTCCTCTTCCCTACATCAACTCACGTCCACCAAGCCCTTTCTATTCCCTTCCTTCCCCTTCCTCTCCTCTCCCCGCATGTGAAAAGTGGGTAGCTCAAGCTGCCCTTTTGTACCTTGTGCCACCACCGTCACCGCCCTACGTTGCCACCACCGCCAATCTCACCACCCTTCCTGCCACCCTTCCTACCCAGAAAGACCCCCTACCACACCAACACCTCTACCTCTCCTTTTCTTCCCTCTCCTTTCTTTCCTTTCTTCTTCTCTTCCTTTGGGGCAACGCTATAACACCCCCAAAATTTTACACTTTTTTTAAACAAGACTTATAAACTTAAAATCATAAAATCTGGGGATGCTACCACCACTCTTAGTACCAGACCGGTTCTCTCCAACCGTTCCAGTACCAAGTGCTAAGGCTAAAAAATATTACCATTAAACTTAAATCAAGAGTTCATAACATTCAAAAATCAGAGTACGCATAAAATATTTATAATTCATAATAAAAAAGAGATATAATTGTCCAACTGTTTAAAGGTCCATCTCAAATACTGAACACAAAGTAATAAATCAAAAAGGATAACTCCGATACAAAGAGAATTAATAAAAGGGAAATAAAATAACAAGAAGAGTGAAAACGACCACGACACTCTCAAACTTTGAGCCAACCACATGCTCAACACTTAGCCCTGCCGGATGTCTCGTTCACCTACACAAAGTCAGAAGGGCCTACTACTTGTGGGAATGAGCAACACTTATAAAAAGGGTGATCACTACGCTACATACTGTGCAAGGTAACTGAGCACTAAGGCCAACACATAAAATCACATAAACCATGCAAAAGAATAAAAGAACATAAATACCATCATGATAACATAATATCGAACAATCATTTGAGTAGATATATAAAGGCCCATTTATAGACCGGATTAATTATTTAATTAATCTTTTATCAGAATTCGATACACACCATGCCTTTTATCAAATCCATGTAAGTACAGGAACACCCCACTATTTTAGCTGGCGGGCCGATCAATTGCAGGACAATAGTCCATACCACTAATTTTCGCTGGTGGATTGATCACTTGTGGGACAATAGTCCACACCACTATTTCTGACCGGTGGATCGGTCTGGTTCTTGCTCACATGGTGTTCCACTATAAGTAATTAGTATCTTTTAAGTATCTTAGCAAACTCTGGTTTGTGTTTATTGAACTCTAGGTCACCCCCACTATTATTACTAGTGGGTCGGTCACTTATGGGACAATAGTCCACACCACTATTTTTTGTCGGTGGATCGGTGTAACACCCCGAGTCAATATGACCACGCGGAGGCTACCTTGGAATGCTTTTAGATTGATCGCCTGACCTCACAGATCAACACAAGTCCTTTTAGCATGCTTTGTCCTCACTCACGCGCTTCCTGAGAAAATTTCAGAAAATTTCTGAAACTTCCCAGAAGGTCATCCATCATAAAATTGCTCCATAGCCAGCACGATTAACTATGGAGTTCTTAGGATGGAATCACCAAAAGGATGGTATACCATGTTAACATAAGTAGTCAAATCAATCCTTATAACACTCCGCTCAATTTCGGATATTAGAATCGGTTATTTGCGGGACAATAGTCCACACCACTATTTCTGACCGGTGGATCGGTGTGAACCCGACTCAATAATCTTTCACTTTAAATGATTAGTGTCTTAAATATATTATTCGGAAGCTTTCACTCTAAACATACATGAAGCATTCCCTTTACACTTCACACATAACAAATCATAAATTCCATCCTCATAATTACACTTTAATCACCAAATACACATGATACCACAAAAACCCTAAACAGCCACCCCAAACCCTAATTATCCACGCCAAAGCCTAGCTCAATCTCCTACGTACCCTTATATTATTCCATGTACTATTTTCCATCCAAAGTATTCAACTACCCAAACAACGCTTATATTACCATCCTCACATCCCAACTCAACTTTTCATACGTAAATTTCACTCCCATGCAGACTTTACACACCCCATGTAACCTTTCGAATTTTTCATGCAGAACCCTAAGTCCATCTATACAAAACCCTAAATTATTTCATGTAAAGCCCAAGACTTCGGCATTCAAAACCTTGGATTCAATCCATAAAAAAACAAAGATTCATCTATACCAAACCCTAGATTTGAACCATATAAAACCAAAGATTCATCCATACCAAACCCTAGATTCGAACCATATAAAACCAAAGGTTCATCCATACCAAAATCTATATTCAACCCATACAAAACCAAAGGTTCATCCATACCGAACCCTAAATTCAACCCATACAAAACCAAAGATTCATCTATATCAAACCCTAAATTAGATCATCCTATACAAAACCATAACTTAGATTCTCCCATACAACCTCATAGAGAATATGCCATGCAAAACCCTAAGTCCATCCATATGAAACCAAAGATTCTCCCATGCACGACCATAGATCTTTCCATGCACAACCATAGATTAGAATCTCCTATGTTATACTATAAATTAGATTCTCCCATACAAAACCATAAATTAGATTCTCCCATATAACACCATAGATTAGATTCTCGCATATAAAACCATAAATTAGGTTCTCCCATATAACATCATAAATTAGATTCTCCCATACAAAACCATAAATTATATTTGCTCACACAAAACCCTAAATTTCCCATTTTATTCTTCAACTCATGAATCATTAAAATAGTTTGGTCTACTCACATCCATTGGTCAACTTATTTCCCCCATTCTCCTTTTTCATCATTTCTCCCACACAAACCATATTAACATCCTCACATACATGTCTCACAGGGTCACAACACATATCATCACATATACATAATACACATGCCATATAAATACACAAAAACATACTTCAACTCCACATCATACCATATACGAAATAATTAATAATGATAAACATAGAATATATAGCATATGAAGCACATAATGCATATAAACACACAAAGGCCTTAGGGCTTGACAAAATAATAATATATTAATAAAAAATAAAATTAACTAATTTCTAACTTTACTAAAGATATAAGAAATAATAGAAATATTATAAAAGTTGATAATATAAGGTTGAAGACTTTTTCCTAATAATAATAACAATAATGATACCAAAATAATAATAGTAAAGATACTAAAAATAATATCAATTATAGTAATAATAATAATAATAATAATAATAATAATAATAATAATAATAATAATAATAATAATAATAATAATAGTAATAGTAATAGTAACAATAAAAATAAAAAGGGCATAACTAAAAAATAAAGTGAAATAAGGGCTTTGGCCCCTTTACCAAAATATAAATAATAAAATTTAGTTATAATAATAATAATGAGATAATAATAATAATAATAATAATAATGATGATGATAAAAACCATAATAATATTGCAAAAATAATAATAATCATAATAGTAAGGATAGTAAGGATAATATTTGAAGATAAAATGAAGTAGGGTTTCTACCCCACATTGAACAATAATAACTTAATAAATAATAATAATAACACTAATAAGACTAAATACTAATGATAATATAAATACTAATAACCTTAATAATAATAAGACATGATATTTATAATACTACTACTACTAAACATCAAATAGGTACAATAGGGTTTCAACCCTATATAAAATAATAATACTAACACTTGAAAATAATAATAATAATAACAGTAATAGTAGTAGTAGTAGTAGTAGTAGTAGTAGTAGTAGTAGTAGTAGTAGTAGTAGTAGTAGTAGTAATAGTAGTAGTAGTAGTAGTAATAATAATAATAATAATAATAATAATAATAATAATAATAATAATAATAATAATAATAATAATAGCAACACTAATGGTAAAATAGTTGTAATAATAATAATGGAATAATAATAATAATAATTTTGAAATAGTAGTAGTAGTTATAATAATAATAATAGAAATAATAAGAGTAATAATGATAAAATCGAAATAAAAATTACAATAGGGCTTCGGCCCTCAACAGAAATAATAATAAAACTATTAATACTAATAATAATAATACATATTAAAAATAGAAATATTAATAATAATATTAGTATTTATATTCAAATAAATAAAATAAAATAAATTAAGGCTTGTAAAAATAGGGAAAAGGGTTGAGAGAGTCTAGGGTTTAACCTTAGGCTGGAGGTGATGGGCGGCACCGGCGGTGGTGCACGGTGGTGGCGATGGTGGTCAAAGAAAGAGGAGGAAAGGGTAAAAGTTGAAGGCTGGGAAAAAGAGAGGTAGAATGGTCGTGGGAGTTTGTGTGTTTAGAGTTGCCCAAAAGGAAAGGGGCAGAATAAGGGTGGCGGCACACGGTGGCTGCGGTGGTGGCCGAATGGGAAAAAAGGGGAGAATGATAGGATGAGAGGGAGGGAGAGGAAAAGAAGGGTAGGGGAAGGTAGAAGACAGTCTGCAGAATAATTTAGGAGGTGAAAGGAGTGGCGGCAATGACTCAAGAGGTAGCTAATGGTAGTTCGAAGGGCGGCGGAGGTTGAAGAGAGGGTTAATCCGAGAGGGAACTTCGCACAGTTGGGGCGGCTTGTGCAAGAAAAATTGAGGGATATGGGTGATTTGGTTAGCTAGAGGGCAATGCAAGGAGTACTCAGGTGGCTAGAACGGGCAGCGGTGTTGGCCGAAGGCGACCGAAATGGCGTCTAAATGGGCGGCGGTGGTAAGGTCAGGAAATTCTTGGTAAACAACCAAAGCTCAATACAGAGCTCAAACCGGGGGTATTTATAGGGTTTACATGATAGGGTGAGGTATGTGGGACAATAAGGGAATAGGGAAAGTAGGGTTAGGGTCAGCGATGGCGATGGTTAGCTGGTGGCAGCAAATTTCGGGTAGGGGGAGGGAAAAATACGCAAGAATAGGGGGTTGATTGGGTCGAAATGATAAGCCGATTAATGGGGAAAGAGAGGAAAAAAACTACTTGGTCAAATTGGGCGTAACCGACTGCAAAAAACCAGGGCGGGGCGGCGAAGTTGCAGGTTGGCGGTGTCGGGGAAGGAGGAAGGAAGAAGAAGGAAGAAGGGGGTTGGACCGGGAGGTTCAGGGAAGAAAATAAAGATAGAAAAGAAGAGGAGACCTTTCGGGCGACGATCATTAAAACGGTGAGGTAAAATGCAACGTCTAGGGGGAAAAGAAAACAAAACATGGCGCTAGGAGAAGGAAGGAGGCATCGGTCGCGTGGGCTAGGCTGAGCCAAAGGAAAGGAAGGAGGGAGGGGAGATTTGGGCCACTGGACAGGCCCAGTTCGGGGGAGGGGAAAAAGAAAAAGAAAAGGAGAATAAAGAAAAAGAAAGAAAAAGGAAGAAAGAAAAGGAAAAAGGAAAAATAATGGATTACGTTATTTAAATTAATTAAGATACTTGGGATATTTAAAAATAATAATATTTAAATAAAATAATATTTAAATTCCTTTTTAGGCTAATTTAGGATTTTTAAAAGATTTTTTATAAATTCCATTTAAATTGGTAAAACTGATCACTAATTTTCTCCAATTAAATCATTATAAGTATTAATATTAATTTGGAAACATTTTCTCCCTCTTATTTTAAATAAAATAATTTATTTAATTAATTTCTAAAATAAAATCCTTAATTAGCTAAAACACCCAAATTTCTCCTAATTAAAATATTTATAAATTTATTCTTGATTTTCCCTAATTAATTCCTTTTTATTTTAATAAAAATAATTTATTTAATTAATATTCATAATAGAACCTTATTTAACTATAATTTTTAAAATTAGAATTTTTAGGACATTTCAAGCGCTGCAGCCATTGTTATGTTGCCATTGCAAGACCACCACCAACAGCAGCACCATATACCTCTTAAGCTAGGAAGCTCCACCACTCAAGAAACCCTATCTTCCATCTCTTTTTCTAACTCTAAAAACCTCTCCTTTACATCTCCACCACCATCACTGCCGCTACCCTCACCTGTTGTCCTTTCTGGTTACATCCTTCTCCTGCTTACTTGTTTAGTGTATTTTATTTTGATAATGTTGTATTATTATTATTATTATTATTATTATTATTATTATTATTATTATTATTATTAGTATTAGTATTTTGGTTACGAAAATAAGGAAAAAGAAAAAAAGAGGTAGGAAGAAAGTGAAATGACCTAGTTGATGCTTGCATTATAGGTATTCAACAAACATTTTCTCATGTGGAGGCATAATATTCTTGCTTCAAGTCTAGAGCCCAACTAGTTAATGATATAGTTAAGATTTGGGTTGTATTATGAGTCTTATTTATGAAATGGGTATACTTGTGTGTTGTGTGTAAACATATGTGTATATGAACTAAGTAGGTGTGGTGTAGCTTGGATTTCAAGGAGCTAAGGTATGGTAAGCATGATTTTCATTGTTTTTGTCATGTGTGGTTAAAACTTGCTATGGGTGAACACGGTCTTGTGTATGGTTGAGAAATTAATATATGTATGCTTAGATGCCTTATGTGGGACTTGAGTGGCCATGGGAAATTAAAGAAAATAAAGAGGGTGGAGTGTGTGAAGTGATATGTGGAAAATGTCCTAGTTATCTCATGAAATATGGCGGAGTAATTAAAAGGAGAAATGATAATATGAGGGGTTAGGGTAAAATCTTGCATGGCGAGTATGAGCCTTACATAGGGGTGTGTACTTTGCATAGGGGAAATATTTACATGGGGAAGTATTGTTTCGAGGTTAAACATGGGTAGAAACATGTGTTTGAGGTGGTTAGTGTACTTGGAGAATTTTTAGTATGTGGGTTGATGGGAAGGTGCATGGGGGCATAAATTAGAGTTTTGGGGAAGACAACCCTAAGGATAGGGTGTGTTTTAGGGAAAGGTTGGGGAATTTTGTTGAACATTGATGTTATGATGAGGGGTGTACCACATGGAGGGTGTGAGTCAAGCCAAATAGAGGGTAGAGCTGTGTAAAAGAAAGGGGTATGGAAGAAAAAGGGGAAATATTAGGGTTTTCAGGGTGATCAACAAGGAAATCATTATCGCATGTGGGAGTTGAGGAGTTAGGCTATGAGGTTTGGATTTGGGGTGAGCATGGTGATGGTTCTTGAATTAGGGGAGATGTGGGCTGAGTAAGGAAAGGAGAGGCATATGCCAGATTAGGGTTTTAAGGGGGAAACCCTAGTGAGAGATGGTGAGTATAAGTGGGGAAAAAGGAGAGTGGGCCTTGACCCATATTTATGAGGGTTATAGGTTTGTTATGAGGTTGGTGGAAATTTGGGGGGGTCAAGGGATAATGTTTTCAGGAATTATGGGTTGGTAGAGTGGTAATAAGTTGGTAGTGTCCATTGGGTCATGCATATCTAAATGGGTGTTACTTAGCAAATAAGACATGAATAAAATACTAATCACTTAGAGTGGAAGAACATTGAATCAGACCCAGATGTAGAATGTTTGCTAATCCATCGGTTATAATAGTGGCCAACATTATTTTGCCCTAGGGTATTCTATGTTTACCGGTCCACCGGTTATAAAAGCGTTTAGGTGCATTTTTTCCCTTGGGTAGTATTCCTGGTCCACCAATTATAATAGTGGAGGTCTCAAGCTCAATAAGTTAAACCTTTGAGCGGTAATAACCTATAGAAAAGACACTAATCACTTATGGTGGAACACCACATGGGTCGGAACCAGATATAGGATATTTACTAGTCCGCCAGTCATAATAGTGGCTAGATGTGTTATGCTCTAGGATGGTTATTCCCGATCCACCGGTTATAATAGTGGGGTCCTTGTACCTATGTGGATATAATTCAAGAGATGGGTAAATATGGTACTAATGACCTAAACTCCAATAGGGGTAAACAATCTAATAAAACCTATCTATATTTTATGTTGATGTGCTCTGTTTTGACTATATTATTACCTTACTTAGTACGTAACATATTGGTCATCCTTATCATGGGTGCTTCTCATTTCCATGAGTAGTGGCCCATCCTGAGTTTGTATAGGGAGGCGATGAGGCCTTATAGGACTTTGCTACTTACGTTGAGTTGGTCGGGACAAAGTGATGTCTTGATGTCCCTGGATCGGGGTAAGAGAGAGCATACTCCGGACTCTTTTTCCATTGCACTTTATGTTTTTATTCCCTTGTAGTGGGATGCTACTTTATATTTTGTTTCTCTGTTGTATTAACATTGACTCTTATGTATTTTAACATTTTTCTATATTCAATGTTAGACTCCTTCAAGTTTTAATCATTTTCTATTACGATTCCTTATTGTCTTTTAGCATTGTGATTATTGTGAGGTTGGCCAGATGCTAGACTTATACTGATCACGGTGGTAACACCCCTTATTTTTGGTGTGTGATTTTCTTTAAACAAATGAAAATTTTCAACTGTGATTTTTGGGGGTTTTACACTTTGCCTCTACCCACTTTGTAAAATAATAAATAGAAACTATGATGAATTAATTTTTTCTAACACATGCACTTAATAGGTTAGTTTGAAAGACATCATGCAAAAATATTCTAATTATTAGTAGCATATATTTGAAGTATCATCATTACCGGGGCTAAGTGGTGAAAAAATATCATCCCTCTATACTTTAAACAATAATTTGCTTTCGATTGGTTGGAGTTATTAAGTAGGGACATTTGTTGCCAGAGTAAATTTTTGGCATCCTTTTCATCGACATATGATTGCCACATCATCCTAATACATGGTTTTTTAATAGTAACCTTGGTGTAAAGATATTTTTGAGAGAAACCTCAAAACTTGATTTAAACCACATATTCCTGCATAGACTTCATTAAGTACATTATGTCCTATTGATTGAGGCACACACTTTAGTAGCAAAATGGTTTGTGAATGTCTATATGTCTATACAAGTTGTCGTCAGTTATGAAATATTTTGTTACCATTCTTCTTAGCTCAAAAACTTTTTTTTTTCTGCTTGTTAAGTTCCTACTTCGAAATAATATGTGAATTCCTTCATTTGCTCATCGAGTGATGATATTTTTGCTATCTTGTATAATTCAAATTGAGCTTTAATCATGTGTGTTAACCACTCTATCATATACTCAACTTTAAGTGTTCTGGTCAATGAAGAAGTACTTGTCGTGGCTTATTTTGCTTAAGCATTAACCACTAGATTAGTTGCTCATGGTACTTGTGCTATTTTAAATAGATAAAAAATGTTTTGTTTCTTTAATTCGCTTCCTTAAATATTTCTCCGTGCTAGACTCCCCAAACTCCTACTCTTGAGTATAATGGTCGACAACCAAAGCTGAGTTACTGCATAACTTGATTTTATTTTCCTTCATTCCATGAGCTATTATGAGACCAACCAAAGCAGCTCATCCTCATTATTAGTGGCAGCAAAGCAAAATCACAATGCATATTCCAATATTATGCCATTTGGGTCACTTAAAACTGCACCGGCTCCAACACCTAAGTTGTTGGAAGCTCCATCAACATATATATTCCATTACCCTTTTTCTCTTGCATTAATAATAAAATTGGCTCAGCTTCACATGAGTATTCAACAATAAAGTGTGTTAAAACATGACCTTAAATAGTAGGTTTCGATAGGTATTGAGTGTCAAACCTACTTAATTTAGTGACCCATGCCATCATTCTCTTATAATTCTCGTGTTTATGTAAGGCAGTTGAGAGGAGTATTATTCAAAACTACTCTAGAATGAGAATAAAAATAAAGTTTTAACTTTCTTGAGGCAATAAGCATATCATAAGCCATGTTTTCCTAGTTGGAGTACAAACGCTCAACATCAGTCAACACCTTGCTACTATAGTAAATAGGCTTTTATGTCGTGGCTTTGTTATATTCTCTGACAAGAACGAAATAAGCCACTAGGGCTGTCAAGGTTGGCAATATGGATAAGTGAGATTTTAAGCCATCAAATGCTTTCTAGCAATCTTTAGTCCACTAAAAATTATTTTTCATTTGCAGAACCCAAAAGGAAGACAAACTCTTATCACCGCCCCTAGATAAGAATCTATATAGCGTGACTAACTTCCTTGTTTGTTGCTAAATATCTTTCCTTCTTGTCGACATAACATATTCAAAACTATTGTAACTCTTTTAAGATTTACATCTATACCCCTATTTGAGACTATGAATCCTAATAATTTACCATCGCCAACACCAAATACACATTTTGGTGGGATTAAATTTAATTTTATATTTTCTCAAAGTATCAAAAATATTCTAGAGTTCTTGTAGGTGGGTTTCTTTGTTCTTTCTTTTTACTATCATATCATCAACATAAGTCTCTATATATATATGCTCCCCAATCTATCCTTGAAAGATTGTGTTCTCTAACCTTTGGAAAGTTGACTCATCATTTTTCTATTCAAAGGGCATTACTTTATAACAATAAAGTCCATCATCCATGATGAAATTGGTTTTTTTCTTAATCAGCCTCAGACATTTTTATTTTTTGATCACACTAAGATCTAAAATGAGTATTCGTCTATTTTTTTTTATAAAAAATTCAAATAAATTATACAAGATAAATAAAATAAGGATAAATTTTTCACCCTAGTATCCCATATCAAACGAGCACTTAATAAATAGTCTTGTTGATGGGAAAATATTAAACCAACCAAGTTTCGTTGCAACACTAAAAATAATTACCAAGATACCTATAGAAAAAATAAAATTATAGATAATCAAATCAATAACGGAATAACATAAAGCTATATCGAACAAACTACTAAACAAAAATGTCTAATGCTCGAATTTCAAGTGGGTAATGTTGTTAAAAAAACTATTAGAATCATCATAGCATAATAACAAGGTTTATCTTGAATCAGCACCTCAATAAGAAATTCTTAAATGAACATGACTCATAATGAGTCTCACTCTAATAGATGTAGAGTATAGTATCGTGTGTAAATATTTTATGTGAGAAGATATCGGCTCATGCAAAAATTTGCCAACTTCAAACCCATACAAATGAAAAAAAAATGAATCTGACTTACTATAAACCTTCTCTAACAAAAATAAAAAGCCCATAATTAAAGTGTATTTATTAAATTATTTTTATATGAGAATATTTATAATGAGTTTGACTTAACTAAAAATTTCTGCATAAAAAGACTAGCCAATTCCTTGGCACTACTTCTGCCAAGGCTGAAAAAATAATAATATACTTTAATAAGTATCATAATTTCACAAAAAACCTTGGATCGAAATAAAAAAGATTAATTAGCTCCACTGTCACTATAAAAATACAACACGAAAAGTTCAGTGATCAATAATCATGGCCTCCACAGAAATGATTAGGATGTTGCAAGAGGTCACAGAGTATCCGCCAATTGGCATAAAGTAGAGGCCACTGAAGGGCCAAAATGGAAATGCATCCTTTTCTTAGAAACTATCAGCTTTTTTCTTATAAAAAATAGTTGGTAGTCTATTTAAACCAAAGTAATTAAAGTAAGATAATTTATTTGGTATTTAATTTATTTTTTGGTATTTTAATATATATATATATATATATATATAAAATATTACATATGTATTTATGTTTAATTAGATATATATATTAGTATAATTATATGTAAAAAATATTTTATACCTAGATATTTTAAAATCATTTTAATTTTTATCCTATTAATTTTATCTAAATAGACTACAAACAAATTTTTCCCTTTTTCTTTCTTTCGTTTACATTCTTGAATTGTGTGGGGGCGTATGTGTGAGTTGCCATACAAAATGAGCAACGCAAAGAGCTATCAATATTCTCCGGTGGTCATCAGTCCAGCTTGGTCTGCTTTGACTTTACTTGCTGTTGTTGCACCACCATCACAGAAGCTTTACAGTTGCTATCCGGGGAGGCAAGCATGTCCCCTATTGGTCCCAATTCTCGAATCTCAGACCACTCACTCAAACCTGCTGTTTGCTGGCTTTCCATGGAAAACCTTCTTCCCACTATTACCAGGTTAAAATCACTTACGGCTGACCTCAGCTTCAATGCTGCATCTGCCCCATCTTTAACCAACAACTCTACGTACGTAAACTGTCTGTAATATTTTGCCGTCTCCTTAATCTCTGATAAGGCAAGTACATCAGTCAATGGCATTTCGGCTTCATTACCTTCACCCACTAGCCTGATCACCGTTAACCAGATCCTATTGCCTGAACACATGCGTTTAGCAAATGCAAATGCCTCTATATCATCGTCCCCGCCTATGAAGATCACTGCGACAGAGAACAGGCTTGCATTATCTGGTGACAAGATACTGAGTTCCTCGGTTCTTATGTTGTACCGGCTACTGATGAGCTGTCTGCGATGACCGCGGTCGACTAGAATTGCAACAGAGCAGGGGCTCTTAGCAAGGACCCTACAATTTAGGGCCCTCAGCTCGTTGTCTTCAGAGTCTATAGAGCCACCTATGTCAAACTTCCTATGGAATGGAAGTATGATGATAGAGGCTAGCTTGTCAAGGGCAAGGTGACATATATTCTCATGCATTGCACTTAATGGGGCTACCGCTGTGAAAGCAGACAATGTAATGCCGTCCATGTGAGCTCGTTTCAACCGGTTGAAAGACAGTAGGACTTCATCAGAGTAAGGGCAGTAAACAGTATCCTTTTTGCTCTGCCTATCATGAGATATTAGGACCGGGTGGCACCGTCCAGTTAGCTTCACGAGGTGGAGGACGTAGGCAGTGAGTCGGCTATCCACTGTGGGACCACACAGATCAAGCAAATTAGTGATACATGCTATGTTCTCCGGTTTATGGATGCACACTAGCATTTTAAGATCAGAATTTTGCTTGCTATGTACAACATCTCTCCTTTGGTACCCTGCATACTTCTTCATCGGGTCATAAAGGTTAATTACTCCGACTGAGGTTGCGATGGCTGTCATTCCTGCCCCTGCAACCAATACCGAGAATGTTTCCTCGGATAGCATCTGCAGGTAAATGATTGGAGTCGGTTACATATGCGTCTGAACGAGACTATAATGCAAGGGAACAAAGGAGAGGGAGAAGGAACAAGCAGCTAGTAGATGAATGAATACACTTCGCATGAAAGAAAGGAAGTATCAATAAGAAGGGAGCAATACTTGTACTTGCCTTGGAGTCATACCACCAGGCATAAGAGGCCAGGTCAACACTGCCTTTGTGAGTGAATATAAGACCTAGGGTGAGAGCATCTTTTAGGTCCATCTTGATAAAAAAGGTGAACAGGGAGCAGACAAGCAGTTTTGTGGCCATGGAAACTAAGAATACGGATCCAATAGCAATTGCCTCCCTTGATTCGATATTAAAAATCCTAGAAAGATCAGCCGTCATGACAGATGCTGATATAAAGAAAGGCTCGAGAAACCCCAAGAGAAGAGAATCAAATTTCTCCTCAATAGCAGAACCTAGGGGAGGTCCGTCTGGTATTCCAGCACCAATGACGAAAGCCCCAAGTATAACATATTGTCCGCAGCTGTTCGACCACAACGCACCCACGAGCATAAGAAGGAATGCTATCTTCACATAAATAGGTTTTACTGGCCTCCCCTGCGGTGTCTGTCGGATCATCCACTTCACAAGCGGGTGCATGACAAACCTTACGAAGATAATCAACATGATCATCATGCCAATGCCTTTGGCAGCCGAGAAGATCCCTTTATTTATTGCAATGGCCCCATTCAGAAGAACAGCCATAAGGGAAATGGCAGAAAACTCGGTAATGAGGGAAGCTGATAATGCTAACCGCCCAATCTCTGAATTAAGGAGCCCCAAATCGGAGACAAAGACTGCCACGACCGGAAATGAGATAACTGAAACAAATGTAGTACCAAATTTGATCCCGTAAGAGATATCGTTACTCAATAACAAGTATCGGATCAAGGTGGAAGCAAGAACAGAGAGAAGAGGAACAATAGTCCCAATCAACAAAGCCTTTCTTCCTGTCTTAAATATGATGCCAAAATCCATCTTCACAGCGATAGAAAAGAGATAGAAAGTGTAACCGATCAGTGCTATAGTTTTTATCACACTACTGCTTTCAGGAGGAAATACTTTCTCTCTAAACGTGTCAAATCTCCCAAAGCCCTGAGGACCAAGAAGAAAACCAGCCTACATACAAAGAAGCAAACAGGGGAAAAAAAAACAGATAAAGTTGCTATCATATCAACTGGAACATGTTCACACTAAAAGTTCTTTTAGCTACTGTATCCGCATTGCAGATAGGACATCATTGACAGGGAAGAGACCGGGGGCGGGGGTGGCATTCCTCAGTCTTCATGTTAGTATCACAATCTTTCTTCTACATATCATCATAGTAACCTTCATGGATAATTACGTCATCAGGAAAGTAAGTACTACAGTCAATGGTTGAAACAATTTGGTAAAATGACATTTGAATTGTACATTTCAACAACGTCTCCATCCGTGGACAATCGGTGAAGTCACGACCGAAATCAAATGTTCCATCCCTCATATGCATAATACCACATACTATCTTCCTATATAATATATGTATATATATATGGACAGACACTGAGACACACACACACGCGAATAAATGAAACCATTGAAACATATTGAGAATCCATATTTGATTCAACTATCTCCATTCGATACTATATAAAAGCCGGTTGATCATAAAAATAGCAAACTAAACCAGAAATAATAAATAAATACATATAAACATAAACAGTATCGCCATGCATATAAATAATTGAATATAGAGGAAAAGAAGCCTATACCATGAATTGGGCTATGATGCGAGGCATACGAAGCCGCACAAAAATGAACTGGAGGCATTGCGTAACAGTAGTAACGACAAAGATTTGAAGCAGAAGTACCGTAGAGGGAAATTGAGGCCCCAGCGCCACAAAATCAAATAATCCTTTGCATTGCCGCGGCAACTCATATTCCACTGATGGTCCAAATAAATCTGACAGCCCCGACATTCTTCGTGTTTCTGATTACACACAAGTAAAGGGCTTTGATGGGATGGGGGGGGGGGGGTTTAAAACGTCTGCCAAATGAACCACCGTCCCTCCGCTTGCCTTTAACCACCGCTTAGAAATTTTCGGAGCGGAAGCGAGTGGTAAGAGGCGGATGGAACTTGGAAGGTAGAGGCCAGGGAAAGGGAGGTGAAGAGGAAGATAAAATAGGAATGGAGGGAGGAATGACGTGAACATGAGAGTGGAAGTACCTGGCGAGTTGTTTCCTCCATTTTTCTGCAGGTACAGGTAATTGATGAGCTGCATGTCAGCGCGGACGGACAGGGGCAGAAGTTTAAAAGGGCAGATAGATATGGTCACGAACTTATGCGCCATTCTTTCCGCTGCCTATAATAAGAAAACGACAGCCAATAATATATTTGGCTTAAAAAAGGGTATTGTTATATAGAAAACGTATTTTTACTCCGCGGAAAACAAATTCCGAAAAGTTCTGAAAGTGACCTTCACATCGGTGATTTTTGCCGAAAGCCACGATCAGCATCGGCGATTTTAGCCGAAACTATGGATAATTTTCGGCAATTGTTACCGAAACCGGCCCAGGCCATCGGCACTTATTGCCGAAAGCAGGCCAAGACATCGGTAAAAACTGCCGATGCATCAAAAATTTTTTTTTTTTTATTTCGGCCGAAATATTTAAGTCAACATCCAGGCCATCGGCAATTATTGCCGAAACCAGGCCATACAATCGGTAATAACTGCCGATGCAGCATATATATATATATATATATATATTTTTTTTTAAATTTCGGTCGATAAATTCGGCAATTTGTACCAATACCG
Organism: Tamarix austromongolica; assembly: GCA_039764185.1. Classification (NCBI taxonomy): domain Eukaryota; kingdom Viridiplantae; phylum Streptophyta; class Magnoliopsida; order Caryophyllales; family Tamaricaceae; genus Tamarix; species Tamarix austromongolica. Next base: position 75,538,809 of record CM077815.1, on the reverse strand, counting down.
GCCCAGGCTATCGGCAATTATTGCCGAAACTAGGCCAAAGCATCGGCACAAACTGCCGATGCACCAATTTTTTTTTTTAATTTCGGCCAAACTTAAAAAAAAAAAAAAAAATAGTGCATCGGCAGTTGCCGATGCTGGCTGCTGCAAAGATGAATAATGCTGGGTAAAATAAGGATTTACTGAGCAAATGTTTTCTGCGCAGTAAACCCTTGTTTTCCAAATAACAGTTTCGCTTAAAAAATAAGAATTCAACCAAATGCGCTATTTGGGAACTCTGTTTCAGTTCCTTTCTTTTAGTTGTAATACGCATTTGGTTGAAGTTTATTTATGCATGGTATGCTCAACTGCCACATGGCATGTTCAAAATCAGAGAATGTTACGGTTATCTCAGGGTTCGTTCACCCTGAGGATGTAGCACGTGGTTAGGCGGGGCAAATAATATTTAGAGTAGACCGGCATGAATCTAGTTGTTATGGATCGAATATTTGGTAAAAATTTTTTTTAGATATTTGAAAAATTAGATATCTAATATTTTAGATATTTAGAGTTTTGAATTGAATAATAAATAATTTGACGGATATCCGTAATTTTCGAATGAACCACAATTAAAAAAATATTAAATAAAAAATTATTTAATTAAAAAAAATTGATCCAATTTGAACAAATATGATATAATGATTTAATTTGAGTATTAAATTATATTATATTCGATTAGTAATTTTAAATTTTAGATAATAATTGAATATTTAATCAAAATAATATTTAAAAAGTATAAAATTTACTTACAACAAATACTCATTTCATATTATAGACACATACATGATTATATAAACTAATATTTTATGAAATATATATATAATTTATTGAATAAGATATTATTTGTATTTGTCGGACTGGTTATTCGATTTATTTGATATTTTATTTATTGAATCGAATATTTAATTTGAAAAAAAATTTAGATTGGTTATTTGATATTTTGAATCAAATCGATTTGAATATCAAATCAAATCATCAAATATCACATAATATGAACATTAAACATTTTACTTCTTGAATGTCTACCATTTTTTGGTCACCTGCCTTATTCTCTTTTTTGTTGCCTGCTTGCCATTAATTAATTGAGAAAGAATCCTTAGTTGTTAAGTATATCGATGATAAATAATAAAGGGTATTTAATAGTATCATATTATCATGTTTGCATAAACTAAATAATCCTAAAAAAATTCTAATGGACTAATTATCATGATTTATAAATCATACTTAGAATATCGAAATAAAACAAAACAAAATTATTATTAATCTAAACCAAGATGTTTGAATAAAATTATATAAAATAAAAATAAATAAAATCTTATAACTATCTATTCAATTAATAAAAGATATAAGAAAATTCATATTGATCTCTATTCAATTATAAAATTTAATTAACAAATTACTTGATTGTTTTAATTATCCACCATGCCTCAACCAGAATATTTAACTAACACATTTTTTCAATCTATGCAATCCTATATTGTCAAATATCAGTCACCCTACCTCTAGTCAAATAATTTAAATAAAAGATGTTCCTTTAGTTTCAATTAATTAAATATCATTTTCTATTATTTTAGAAATTATGTAGTTGTTCTTATAATTCATTTAATTTTTATTTATATAATTCAACCTAAAGTAGAGAATTAGCTCTTACTCTTAAATCAACTTGTTAAACTCTAATTAAAGATAACTAGTCTATTAATTAGACATAATCATAAATAATAACATAAAACACGGTAGAATTTAGAAATTAGACAATTAATTAAATAAAGAATATAAAGAATATTTAGGAATTTTGCACATTTCTTCTAATAGAAGATTAGAATATAGCAATAATTAAAATAAACATAATTAATTAATAAAAATCTCCATATAAAATATATATATATATATATATATATATATATATATATATATCTAATTACGGCAGTTCACGTTCAAACCGGACTAAAAAAAATGATGTCATACGGCTTCGGCTTCGATTTCGGACGGTCGTTTCACTATTCTATCTTCTTTTGTTTTTCGTTTTATCTGCGGCGGTCCGTCTCGTTTAGCTGTTGTATTTCGATTCCCCTTGTTGTGCCCGGCTTGCATTTGCATGAACATATATGCTGAGTAACTGAGTTTGCATATCTTCTTAAGTTTCGTTTACTTTATTTTCTAACTTTCCTCTTTCTTTGTAAATGATTTGTCGCTAACTTTTTGTTGATTTTTCATTTTTTTGCTGCTTTTCCCTTTTCCTTTTCTTCAAATGCTAATTGCTGACCTGTTTCATTGTATGACTTCCTGTATTAGTTAGTAAATAAAAATCTTTATCTTACAAAGTGCTTTCAGTTAAAACTTGCAACTCGAATTTAATCCTCCTTCAGCCTGAATTAGAAAATATAACTAAAAATAGAAGTTATAGTTTTCATTATACATATACATACACATATATATAAATTTAAATCACCTAAATTTGATTGATGAGAACATTATGGCAAAAATATGTTATGGTGTCAAAACCCTATGCATTTCATCTTAAGCTCAAAAACAGTTTTAATTTATGATATTATCATTACTTAAGCACATAATTATAGATAATATAAATAACTTTACATATTATTTAAATAAATAACCAAAAAGCTTAAATTAAACCGGCATAAAATAACTAAAAATGTATGTTTTCAACATCCCCATACTTAGCCATTTGCATGTCCTCAAATAAGACATAGCTCTAAACAAAAGAAAGAAACAAAATCGATTTAACTAGCCACTTTTGAAGGTCTTTCAACTGCACTTAGTATGTGCAAAAATCCTTTAAACATCTAGGTCATCCTTTGAAAGCAAGTAAGGTCTTGTAAGTATCTCACATATGATATATCCATAAAATTACATACAAGCCTCATGCAAAAAAAAAAAAATACACTTCTAATACCTTTAACTAATATCGTCTCAAAATTTTATGCTATCATAATGCCAAGATTATGCTATCACAATAAACGCAATAATAATGGTTGAAGGCCTAACCACGCCTTAGTCACATTAAGATCCATTATCACATAGGTATACTCTTTTCTTCTCTAAGATTCATGGCTACACATGTATAATGACACTAAGATATGTGAGATATAAGATGATAAAAAATTAATAATAACAAGCAACTCACATATATCAAGAAAGAATGCTCATATTTTTATGGATAAGAACCTCTTGAAATATATCAAATACCTGCTAAATGGACCGAACCATATATTCGATTCATGTGACTAATCTCCAACAAACCAAGGTTGCCCATCCTAAGTGTCAATTCATAACGGTTAGAATGAGGGTAGATCTAAAGGTTTAATGAAGAAAATGAAAAAGGGTTCATCAAAACATCTTGAAACCTAGTAGAATTATGCTAATATAGAGAGATTTTTTTATTACAAATTTAAACTTCTCAAGGCATCTTCACATGACCGAAAATAACATCATATAGGCCAAATATCTTCATGATGGGCCCTCACATCAATTTCACCACTTATCTTCAAATATATGGAAGGAGAAAAGCTAATGTTTTTCCACTTTTTCCCTACTTAAGGCCTACATCACCAAGGTAGGTGAATTTTATGCTTCATTCTGCCAGGCATTATAGATATATTGGTTGCATGATCTACCCTTGCTTTCCATATTTGTAACTCAAGTTATTTTATCTTTTTATTTATTTTTTCTTTTCATTTCTTTCCTTCACAACACTTATTATTTTGGATGCTTTTTAACACTTCCTAAATCACATGTATAAGGGTCACAAAAATTTCTACTAATTTCTAGAATAACGGTAGAGATGTGTTTTAGGTTTAGGGTAAAGAATAAGGTGGGCAATGAAATAAATAAGGATACATGAAAAAAGGCTCAAAGGGGTTAACTAAGTGATGTACATCTTATGTACCCAAAATGGGGTAGAAGGCTATTTGTCTATATGGTGGTAAATCCTAAATTGTCTTTATCAATTTCTCAGGGTGATTATGGCTTAAAAACTTTGATTAGGACATGAAAAAGTTCTAATAATCTCTATAGTTCATTAAAAAAACTATGGCAAGTAATTTGACCAAAATAAATTAGTACATATGAGGTTTGCAAAAAAAAATAAAAAAAAATGAAGGGAGTAATATGTATATATATATATATATTCTATGTGAATTGCTCAAAAAAGAAAGCATAAATGGATCAAAATCTCACTACAGCTCGTAATGAATCTCAAAATGTCACGTTCATGGTTAGAATTCATATATGTTCTCACCATATTCACATCTAATCACATATATATGTGTTCCTTATATTGAAATTAACATAAAAAATCTCTGCTGTGATCCTCTTTTAACATCATTTCTAAGATGCAGACATCATTGACTAGTTAAGTGCTCCTAAGACTCAAGAAAAAAATGACTCAACTAAATACACATTACTTAAAAAAATAATTAAAAAACACCTAGCGAATCAATGATGCACAATAATAAATCAAAACTCCCCCACACTTATTATGGGCATTGTCCCTAATGGAGAAGAAATCCTTATTGCAACAAAATGATATGGAAAAAATGAGTATCATTATACTAGAGATGAAAAGAATAGTATATATGAGTGAAATAAAAATGGTGATTTGTTATAGGTGAGAACATACATAATGTACTAAAGAGGTGATGAAATCACTATAAAACTATTAGGGGAGCATTTCATTTCTCTAAGATAACATGACTAATGCTATCTTACAGTTGCTTCATTCGAGTTGATTTTTTTTTAAGATGTTGCTCCTCCCACCTCTAACTCCTCTTAGCTAAAATTCTTCAATCATCATAAGTCTATATGCCATGCAATTCCTTTGTAAACATGTTAAAACACTATACATTTGCAAATGAAAAAACTAATATGCCTAGTAATTCAAAACAAGAAACAAAATAAAAAAAATTAAAACATGAATTGAATAAAACATATACACACAAAACACACACACACACACACACACACACACACACTCTCTCTCTCTCTCATATACATTTCCTCCCAATAATAGATTATGTATAGTCATTAGCTTGACTCTAGCCTCATTCACTCAGGATTCTTTAACTGTATGATGATTTTGAGGTTCTTAACCTCTCCATCTTCAGAGACTTTCAATCTATGTCTCCTTGTCTGGACTACTAATCTCGACCACTCTAGAGGTGAAAACATTTGTTACTATGAATAGTCCTACAAGCTAGGAAATAGTCACAACAAAGAATTAAAAAGAGGTACTTGTTGCCCCTCTTTAAAATTTGGTTTCAGTATTCTTTGACCATGTATTCTCTTTGTGTGCCCCTTATAAATTTAAGCATTTTCATATGCACTTAAACAAAAATCATCAAGATCATTTGATTGTAGAAGTTTCTTTTAACCTATAGCCTTCATATCCATATTAAGAAAATGAGTGGCCCAAAAAGATTTATGTTCAAATTCTATAAGGAGATGACATGATATTCTAAAAACTAGCTTGTAGGGAAACATTCCTATAGGGGTTTTAAAAGCAGTCTTATATGCCTAAAGTACAACATCTAACTTTAAAGACCAATATTTTCTTAGAGTATTATCTATTTTCTATAATATTCTAGTTTTAAACTTCAACTTGACCACTAGTCTGAGAATTCTAAGGAGTTGCAACATAATTTGTTACTCCATACTTACCAAAAAGAGCATTGAATGCTCTATTGAAGAAATGAGAACCCCTATTACTTATGATAGTCATTGGTGTTCCAAATCTTATAAATATATTCTTTTTCAACAAATTGGTGACTACTTTTGTGTTAATAATGGAATTTACAATGGCCTCCGTCTATTTAGACACATAATCAACTACATCAAGGATTTATTCACTATTCATAGACTTAGGAAAATGACCTGTAAATTTAATACCCCACACATCAAACAATTCAGCCACTAAAAAATTTATGAGGGGCATTTCTTATTTTTGAGAAATATTACCTACCCTTTGACATCTATTATAAGCCTTAGCAAAATCATGAACATAATTAAATAATGTAGGACAATTAAATATACTATGTAAAACTTTAGTTGCATTTCTGCTATGTCCAAAATGGTCATCACAATCTCTATTATGACCATGAGATAAACTAGACTGAAAATCATGTTCAATGATGCATCTCAAATATTTTATTAGAAAACATTCTATAATGAAAAATGTTATCCCAAAATAATATCTCAAGTTATGTATGCATTTCTTCCTTTGATGATATGAAAGATCATTAGGTAGAATTCCACTTACAAGATAATTTATTATGAAATACCCTAAAACCCTAATTTTAGAAATTATGTCCAAATAAGGATTTATTAGGTAAATTAATTAAATAAATTATTTTATTAAAATAAAAGGGAATTAATTAAGGTAAATCAAGAGGAAAATAATAAAGAATTTAATTAGAAAAAATTTAGGGTGTTTTGCTAATTAAAATGGAAGTTAAGGAAAATTTATTCAAAATAGCCAAATTAATCTAAAAAGGGATTTAATTATTATTATTATTTTAAATACTATTAATTTTAAATATTCAAAAATACCACATGCCCAAAATACCCCAACCCATCTATTTTCTCTTTCTTTCCTTTTTTCGTTTTCCTTTTTCTTCTTTATTTTCCTTTTTCTTTCTTTTCTCTCCTTCTCCTTCCTTTTTTTCCCTTCTTTCCGAGCTGGGCCAGCCCCTCGCAGCCCAGTTTTCCCCTCCTCCTTCTTTTCCTATGGCGAGGCCCAAGCTCGTGTAACCTATCTCGTCACCCGTCGCCTCAGCCAGTCTACCTCCCTCCTTTTTTCTTCTTTTCTTTCTTCCCGGACCGCCCAGCCCACTCCCTTCCCTTTCCTTCTTCTTCCCCACGCCACCTACACCCCAACCCTACAACCCTTCTTCCGCTAGCCACCACCGCACACTGTCCGGCCTTTTTTCCCTCTCTCCTCTATCACTTTCCTTTCCTTTTTTGGCCCCAACCAACCCCACAACTCCCCTTCACACATGCCCCCCTTTCCATTCTCTCCCCCAACCGCTAACTCTCTTACCATGGCAGGGGCTGCACCTCCTACCACTGTCGGTCGGTGGTCCTACCTCACCTACACCCTATTGTCCTCTTCCTCCTCCATCATTTTCCCTATCTATTTGGCCCGTAAATACCCCATTGGTAGCCTTGATTGAGTTTATGTTTTCGCAGCCCAGAAATCCTGACCTTTGCACCACTACCCGATCAGATGCCCATTCCATCACCGTGGACCATCGCCGCTACCTACCTAAGTATTCCCTACATCACCCTCTGTAGAACCAAGCCTCCCTCCTTCCTCGATTTGCCCTGCACGAGCCACCCCGACCGTGCAAAGTCACCCTCCCGATCAGCCCTCATTAACCCCTCGCCACCCTTTGCACCACTGTCCACCACCAATTCTATCGCAACTAACACCACCTCTACCCTCCAAAACACCTAGGGGAACTTCCTCTACCTCCCCATACCTCCATCTCTCCCTACCTCCCTCTCCTTCTCCCTTCTCCTCCCTCCATCACCTTCGACCACCACACCCGTCACCGTGTGCTGCCACCTTTGGCTACACCACCACCTTCATTTCACCCCCTCCACCTGAGGCACCCTCCACCACCTCAATCACCCCTCATTCCCTCTCCTCTAGCCTATACCACCATCTCTCCACCTCTCTTCTCCCTCCACCGTTGGTGCCGTCACCGTTGTGCATCGCCGCCGGTGTCATCACCATCCTTAGGTGGTACTCTAACCTTCTCAGCCCCTAAACCCATTTTATACAAGTATTAGCTATTTTTAATAGTATTAATAAGTACCTTCCTTATTATTATTATTATTATTATTATTATTATTATTATTATTATTATTATTATTATTATTATTATTATTATTATTATTATTTTTGTTGTTGTTGTCATTATTATTATTATTATTACTATAATACCCCGTTTTTAGAAACGTTAATTATAAATTAATAATCATATGATTAGTTATAATTATTATTTTCTAAGATTTAATATCAAAAGTGCTATTATTATTCTTATTATTATGATGGTTTATATATAAAAAAATCAGGTTAAAAGTTTATAGAAACCGACTACTTATTTTAATCCTAGTTTTTATCTGCAAATCTTCTCTGAATTATTTTATTAATAACCGCGATCCATAACTTGAAATAAATTCCTAAAATTTATCCTTGATTATTTTCATCTTTTTCGTTTTATTTAAATCTACCTCAAATCATATTATTTTTCTCTGAGTTATTTTTCTACCTGATATTTTAATTTATTCGAACTAAATTTAAAATAGGATATATATATATATATATAATATTTTTCTCTCTCTCCCTCTACCTTTTACTATCCCCCGTACTCTTCTGTCTCCCTTACTTTCTTACTTTACTCCATCTCCTGCATTTATACACAGATACACACGCTACTCTCCCGCACGCCACACTCCAAACATACCCCCAGCCCACTGTTCATCCCAGCTCCCCCCTAATACTTCGGCATCCTTCCCCGAGCCCCAACCAAACAAGACTCTTACACTCCCTCTCTGCAACACACGCATACACATGACACTCTACCACCCCAAACAACCCCTCTCCCTATTTCGTTTGGTTGCCTTGCATATAACACACACATACGCTCCTCAACCAACCCCAACCCCGAACCACTGTTCCTCCTAGCTCCCTCCTATTTTCTCTCAGCAACCCACCCCAACCAGCCCTCTTTGTCCATTTCCCAGCCCTTCCCATCCTCCTCCCCTCTCTTCTCTTTGCCCAGTTTTCCCAACCAAATAGTCCCCATGTAGCCACCCTCTCCCGCACCTCCACTTGCAGTAATCCATCGCCCAGCCTCCATCATCGCCCCTTTTTTTTCGGTTTTCCTTCCACCCAACCACCACCGCAGTACCACCCCGCCTGCACTAGTAACCAACACCCAACGTCCCTGCTACCTCCTCCATTCTTCCTGTAGCCACAACCAGCAACACCCATCCCTTCACCACCGGCCAGCCCTGCATCTTTCCGCTCGGTCGCAACCTGCACCACCACCATCTCCATCCCACCATCTCAATCTTGTCACTACCAGCCCCCAGCACACCACCCAACCTTCGCAGCCCTACACCCTTCCTTTTTATTCCCCTTTAAGCCGCACGCAACACCCATCACTCTACATGCTTCCACCACCACCGTCACCCATCAGCCTCCACCACCGCCGACCAGCCACCGATCTCCACCCCATCGGCCGCCACCCTTTCTTTCCCTGCCTCAACCTGCCAACCGTCTCACCCATCCAACCTCCTCACAACCCTCTCATTTTGGCTCGTGCAAGATCACGCTGCATGTGCAACGTGAGTGAATTTTTGTCCCATGAATTTTCAGTACCAATATTAAATGTAAGGGTATTTTGATAATTTAAAAAAATAAATATTTTTATGCTATAATTATTATTTTATCTGATAGATATTAATTCTGTATTTGTGGTATTATTTTTATGTACGAAAGTTTAATTAGCAAGACCTAATAAATTTTAGTGGATACTGTTAATTTTACGTTTTTGCTAGAATTCAGGTAACCGTTATACCTTACTAAAATGTCAAATATTACGTGATAGCACATTAGGATTTTTGGGGTATGGAATATGTTAAGCATGATTTATTTTGATATAATTATATATTAATTATTAGTATTATGAAAACGGATAAAATGAGCATGTTATCTGATATAAAATATTTCGGGTACAAAAGTATGATTTAAAAATGATTTTAATGACGGGGAAAGTATTTGGTATGATAATTATGTATATAATTATTAGTTTATCATGTTTAGATATAATTGTAGAATAATTAATAGGAATGTGTGCCCTAGGGGCAATTTGGTCATTTTTTATATTATGATATTTATCATGAAAATCATGTCTAACATGTATTATCTGTTGTTGATTTTGCGATCATATGTTTTGTACATTTCAAAAGTATATGATAGGATTTCATATGCAGAAATCCGTGTAAGGGCAAAATAGTCTTTTGATATGACTGATGATTTAAATTGTATTATAAATAATTAGATTATTTTGTATTAGCATTTTCATGATAGATTAATAAATACAATGGATTTATTATTTAAATAGTTGATAATCTGATAATTATTAGCTTCAGGGGCATTTTGGTCATTTTCATCCTAATGCACCCAAATGTGAATAATTGGACATAGGATGGCCTTAGACTTTTGGTAGGTTGACCTTAGTATTGACTTGGACTTTGTTTTATACCGTTTGCCGTATGGTTGACTTGGATAATTAGAAATAAAGGAAAAATGAATAAGTATGGAAATGAAAATAAATATGTAATGTGTTGAGTTCGAGTTACGAGTCAAATATTATAAATAAAAATAATTAGTCTAATATTTAAGAGTATAAACTAGGATGAAATTTAATAGGTCAATTTCTATCAAATTCGGACCTAATTAAATTTATACTAAACCATCTTAATAATAATAATAATAATAATAATAATAATAATAATAATAATAATAAATCTCCCAAAATAATCACTATAACTAATCATATATAATTATCAATTTATAATTAATGTTTTTAAAAATGAGGTATTACGAAACCCGTATTCGTATTTATAAAATCTTCTTTCATTTTTAATCACCACTATAAATGGTTTTGACCTTGTGATTGATATAAGAATGCTTTGGTAAACGAGACTTATGCCATTTATTATGGGAACACCCAATATTTTGACTATATGCTTCCGCTATAAATCAAAAAAATTCTATAGTAAAATTTGGGGTGTTATAATAGACTTTCACCAATACAAGAATACAAAAGACCAAGAAAATTGAGTAAATTCAAAAAATAAAAAGAAACATAAATTACCTATATCTAGATTTAAATTTTCATCTCAAGGTCTTTTAAATTAGTCCATGACAATGATGCTAACAATTTAATATTGGCCAAATATATTGGTATTTAAAGCATCTTTTTGATAGTTTTAGCACTAGTAAATAATAGTATCGTTCTATACCAGAAATTGATAGGATTCGCCTCTATTTAATTAGCTCAAAAATAATAAAAATAAAAACCCTAAATCACAAATAATAATAATAGTAATAATGCTAATGGGGATTATTAAAATAGAAAATAATAAATAATAAACTAAATAAAATAAAAATAATGAATAACCATAATTATGATAAATATTGGAAAATCGAAATCTACCACTAGATTAGGTCAAAATATAATATTAATTTCTAAGTCATTATTTAATCATGAGAAATAGATGGACCAAGTTGTATACCAAAAGTAGGTTCATACACCTTATATTACTTTCCTAAAATAATTAAAAAAACCCTATTATATACTAGTAGAATAGCAGCAACAAATGGCTCTTGTATTTAACCAGATTTAATGCATCAAGTATAATTGGAGTCATATCAATCTAAATACTCAAATTAATACACTAAGCATATCTAGTTGTATTTTCATTCTTTGACCTACACATATCTAAACGTTGTACTACTTTGGTTATAATCACAAAACTATTAGGTAAATTATTATCTAACCTCTACAATTTATAAATATAAATTCTAGTATATTCATATGGCCATTTTGTAGGTAAATAATCTTATATACTGTCATTATGAGAAAACCAGAGTAAGGCATGCACCATATAAATTATACCTGACATAAATATATATATATATATATATAGGAATCTACTTTCGGCGACTGATGTTTTCACCAAGGTAAAAGAATCAAGTAAAAGCAACCGAAAAGCAAAAACGGAAGATGACAAAGGAATCTGTGGCAAATGACGATCACGCGGATTATTGTTACTTTCCCTAGGTTACTTTTACTGTTTGTACTTTTACCCTTGTACTATTCAAACTTTTCCTGTAGATAGTACTGTAGACAGTACACTTTTTACTATTTACTTTTTGGTGGAGTCCTGAATCCACTTTTCAAATTTGTCTTAGTCTGACCCCCTCTTCTATAAAAGGGGCCTTGGGACTTAAAAGCTAGGGGTCGGCATTTGGAGAGGCAAAACGACCCATAGAAAATTCCTCTGTACTCAAACTTCAAAATCAAATAAAATTCCAAACTTCTATCCTATCTATCCATTTCCCTCATTTATTTGTTTTCTTTTCCGCTGTTTCTAACTATCTATCTATCCTCCCCTGCTTTCTTATTTATGTTCCTCAGGTTATCCGTCTGAATCCCGAGATCAGCTCTTGAGAGGGGTAAGTGTGCTATCTTTCTGACTTTGTATGTAGGCTGCGAGGTGAGCTCCTGTATCCTGTTAGCCGGTAAGTCCTATAAGTCCCAGGAGAGGCAAGGCAGATCATTGCTAAGTTATAGGAGGGTGAAAGCTTCTTGCATACAAATTGGATAGAGACATGCATTTATTTCGATCTTCTAGTTCTTCTAGTTCTGATTCTAGACATGACATAGGACCTAGAGACTCAAACAGACAAACTGAAGAATATGAATTTGAAAACTTTGAAGGATCCATAGATACTTGGAAACTTCCCAAACTTCAAAAGGAAATGGTTTATAGAACCTCAAACTAGCATATTCTTTCAACAAACTATGTTATCAAAATGGAAGAACGTGACCTTCAAATTAGCAAATCTTTAGAAACAATTCAACTTTTAACAAAGAAATCCTTAGCCAAACATATCAGAAAAGGATTTAACTATATCCACTTAGGATTAGTTCAAGTTGGATTCAAATCTTTGACTAGAGAAGGCTTGAACACGTCTATCTTAGCTGTACTTAGGGACGCTAGGATGTTAGACTTTACGGATTCTTTAATAGGAACTGTAGAATCAAGTCTTTGTTCTGGTTCGATATTTTTTAATTGCTTTCCAAACTTTGCTCCTTCGCTTACTGATCCTAATATATTGCATGCTTTAACTCTTCAAATTAAAACACATGGATATCAAATGTTAGAAGGATCTATTCCTGTAGCAGTAATCTATAGGATACATTACAAAGTAGTGAGAACTGCCTTTGGCACGGAAGCAATTACAAAAATTGAGAACGGTGAAACCTTAGTCTTGCAAACGGATATAAAAAGATCAAACACTGTCATTCCCAAAACAATAAAATGGAATGAAGTAGAACTCCCTGAGGAATGGACTCTAGATAAGGCACAACCTCCCCAGGAAGAAATTAGCAAACCTGAAATTCCGAAACTAAACACAAATCTGAATAGGATAACCCAGTTCGATGACGGAACTGTCAAACTTAGTTTTAGGAGGAATCCAAGCCTTAAAATTAAGGATGATGCCTCGACATCTTCCACAATTAGTTTAGGAAATGTTTCGAACCTTCCCAAAGCTATAAACCTAGAAGAAAAAATGCAAAAGAATAGGAATTCCGTAGACGAAACACCTAGAACTTCGTTTAAAGGTGAAAACTACCAAACTAGAATTCCTAAAGCAAACTATAAAAAAAAGGAAGAAAAGGAAGAACAAACAAGTGATGAAGATGAAACCGAATCAACTCCTCATTCTCCTAGAATATCTGACATAACAGATAATCAATTAAACGTCCTTGAAAAGGAATTTGTGATAGATAAAGAATTCTTTAGAGACAACTTTTATTCAGAGAAAAATACAGCCAAAAGAAATTGGTTTATCAAAAATCTGGCAAAAGAAAGTCGTAGCCTTCAAGAAGACTTCTACAAATTCATAGCTGACAACAAATGTAAAATCATGTTTTTCAATTGGTTAGAAATTGAATTAAAAAACAATGGTATTGACCCGAAAAGGTTAAAACATTCACCATTCAAATCTGCAAAACCAATAACCACTCGAACAAAATCAAAAGCTTGGAAAACTGATAGAGGAATAGTTGAAACAGAACATCCACCTCTACAAAACATTCAAATGCCTGCAGGGGAAAACACCCTTGAATTACAACCTTTAAGATTGCCAAAAGATGATGAGGTAGAAAACACCAAAAACATTGTGTTACAAAACAACTACACAAACGTTCATCTGAATACTATTGGCAACCAATTAACGAAACTGGATAAACAAATTCAAAAGACAATACTCCAGGCAATTCAAACTGTTTCATAAAATAAACAACCCGAACCTAAGAAAATGCCTATATTCAAACCTTTTGAATTATCAAAATCCAGCCAAAAAGAAACCCAAACTGATAAAGATGAATTCATAACAGCAATTAAAGAAAAACTAAATCTAATTGCTCCTTCAACTTCGTCTAGCCAAAATTAGGTCCCTGACACACCTGATCAAGTAGCCCGAATTAATATGATCAATGAAAATGACCAAACTAAATCCAAAGAAGCCCAAGAACAAGAACTTGTTCTAGCCTGTTTGGATATACCGTCATCTTCTAGATCAATGGTAACAAGACAAACAACGCTAGACCTTAGTCTAGAAACTAGGCCCAATAAACTAGTTCAGCCCAACTACAAAGCCAATTCACTGTATGGATGGAATATAGATGGACTGTCGGAATACCAAATCTTAGGCCTATTTGTAACACCCCCAAAATTCACTACTGATAATAGCAGAAGCAGATAAACAAAACGTGAACTTTGGGAGTATTACCGCCACACTTAGTACCAGACCGGTTCACTCATACCGTTCCAGTACCAAGTGCTAAGGCTAAGAAAATGAAATACAATTCGAAAGACATTCAACATGCATAAATTAGAGTAAATTGCAAGCTTCAGCATATTTAAATCAGAGTAGCGCATCAAATCGTTTTCTGGAATAAAATCCACCAAGGGTGGTTACTTTAACAACGTTAACATTTAAACTGAGAAATTAAATGAGAAAGAGAAAAAGCCATGATACCAGAAAATTCCTTACTCTCCTTCCCGTAACCCACTTGAGTAGCACTTGAAAATACCTGCAAGGGCACTGCCCATTGAATAGGCAGGGGCCCCATAAAGGGAATCCCTTCAGTACTACGGTACTGAGTAACCCTTTAATACCACACTTAAAGATAGGCCCGCATACGACACATAATGCAAGCCACACACATATAAATAATGGGAGATGCATACATAACAATGACAAACATAATACTTTATAAGTCACGATCGATACTTTGGGCCTTAAGCTATTATTCTGTTATTAATCCATTAATATCATATTTTATATCCATGTGAGTACGAGAACCCCACTATTATAGCCGGTGGACCAGAAAGTATATACTCAGGGCAGAACGCCTCTGACCACTATTATTGCCGGTGGACCGGAAGATAAACACACAGGGCAGAACGCACCTGACCACTATTATTTGCCGGTGGACCGGTCTGGCCCCGACTCACATGGTGTTCCACTATAAGTGATTAGTATTTTTCCATAATCTTATTCACATACATAACTGATTTTATTGAGCTCGGGACCCCCACTATTATTGCCGGTGGACCGGAATATATATGTAATCATCATCCAGGGCACAACGCTCCTGGCCACTATTATAACCGGTGGACCGGGATATATATAACTCATCATCCAGGGCACAACGCTCCTGGCCACTATTATATCCGGTGGACCGGTACTCATAATCACACACCAGGGCAACACGCTCCTGGACCACTATTATAACCGGTGGACCGGTACGCAATATCATAAATCATCTGGGCCCGGCTCATTAATATTCCACTTTCAATTATCGTATCTTTCCTTTCTTTAATCAGCACATCAATCATATTTATTTGCCTCGATTGGGAGATCGATAACCCGGGACACAAAGGTACACCGGTCGTACCGGTGCATATCAGCTACACAGTACCCTTTAACCATGAACCCAAGGACGCAAAGGTACCCTGGTCGTACTGGTGCATAAAGCTAACTCAGTACCCTACCGACAAGGACACCTAATCCATAAGTATGCATACCCCCTAACTAGGTCCGTAGAGCTAGGAAGAGTAAGATATAGGGTCTGGCTGGGGCACAAAGGCACACCAGCAAATACCAGAATAATCGTGGACTAAACCACGTCCTTAGGGTAGCGACCCCTAAGGAGTCACCATTCCCGATCTCGAGGTCTTTCACTTTAAGTAATAGTGTCTTAATTAAGGTGATCACAGAAAGCACGATGATCCGATACTTATTCACTTTCAATCGTTTCGATATCATTAATCGTTTCTTATTCAGAGGATTATCTAGGATGTCACAGAGAAACCATCAAGGCCATACTAATCATTAGATACTCTTACTTGGCTAATCAGCATTATTTAATCATATTAATATTCCACAATATCAAAGGCATGGCAGGTACAAACCACTCATTTGCCCTTTACTCATATAATTGTTAAGTATCCGTTCCTTACTTGATAAACTACCACATTACCCTTAAGGTTGCATAATTACCAAATTGCCCTTTGTCCGATTTAGATTACCAAATTATCTCATACACTTTTTAGATCATCATTCACCCCTCATAATTACTATACTTATCATATTTCCCTTTTGGTTGGTTATATTACCAAATCGCCCTTCTCCTTTGTTATAATTACTAAATTGCCCTCGAGTTGGATAAATTACTAAATTACCCTCCTTCATTATCATGATTACTATTTTGCCCCTTTAGTTGGTTAAACAATTATTACTTTACCCTTTTATCAGCTAAATTACCAAATTGCCCTTTAGTTGAATAAATTACCAAGTTGCCCTTCTCCTTTATCCTAATTACCATTTTACCCCTCTCAATTATTTTAATTGCCATTTACCCTTTTTAATTATCACAAATCCCAATTTACTCTTCTTCATAATCACCAATATTAATTTACCCTTTTTCATAATCAAAATTACTATATTACCCTTCTCCATTATTAAAATTACCATAATGCCCTTTAGTTGGTTAATTTACCAAATTACCCTTCTATAGTATCATACTTATCCAATTGCCCTTCTACAATCATAATTTAATTGCTAAATTATCTTTTGTCGTTATCATAATTACCAAGTTACCCCTTACTCCCAAGTTTATCATAATATCCTTTCTTTTACAAAATTACCATTTTACCCCTTACATCCAATTTTACCATAATATCCTTTTATTTATGAAAATTACCACCATACCTCTTTTACTTTACAAATTACCATTTTACCCTTTTACATCCAAGATTACCATCTTTATCTTTCCTTACATAATTACCATTTGCCCTTCTTTTCCAATTTACCATATTACCCCATTTACTTACAAATTTCCACTTCGCCATTCACTTATAAAATTTACCATATTACCCTTTACTTATGAAATTACGATTTTGCCCCTCTACCTCCAAAATTACCATAATGCCCTTTTTACTTGAACAATTACCATAATGCCCTCCTTCATCCAAAATTACTATTTTAGCCCTACTTCCAAAATTACCATTTTACCCTTCTTTCTCACAACTTACAATTTTATCCTTTACTTGTAAATTATCATTTGGCCATTTAATTATAAAATTACCATATTATTCTTTTGTCTCAAAAATTACCGAAATACCCTTCTCCACTTATAGAATTTCCACTCAACCCCTTTATTCACCATTTTTATGAATTTTCTAACACTGCATAAAATAATGATATAAATACTTCATTTTTATTATCTAAGTCCACCAACTTGTCATTTTTCAACATAATACTCATTAGCAACTACACACATTGATTTATATACCTCATAAGCATAATTACTAAAATACCCTTAAACAATAACATCATTCATGCATTAACAACATGGTACATCATAAACAAGTATTTAACATTTCTATCCATATTCCAACTCCTTCTTTATTTAACCTACCTACATATGGCATAAAAGTTATCATGCTATTTCTTTTTAACAAACAATATAAGAAACCATAAACATATCATGCTAAGCATACAAAACATGCATAAAATCATACTAAACCCTAAATGTGCTAGCATGCGTTTTTCCATATATTTAAGGGAGGATTAACGGTTACCTTAATCACGCAAAATATCAAATCTTACCAAGCATAATTAGCAACTCAACACCTAAAAATAATATCCATCATACTTATGTTAGAAATAAGAACCAAAGCATAAAAATTTATAAATTTTAATTATCAAAACACTTAACATAAAATACCATTTTACCTTAAAAATTATCCAAACTATTTTTAAAATGAAGGGGAGCTCACGCTGCATGGGCAGCGTGAGTTTCATGCAAAAATAAGGGGTGGAAGGGTTCAAAGGGGGTGAAGGAAGCAAGATTCATCATTTTCGGGTTAGGGTCTTTAGGCTAGAAAAGAGGGTGGTTAGGGGAGGTTCTAAGGGAGGGGAATGGTGCAGGAGTGTAGAGGGGGTGCAGGTGGAGGCTAAGGGTGGTTTCGAGGCGGCGTAGGGCGGCGGAGACGGCGGCGGCAGGGCGGCGAAGTTGGCTGTCGAGAAGGGTCGAGGGCGAGGGGCTGTGAAGGAAGGAAAAGAAGAGGGAAAAATGGAGGGGTTCAAGGGCTATTCTCGGCTAACTAATGGATGGTGGTTGTAGAGGGGGTTGCAGGGTGTCGAACGGTGGGTTGGGTGGCGGCATAGGTGGCCGGATGGCGGCGGTAGAGGCGGTTGCAGGTGGCTTGGCGGTAAGGGGAAAAGCTGGGAAGAAAAGGGAAGAGGAGGAGAAAGGGGGAAGTGCAGGGCTCGAAGGGGCTGCGTGGTGGTGCAGGGTGGTAGTAGACGGCGACAGAAGGCGGCGCAGGGCTGGGCTTGGTGGTTCGAGCGGCGGTGAGAAGAAAAACGGGGAAAAAATGGAGGGAGAAGGAAGGAGATAAGAGGGAGCTCGGGAAAGGGAGTAGGGCTTGAAAAATGTGGGAATGAAGGGCTTGGGAGCTGAAGAAAAAGAAGAGGGAGAAGAGAGGGGGCAGGGCTGGCCGGCGAGAGGGTGCAGGTGGCAGGTGGCGGTCGGGTGGCAGGGGAAAGAGGGAAGAAGAAGGAAGGGAGAGGGTCACGCGTGAGCTGTGGTCCAGGGCCAATTTGGCTCAGAAAAGAAAGAAAACGACGGGGGAAGAGAGAGAGGGAGAGGGAGGAAGGCACGGGAGCTGCAGGGCTGAGGTTGCAGGCACGCTCGAGGGCTGTTGACAAACCAAACTGGCTCGCGAGCTTTTTGGGCTCGGCTCGTTAACGGCTCGGCTCGGCTCGGCTCGGTTCGCTTATTAAACAAGCTTAAAAATTTGGCTCGAGCTCGGCTCGATTATTAAACAAATCAAGCTTGAGCCTAATAAATTTAGGCTCGAGCTCGTTTAGAATGCAAAAGCTCGTGAGCTCGGCTCGTTTACCACCAAAGCTCGAGAGTCGGCTCGTTAAAAGTTCGGCTCGACTCGTTAAAAGCTCGGCTCGTTTATAAACAAACCAAACTCAAGCTTTTTTTTAGGCTCGTTTAGTAAATGAGCCAAGCCCAAGCCTACCCCGGCTCGGCTCGATTCGGTTTGTTAACAGCCCTACGCTCGACCATGGCAGAGGGCGCTGGTCGGGCGTGGGAGAAGAAGAAGAAGGGGAGAAGGGGCTGGCTGCTGGACCGGTGCAGGAAAGGAATAAGGCAAGCCGGCCAGTCCAGGGGCAAAAGAAAGGAGGCAGGCTGGCGTGCTGGGCGGGAGAAGGAGAGGCTGGGGGACGGCCTGGCCCAACGCGCGAGGGAGAAGGGAGACGGGCCTGGCTCAGCGGACGGCCCAAGGGAGGAGAAGGAAAAGAAAAAAAAAAGAAAAGAAGAAAGAGGAAAAAGGGAGAAAGGGCAAAAAGGGGAATGGAAAAATAGGAAAAGTAATTTAATTTAATTTATAAAATCATAAAACATAATATTCTTGGTAAATTATTTAATTTAATAATTTAATTTATTATAATCTAATATTTTAGTTTAAAAAGGATAAAGTTGGTAAAATATTAATTTAGAAAATTATTTAAATAAAATAATATGATAAATAGCAAAATATTTATTTTTAATTTATTAAATACTCGTATTCAAATTTACATACTCTGAAATCCATAAAATAATTAAAATAAATAATTTTACAAGCTAATTTTATTTCAAATAAAGTTATTTATTAAAATATAGGTTTTTGAAATTTTGGGGGATTACACTATTACAACAAATGACTATGGCTGCAAACGCTTATAAAGCCCAAATGAACACCTCTGACAAAACCATAGTAGAACTCTTGATAGCAGGATTCTTAGGACAATTAAAAGGATAGTGGGATTTTAATTTAACAACAAACGAACAAATAGACATAATGGAAGCCATTAAAATAGATGAAAACGAAGAAATCATCTTAGATAATGGAGAACCAATGTCTGATGCTGTAGCATCCCTGATTCTAGCAATTTCTTTACACTTTGTAGGAGACCCTTCACACCTGAAGGACAAAAACACAAAGCTTCTGTCAAACCTTAGGTGCAAAAGACTTAGCGACTTCCAATGATACAAAAACACCTTCCTAACTAAGGTAATGCTTAGGGAAGATTCAAACCAACCATTTTGGAAAGAGAAATTCTTAACTGGTCTACCTCCTATATTAGGTGAGAAAGTAAGAAACAAAATCAAAGATGCCCATGGAAACCAAATTCCCTACAACAAATTTACCTACGGTGAACTTATTAGTTTTACCGAAAAAGAAGGTTTAAGAATCTATCAAGACTTAAAACTTCAAAAACAACTCAAATGGGAATTAAACAAAACAAAACAGGAACTAGGATCATTTTGCAAACAATTTGACATTCTAGGCACTTCAAATAAATCAAACAAATGCTCTGGAAATTGTAAAACCAGTTACCACAAAATATCAAAGCAAAAATATTTACCTGCTCCAAAACAACAGAAACAAATTCCCTATTACCAAAAGTCAAAACCTAAAGGGAAAAAACAAATAGGTTCTTCTTCAAATAATAGATTTAAAAACTACAAATGTTACAAATGTGGAAAACAAGGTCATACTCAAAGATTCAGTAAAATGAATACACAAATCCGAGAATTAGACTTAGACGACGAAACCAGAGAGAAAATCCAAAATATCATGATTTCCTCTGAGGAAGAAAACGAAAACCCAGAATTAGATGAGCTCATAACTGAATCATCTTCTTCTTCATACCACTCTTCTGACCAGAAGGAAGAGCCTATTGAAAGCCAAGTGAATGTATTGACCAAAGATCAAAAAATGGTTTTAGACATAGTTCATTTAATTCCTGACCCATTAAGACAAAATGAATACTTAGAAAAGCTAATGGAGTCAATTGAACAAGATGAACCACCAAAACCGATAAAGTCAAACATTCCACAGAAACCAACAAATAATTATGACTTAACAAAAATTCTCAAACGACAACAAAAGGAAAAGAATTTAATTCCAACTACTTCAGATTTACAACAGGAAATCAAAGAAGTAAAAAGGGAATTAAAATTGTTAAAACAAAAACAGGAATCAGATAGTTAAACCATACAAAAGATACTATCTAATCATGTTCAAAACTCACCTCAGAATCTAGCGAAAATGAAAAATCTGAAGATGAACAAAGTTTAGACAAATTAGTTCAGGAGAATTTCTTCATATGCTAAAAGAAATTACTTCACGCAAATACATCATCCGAATAACCCTTAGGTTAAGTGATGGCTCTCAAATTAACACAGTCACACTATTTGATACCGGTGCCGACTTAAACTGCATCAAAGAAGGAATCATACCTAGAAGATTCCTTTCAAAAACCAAAGAGAAACTGTCTGCAGCAAACAACTCCAGACTTAAGATTAAATATAAATATGAGGCAGATTTAATTTGTAATAACTTACAGATCAAATCAACCTATTTAGTAACCCCAGACATTAGTCAATCGGTTATATTAGGAACGCCTTTCATTAATTTAATCACCCCTTACAAAGTAGGTTTGTCAGGAATTTCTTTCAAATCAAAAGGAAAAAAAAATACTTTATCCTATTTAGAAATCCCCAGGACTCGAAACCTAAATCTGTTAAAGACAAACTTAATCTATGAAGATCAAATTAATCTCTTGATCAAAGGAAAAGAAAATGATCTTGATTTCTTAAAACAAAATGTCAATTTATCCCAAATCCAGAAGCAGTTAGAAACTAAACTGATTAAAGATAAGATTGACCAAATTAGAAATCAAATCGAAAAAGAGATTTTCTCTGACCTTCCAAATGCTTTCTGGTCTAGAAAAAACCATATGGTAGATCTCCCATACGAAGACACTTTTAGTGAGAGACAAATACCAACAAAAGCTAGACCTATTCAAATGAATTCAGAATTAATTAACCACTGCAAACAGGAGATAAAAGATTTAGAATCAAAAGGATTAATTTCTAAGTCTAGATCACCCTGGTCGTGTGCGGCATTTTATGTCAACAAAAATTCTGAAATTGAAAGAGGATCACCTAGGTTAGTAATAAATTACAAACCCTTGAATGATGCTCTCAAATGGATCAGGTACCCTATTCCAAATAAAAAATATTTGCTTCAAAGACTTTATTCAGCATTAATCTTTTCAAAATTTGATTTAAAATCGGGTTTTTGGCAAATTCAAATTAAACCAGAGGACCGATACAAAACTGCGTTTACTGTTCCTTTTGGACAATATGAATGGAACGTAATGCCATTTGGATTAAAGAATGCTCCATCTGAATTCCAAAGAATTATGAATGAGATTTTTAATCCGTATTCAAACTTTTGTATAGTATACATAGATGACGTACTAGTATACTCAAATAGTCTAGTTCAGCATTTTAGACACCTTAGGATTTTCCTTAGTGTTGCTAGGTATAGTGGACTAGTTATCTCCAAGCCCAAAATTGCATTAGCCCAAACTAGGATTAGATTCTTAGGACACTTCATCGAATCGGGTAGCATTAGGCCCATCGAGAGGTCCATAGAATTTGCATCCAAATTTCCAGACCAAATCCTAAACAAAACCCAGCTTCAAAGATTTTTAGGAAGCCTAAACTATATCTTAGACTTCTGCCCAAATCTAAACCAGATAGCCAAGCCTTTACACGACAGACTCAAAAAGAGCCCAAAACCTTGGACTCAGGCCCATACGGATGTCGTCAAATATATCAAAGCCCAAGTCCAGACCATTCCATGTCTAACCTTGGCCAACCCAAACTTTTTCAAAATCGTTGAGACAGATGCCTCCGAACTTGGATACGACGGTATTCTTAAACAGTCCCAAGCCCAAACACTTGAACAATATTTGGCCCAAACCAAAAAATCTTAACCCAAACCTGAAACAGTGATCCAATACACATCCAGACACTGGACCCAAACCCAATAGAACTATTCGACTGTCAAAAAAGAAATATTCACAATAGTTCAGTCCATAACCAAATTCCAGTCCGATCTGCTTAACCAAAAGTTCTTGTTACGCGTCAACTGCAAATCTACAAAACAAATTCTCAAAAAGGACGTACAGAACGTCGCCAGCAAACAGATCTTTGCCAGATGGCAAGCGATCCTATTCGTATTTGATTTTGAAATCAAGTACTTAAAAGGCGAGGACAACTCACTCCCTGATTTTCTCACATGAGAATTTCTCCAAGGATGCTCCCAACCAAACCATGCCTCCTAGAAAGAAAGGAAAGGAGAAGGTTCAAGACATCTTGGCTGCAAAGCCAAAGATCAAATCATGGTATGAAGCCACCATGGAAGACGAAGCAGTAGCATCTGCTTCTCCAAACCAAGAAGCAAAAACTTCTTCAAACTTAGATGTTCAAAAGTGGGTAGAAAATCTTACCCAATCTCCTGAAGTATTTAAAGCACTTCAACAAATTAAGGAACAAGTTCAGAGTTCCCAACCTGAACGTAAAGGTACGTGTTCCTCAAACCCTGTTTACAAAATCGAAGGAGGAAATTTAATACCTCTCACTCCTTCAAAAGTGATTTCAAAAATTTCTTTTGACAAACAGGTTTCAAATTTTCTGGTCTTAAGAAGCAGAATTTCAAGGCTAGAAAATATTTTGGATATCAAACTAGCTTTTTAGAAAAAGGCTGAGTATTTTACAAAACAAAATTTTCAGATCATTTCAAACCTCAAAGATGGATTCCATCACCAGGATCCCTTCGTTTCCCTTCGGAAAATGTTTTCTGGTTGGGATTTCAAACCATGGGACGTGACTGCACCCCATGCGTATTTTAAGTCGATACTAGAGTATACAGGCTCAGCTTCGTTTCGAACCTTCAAATTACCCCAAACCAAAAATGAAGCCACTTACTCAACCTGTCAACTACACAGGGTTATTCTTCCCATGGATTGGGGTCAAAGTCTCAAATTACCTCGAAGACTTCCTGATTCATACAAATTTAGCCCAAACGTAAAATTGAATTTCAATTACTGGGATTATCAACAGGCTTGGTGGAATGTCTTCTTCACAGAAAATTCTAGAAAGTCACACTCCTGGTTATTGTTCTTCAAGAACTTCAACCAAACATATTACCCGGTCTGGTTCATTCGATGGTGGAGAGACTTCGGCGCCATCCCAGACATCCTGCCTGAACAGGTATCAAAGTCCCTTAACCTGTTCAAAAGCCTCTACAAACCTACAAAAGACGATAGGGTTTTGCACCTATCTTTGCCTTCTGCTCCAAATTATTCTGCCCCTGGGTATTCGCCTAGACAGCAGAGATCCATGAGATTGAAGGAGTCCCTACTTTGGTCCACCGCTTCAAAGTCAAATGGTGGCCGAAGTATCAAATGTTCGAAAAAGTCTCAGAACAGGCCGTTCGCAAACTCATCATCGACAAACAGCCGGCCTTTTCCTCAACAAATCCAGTCATAGCCAGATCTGAAGACTCAAAATATCTGGCCCAAAAGTCAGTTACGGCCGCCTAGCTCGCAGCCGCAAAGAATGAAGACGAGTACTTAGCCATACTGGGTGAAGTACTTTCACAAACCAAATAAGTAGAGTCTACAGCCGCATCTATTACACCAGAGCTAGACCTTGGTGACGAGAATGAAGACGACTGTTATGGGATACTACCTCCTATCCGGTAGATAGTACAAATACAGGTATCCGAGAAGTAGGCGTACTCGACAGCACGCATCAAACTTGTGGCAGACAAAGAATATTCCTGCCAGTCAAAAGTTAGTGTCAGTCATCCTCAAAAGGCGTAGGAATTTACTTTAGGCAACTGATGTTTTCACCAAGGTAAAATAATCAAGTAAAAGCAATCGAAAAGCAAAAACGGAAGATGAGAAAGGAATCTGCAGCAAATGACGATCACGCGGATTATTGTTACTTTCCCTAGGTTACTTTTACTGTTTGTACTTTTACCCTTGTACTATTCAAGCTTTTCCTGTAGATAGTACTGTAGACAGTACACTTTTTGCTGTTTACTTTTTACTATTTACTTTTTCGGTGGATTCCCGAATCCACTTTTAAAATTTTTCTTAGTTTGACTCCCTCTTCTATAAAAGGGGCCTTAGGACTTAAAAGCTAGGGGTCAGCATTTGGAGAGGCAAAATGACCCATAGAAAATTCCTCTGTACTCAAACTTCAAAATCAAATAAAATTCCAAACTTCTATCCTATCTATCCATTTCCTTCATTTATTTTTTTTTCTTTTCCGCTGTTTCTAACTATCTATCTATCCTCCCCTACTTTCTTGTTTATGTTCCTCAGGTTACCCGTCTGAATCCCGAGATCCTTGGCGTACATGGTATATATAATATCAATTAAAATAGAGTCAATGAATAATCTCATGAAACAAAGAAAAATAAAATTATATCTTAAACCCTAATTTAGGGTTTCATTCTATTTCATGGTAATAAATACTCAATCAATCATAATTATTAAATTAATTACACAAAAATACATATCTAAAAATATAAATTAAAAATAGAGGAGAAAATAATTGGAATTAATTATGGATAAAATATTAAAAATTTATTCAGATGAAAAAATAATTAATTTCGTTTGAAATTAATTCTACCAAATAAATTTTTTCTTTATTTATTCTCTTGACGGTGCCTTTAATTCCGTACAATTAATATTTTTTTGTTCGGTGTTGGCTAAATTACAACACTAACGCTGCTCCTCTGCATTCTATTCTGGTGCTCTCCTCGACATCTGCGGCTGGCTTTGCCTGCGTGCAAACACTCCCCTCTTCTTTCATTCTCTATGCAGCTCGCCTTCTTTTTTTTTCTTTGTTTTTGTTTCGTTCCTTTTTTCTTATTAATCTTGTGGCTGCTACTCTTATTTTGTTTCCTTTAGTGCCGTCCTCTAACTCTCCCCCACGTCAGCCCTACTTCCTTTTTGTGTAGCCTTCTTCTCTGTTTTTTTTCCTCCCGTTTCTTGCCAGGCTGGCTCTCTCTTATGCGGCTACCTTCTACCCCTTTTTTCTATAAGCGATTAAGCGTCAGACCTGTGGCTCAACTACTGCGTCTGTACTTCGCTGGCTAGGGGTGTGTATTGTCAGATATCTGTATCCGACCGGATATTTTTTTCGGATATCCGATCCGACCGGATATTCGATATCCCATATCCGAATCCGTATCCGAATATACCGGATATCCGAAATATTGGATCGGATATCCAGTCGGATATCGGATATATCGGATTATTGAAAAAAAAATATTCGATTATTAAATTTACATATATAATCTATAACTAAAAAAATTTTTCAGCATAAACACTTGTTTAAATATTTAGCTTGCATACAAAAAGATAAAATACATGATTAATCATATCCAAAAAAAAATTAACGATCAAGATTTGTGAACATTGGCGCTCTAGAACTGTGGAACGACCTAAGTTAAGAGGTTCAAAAAATTTAGGAGTTTTTTTTTCTGGTTTACGTGCTTGCGTGTGTATAGGTCGTGATCTATTTGACTATTTGTAGAGTATGGATATTTATTTTATACTTTAGTTTAGTAAATTATATTTGGACTCATGTACTATAGTAAAAAAATGATCCAAACTTGAAGATTGAAAGGAAAAAATCAGATTATAAATTAAATTATGCCTAAATATAACTCACTTATTCTTAAAACTGGATATTTTTTACGGATCGGATTATCTACTAAAAAATCGGATCAGATATCCAAAATTTCGGATCGGTTTTTTCGGGTACCGGATCGGTTTTTTGGATCCCGGTTTTTCTGCACAGCCCTATTGCTGGCTGCTGTTATCCCTTTTTAATCTTTAGACCTGTTGTTTTTCTCGCTACTTACCCTCCTTTGTGACTTTTGATTCTGTTGCTGCACTCGATGCTTTTCTTTGCTCTTCAGGCCTTTGGGCCCCGGTCCTTAGGTTATTAGTCCAAATGTTCAATTATTTTTTTAATTTAAAATTTTCGTGCAAAATAAAATTAATAAATAATATTATACTTTAAATTTTAATTGTCATCATTTTAACTCATATAATAAAATTTATACAATTATTATTACTTAAGTATAAAATTATAATTATTTACCTATATATTATTTAAATAAAATACTAAAAACTAAGGTTGTAAAGGTATAAAATATATCAAATATGAGCACATCATATATCTATCAGTAAGTATATCAATCGAAAGTAATATAGGGAACTTAAAATTACTAATTTATCGTTCACACATAGAGTAAATAATAACTCAAAGACTCTAATAGACTAAATCAACCTAGGCTACCAAAATAAAATAAAGAAATAATTGATAAAGTAAACAAAGAATTTTAGATAGAAAAAACTATACACTAAAAATAAATAAAATCTAACAAATATCAATTTAAATAATAAAAATTACCAGGAAATCTCGATGCACTTCTATCCAATTATAAAATTCAACTAACCAATTATTTGACCTTTCCGATTACCCACTACATGTCAACAATACTATTTCACTGACACTCTCTCTCGAGATACGCAATCTTATTGCAAAATATCACTCCTGCTATATTTAGTCAAATAATTTAATTAAAGAATGATTGTTTATGTTTAATTAATTAACTATCATTCCCTATTATTGTAGAAATTATATATTTGTTCTTACAACCCATTCAATTTCTGATTATGTAATTCAACCTAAAGTGGATAATTAGCTCTCATTTTCAACTCAACTTACTAAACTCTAATTACATACGACCACTCTAATCAATTAGGCACAACCATAAATAATTGCATAAAATACATAGGATAATTTATAAATCAAGCAATTAATTAATTAAAAATATAAAGAATAGGATTTCCTATATTTTCAGTAATAGATTGTAACAACATAACAATAATTGAAATAAATATAATTAAATTAAAAGAAGAATATAAATTACATATGAAATATTGAAAATAAACTTGGGATCCAAAATTGGACTTAAAAATACTACTATGCGGCTTTGTGTTTAACGTCGGTCTTGTTCTTGGTTGTTGCATTGTTTCCCTTTTCTTTCTTTCTTTCATTTTTTTTATCATTTTATTTGTAGAGTTATGTCGTGTTTTTCGATTATTTTTCGATTCTGTTGTTGGGTTGGGCACTCGGGCTTGTATGAATATATATGATGAGTTTGTATAGCTTAAGTTTCTCTTTCTTTATTTTATATCATTCCTCCTTCTTTGTAACATATGTGTTGCTAACTTTTTACTGATTTTTTGTATTTTACGGCTTTTCCATTTTCCTTTCCCTATACAAGAAATAATAGTTAGTAAATAAAACAATTTATCTTACAAAGTATTTTGAGATGCAACCTTAAACTCAATTTTTTTTCAGACTAAATTTGTAAAAAAAAACTTAAAATAAAAGATATACATCTCATTTTTATCTTTACATAATAATTTGAATAATTTAAATCCAAATTGGAGCATGAAAATTATGACCAAAATATATTATACAGTCAAAACCCCTATGCATTTTTCTTAATCTCAAAAATAATTTTAATTAATAAGATTTTCATCACTTAAACACATAATTATAAATAATATAAATAAATCAACATATTATTTAACTAAATAATCAAAAAAATTTAATTAAAAGGGTATAAAATAGCTAAAAATATATGTTCATCAAACGAAAAAGAAATGATAAGGTTTTAAATTATGAAGTGTAATTTTTTACATTTTCAAAAAATGGAGACATGAAAATGGTAATAAGAGAACATTTTTGGGATAAGAATGATGAATCAAACAAATTTTTTTATAAATTAGTGTTCATCGAGAAAGTGATATATACTTATCCTTATACGTTGGCTCAAATAATTCTTGCATATTAATAGACTAATTTTAGTTTTTACTGACAACATAAGTATACGGATACATTATCTTATCCTAAGGGTGTTGGCAAAGAATGATATCTGATGTACGTTTGTGAGAAGGTTTCAGTTCAAAATCTTGATAGGAGTATTATTTTCCAAATGTTGAATATGATTGGAAGTTCATCGATTATTCGATTCATTGTGTTGTCATATATATGTTACTATGGTGGTTTGTATTAAGCATAATACTACCACGACTAAGAATATGAACTAATAGAACTAGCAACGTGTTCTCTCTCTCTCTCTCTCTCTCTCTCTCTCTCTCTCTATATATATATATATATATATATATGTATATAGGCTCTTGTACAACCCATTATTTAAATTACAAACATAGGAATCTTAATAATCATTAGATCTAGAAGATTTAAAGGCCAAGATTAAAATAAATTTAGGTTAGGTATTTATTAAATTTGATCAAATAATAATATAATGGTTAAAATTGATTCCTATATATGTAAATTAGGAAGGGTTTGTATGAGACCTTTATCCATTATATATTATTACACCTCAATAGAGAGTGGGTTCTGATTTATCTTGAATTGGTGTTCTATTATTATTATTATTATTTGATACAAACAATCTACCTTTGAAAGGGAACCATTATATTGCTAGTCAGAATTAGTTCCATAGAGAAGGAAGATAGTCGAAAAGAGTGTGTTAATCTCTTAGAATAACTTTTTGTTCTTATTAATAACAATAGAATAAGGTAGGGGGTGTTGTCACATAATTTTATATTGGTATATGATCTATGATATAGTGCTTAGAATGTGTGTGGTCTCAATGGAAGGAATAAACTTGTATTTTTGGTGATCAATGATATACGTGCTAGCACTAAACTGAGTTTAATTACTTTTGTTTTCAATGACTATCTAGCTAGAGAGAAAGCTAATAATGTTGGTAATAAGGTTTTATGTAGGGATTATTATATTCAAAGCTAAAATTAATGTTGATCATATATAATAGGGTGGTGTTAGTTACACACATACTTTACTAGGTCGACACTCCTCAAAACCCATTATTTTTTGTTTGATTATTTTAGCATCTTTATTTCTTCATTCCTCTTCTCTTCTCTTCACCTCTCTTTTATCTCTTCCCCACTACTAATCTTTAATATTTAATTTACTCAATTGTTAATACAATCATTATGGAAAAAGAGAATAAAATCAACAGGTGAATGACTAGTCAAAATTAATGATAATGATTGTTTTAGCTTGGAAGAGCTCAATAAAATAATAGTAAATCAAATTTTACCCCTGAAAATATTAGATCCAATGGGTAAGTTCTCCGAATAACTCCATTTCATCTAGTTAAGTTACCCATTAGAGGGAAATCTTACAACTACTTCATCCGTTAAAGGGTAAGACTAATGGGTGTTTTACCGGTTATAAAATATTTTTGAATAGTCATTCACTTGTTGATCTTAAACTCTAGTGGACAAATTACCTAGAAATTCTCCTTTCATAAATTTTTGTTATTCATTTTTACATTTCTTTATTCCTCATAATTTTGTATTTTTTTATAAGTTACATAATAAAGATTTTTAATAATTGCGAGTCATTAATTTAGTGGGGTAAATGAATTGAAAATGCCATATAATATGGTTTTATATACTAAGAGTTCAAAAAAAAGGTAGGGTTTAGATATTTTGTGAGAGAGGTGGTGCATATAGAAGACAACCTTCAGTGAATCTATAAAGTGTTCGATCTGTCGAGCCTAAAATGTGTGGTTGTGAATTTAAGATATGTGTGGTGGTTGGAGACTAGTGGTAGAATATGGTCTACATAATCATATATTAGGAAAGTATTTGCAAGAACATTCATTTTCTTATCAATTATCACCTAAAGAACATGGGTTTTTGCACAAACTAACCGTGATAAACGTTAAACCAAGGGGGATTGTTGACAAGATGAAATGGGTTAAAGGGTTTAATACTAAAATTCTTAGGACAATCGTGTAGAATTTGATGGGACATATAATCATGAAACAATTATTGCACCACATGAAAACTAATGAATATCATTCATGATAACATTGGTTTCCTGACTCTAATGTGGTTAGTGATAGTGTGTTTGTGCATCTAGATTTCATTACTTTGTTTCATGTGCTTTCATATGTCATTTTCCTAGATTTCACATGTAAAATCAATAGATGTTGTTAGTTGTGTGTCTATTAATAAGAAATTTACCATTTCCTTAGCATTTATGATGAAGAAAAAGGAAGATAATTACGAATGGTTGTTTAATAAGGTAAAGAGATTTATGGAGCTTGATAAACCAAATGAGGTGATCAGTGATAGAGAATTGGGGTATACATAAACATTTTCTAAAGTCTTTCCTAATGTAGCACCATTCTTATGTAAATAACACATTATTAAGAATGTTATCTCTTATGCTAAAAAAAAAGAAGAAGAAGTGAAGCATAGCATCAGGAAAATTTCTCCTAAGCAGATAAAGGAAGATTGTAAGAATGTCTGCACTTGAGACATATGAGAATCACCTTCTACTTATGCATGAAAAATGGGGTAGAATTTCACATATGATACAATATGTGTATGAGACCGGGTGAATCCTTATAAAGAGTACTTTGTTTCTATAAGGGTTGATTTTTTTTAGCACTCTTGTGACCAACATGTACAAGTGTTTTGTTATAATATCCACATTCATTTAACTTATTACTAAATAAACATTGATTATATTTTAAATGATAATCATAAAGCGGAAAATGAACATAGCAAGGGTAAGAAATATATATCATCATTACATATGAGTTTTGACACATTATGCCCAAAGATTGACACATTAATAAGACTCCAAATTAATGAGGTGAAAAAAGATGAGATAAGTCATGTGTTATTATTACACATTACTCCATAAATGACATATTATTCTAGGATCTCACATCTATATGTCATGAAATGTTAGACTTGATTGAAGAGAAAAAAAAAAAGAGGTCAAATATGGTTGGTTCTAACCCTTTAAGATGTGGGTGTTATTTCAAGTTTACACATGATCCATCTTGTGCATTGGAGATATTTTGTTACAAACAAGTTCAATAACCCATTCTCATATCAATAGTGTATAAATTTGGAATACTTTCACTTTAGTCAGACAAAGTGAAGAAATATTTGTTATTAATGATTCAATTATCAATCCATCTATATGTCCCTTTACTTCTAATATTCTGACTAAGGTGTAAATAATTCTTGACCATTAATCATAATGTCTATGATATTATTCTAATATAATCAGTGACATTTTCAAACATGTTATGACAAGTTTGGTAGAGGTGGATGTCCAACAAATCAAAGGTCATCCTAATAATAACACAAGGAGAGAATCATGATAGTGAGATCACACATATTGTGATTATTAAAAATCATTGATGGGGAAAGATTGATCGATTTGAGGGTTTAGTCGTTCCTCTCTAACAGAGTTCACTCTTCACATAGTTGATTAGATCAAGGAAGAAATAGTAGTGGGATGAGTAGTACTATGAGGAATCTTTGACTACAACTCCGAGGCGGTGAAGAAGAATGATCAAATGTTAGAGTCATGACGTACATGCAATTGGCGGCTCATCAAGGATTGCATCTTATATCATTGATGCCACATTGTTTGATGGCTTATATGTATGAGTAAACCTCCAACAAAAGTGAGAAAAATACTTATAAATCCACATATATGCATAATTATAACATGCACACAATAAATTACATAACACTAAAATAAATTTTATAACTAATAATTAGCAATAAATAATGGTCTCCAGTAGTGTGATGTAACCACCTAGATGTATGCACCCAATCGTAGATGCTATCCCATGCTTTCTATACAAAAATATTAAAGTACTAGCTCCAATTTCCTGATCACTTAACTTAGTCAGATCGTTACCAATATCCACATTGATAATTGAGCATGTTGAGATAATTGTTTATAAATATCATGCAAGAAAACATGTACTACAAATAAAATAAGGCATAAGTGTAACACCCCAAAATTTACACTTTTTTTTAAAAGCAATACTCATAAATTAAAACCGTAAATTCTGGGGATGTTACCGCCACACTTAGTGCCAGACCAGTTTACTTCTACCGTTCCGGTACCAAGTGCTAAGGCTAAGAAAACATTATCAGTAACACCATACAAATTCAAATTTATAAAAATAGAAATCAGAGTACGCGTAAGTCTTACATAATTCGAAATACCGGCTATTGTTTTTCCAGATAATAACTAAACAACCTTAGTAAAATTTTTTCGACCATTTAAACATAATAAAAGATAACATGAATCATAAATAAAAAAAAACAATGGCCACGTCACTCTAAAGATTGATCCAGCCCATCTATCACTCGCCCCTCCTGATGTCCCATAGACATCGACAGCATCAAAGTAGGTATCTCCTACCTGCAACAAATTAGACGGGCCTTCTGCTCGTGGGAATGAGCAGCACCCATAAAACAGGTGATCAGTACGCTACGTACCGAGTAAGGTAACTGAATACTAAGGCCGACATATAACACATTAATTCATGCAGGCTAATGATCACATACAATTACAACCCACACATATGATACATAGAAGCATAAAGTGAAATCCATAACTTAATATCAGCAAGTCCACACATCAGGCCCAAAAAGATCTGGATTAGTGATTTAATCTCTCTTTTATCAAATGTCAATACACACCATATCTTTATCAATCCATGTGAGTACACGAATACCCCACTATTGTAACCGGTGGGCCGGTCCTACATAGGGTAAAAACCCTAACCACTATTCCTAACCGGTGGATCGGCTTGGTTCCTGTCCGCATTAGATCCATGCGAAAACAGGAACACCCCACTATTATAACCGGTTGGCCGGACACACATAGGGTAAAACCCTAACCACTATTCCTAACCGGTGGATCGGCTTGGCTCCTGCTCGCATGGTGTTCCACCGTAAGTAATTAATATTTTTTAATAGCATTAACGATCTGGTTTGTCTTTATTGAGCTCGGGATCCCGCACTATTATAACCGGTGGGCCGGATACACATAGGACCTCATGTCCTAACCACTATTATTATCGGTGGATCTGTCACACATAGGGTAAAACCCTAACCACTATTCCTAACCGGTGGATCGGCTGGTCCCGTCTCAATATCTTCCACTTTAAGATATTAGTGTCTTAAATATTTTATTCAAAAACATTTGACATTCACAAACATTTGCCCAAACATGCATGACTAAATCCATGAAAGCCCTAACTCCCATGCAACCCTACTCCATGCAAACCCTATCTCCACGTAAACCACATTTCCATGCAAATCTTAGCTCCCATGCAAACCCTAACTACACATGACCCATGCTTCCATGCAAACCCTAACTCCACGTACCTCACATGTGCAAACCCCAGCTTCACATATACCACCCTTCCATGAAAACCCAAATTCCTATGCAAACCTTAGTTCCACGTAGACATGCTTCCATGCAACTCAGATCCCCATGCAACATTAATTCCATGTAGGCATGTTTTTATGAAACCCTAATCCACATGCAAAACCCTAACTCCACATTAATTCATGCAAACCCTAATATTATGTTATTTTATGCACACCTTCAACTTCTTGTTATTCCATGCAAACCCCAGTATTATTCCCTTTCGTGCAAACCCTAACACCATGCCATCTCATGCAACCCTAGTACCATCCTCTTACATGCAAATCCTAATTCATATATCACTTCAGGTCATACATTAATGACATAAGCATACACATATTTTTCATGGCACATGACATTCATAATAACATACTTCAACTTCATAACCATATCACATGCATAATCAATAAGAATAGCGAACATAAAATACATAACATGTCATATTCATAATACATGCAAGCACATAAATGGCCTTAGTAAACCCTTACCTAAAACGTCACCGGTCTTGGTGCACACTCCTATTCCACTTGAGGGATTTGATTGGGTTCGCCTATTATATCAAAGCATACTAGAATTAGACTCTCTTATATAATTTTATTATCCTCTAACTTATTCCAAGATTTAGTTTTTAATTAAAATACTACTACTTAAAAATTAACCATAGAAACAATTACATTTAATTTATTATTTTCATTCGAAGAGGTTGGTGATCTAAGGGTTTCTATCCTTCACCCAAAATAGAAATGATAGTATAATAATGACGATGATAATAATAACAATAATAAGAATAATAGTAATAAAAATAATTAGTAATATAAATAAAGTATAATAATATTAATGATACTTTTTATAAGTAGAATATTAGATATTAATGATATCAAAATTCTTAAAATTAAAAAGTTGGATTTCTAACCATCTCACAATGATAAACATAATACTATTCAGAATTGTGATAATAAAATTAATAATGTATATATACTTATATTATATTTTAATAAAGGTAATAATGATAATATAATTAAAATAATGTTGAAAAATGTTAATAATGTTAATAAAATTAATAAATTCGAGGCATAATTAAAATTTAAGGCCTGTGTTCTTCCAGTAATAATCACAGTATCAAAAAAATAATTATACTAATAATAATATTATTATTAATATTATTAAGAATAGCATGAATTATGTAAAAATCTAAGTAAATAGGTAAAGGCTGAGATAATTACTGTATCTTACTCAATAATACTCCCAGACCTGTAAACAAAATTTTGAAATTAGAATACAGTCAATATTACTAATGATAATAATTATAATAATAATAATTAAAGTTGAATTAATACTAAAATTTAGGCTAAAAATAGAATAATTATCAATAATTCAAAAATAAGTGTTTAAAATATCTAGGGTTTCACCTTGAGTCGGAGGATGTAGGTGGAACCGGCGGTGGCTTCCGGAGGTGGCCGGAAAATGGATCTAAGAGGGTTAAAAGTGAAGAAAAAGAGGTGAGGGGGAAGGAGAAAAATAAAATAAATCTATGGGGCTGTGGAGGAGATTTATCAGGAGTTAATGGTTGGTTTGGAAGGTGGTAAAAGCGGCCGATGTGGTGGTGGCTGGCGTTTCAAGGTCTCGGGGTGGAATTTTCTTGCGAGATAACTAGTCAACTTTGCACGATTATGGAGGCTTGTACTAGGTGAATCGAAGGTCTTAGATGGTTTAGTTAATTAGAGGGTGCTGCAGGGAAGAGACTGGAAGTGAGAAGAGGCGACGATGATGGATATAGGAGGAGAACGAGGCGTCTAAAGTTAAGGTGGAGCACAGACTGGTACTTAGAGTTTCGGGAAAAAGGAAGCTCGATTTCTGGCCAAATGTGGGGTATTTATAGTTGTGGAAGGTAGGCTTGGGTTGTAGAGGTTACCAGAAGATCAATTTCGGTGGGAAAATGGGTTGGTTTTGCCGTCGGTCGAGCGGCACAAATTCAAAATTTTTCCCGACCTTCGAGAGGGAAATGGGGGCAAACGTGAGGAAGAAATGGAGAGTGGGGCAATTCAAATGGAAGGGTGTGTCGAGAGGAAGAAAATGGGCGGGATAAATTCCGGTCACGCCACGTGTGGCCGGCGGCACCATTTTCGAGGAGAAAGGGAGCTAGCGGTTATGGCGTTGGGCGGGAGGAGGAAGAAGAAGATGGGGGAGGCTGGACCGGGCAGTTCGCGGGAGAGAAAAGAAAGAAAAAGGGAGGGAGACCGGGTGGTTCGGCGCGAGGTGGGGGGAGGGTTAAATAGAACGACGCGTTTAGATGTAAAAAGGGATAATGAACGGCGTTCCGAGGCTGTCGCGCAACGGTAAAAATGTGATGATCAAAACGTCGCATTTTAGTGTGAGAAGGAAGTAAAACGCAGCGCAACGAAGGAGGGGGGATGACGATGACGCGCGGGCCAGACCGCGCTGAAGGAAAAGGAAGGAAAAAGGAATTGGGTCGGCGCAACAGGCCCAATTCGGGGAAGAAAAAGAAAAAGAAAAGAAGAAGAGGAAAAGAAAGAAAAGGAAAGAAAAAGGAAGAAAGAAAAAGGGAAAAGGGAAAAAGGAAAGGAGAAATAATTAGGTTAGGGCCAATTAAATATATCTGAATATTTAGGATATTTAAAATTAATAATATTTAAATAAAATAATTTTTAAATCCCTTTTTAGGCTTAAATAAGCTTTTTAAAGGATTTTTCCAAAATTTCCATTTTAAATTAATAAATCCCTCAAATTTTATTTAATGTTATTAAAATTAATTTGAAACTATTTTATCTTTCTTAATTTGAATAAAATAATTTATTTAAATAATTTCCCAAATTAAAATCCTTAATTAGATAATATACCCAAATTTCCTTTACTTAACCTATTTATAAAAATTTCTTATTAATTTTCCCTAATAAATTTCCTTTTATTTTAATAAAATAATTTATTAAATTAAATTTTTTTTAAATACAACCTTATTTAAATATAATATTTAAAATTATAAAATTTCGGGGCATTTCAATAAGGCTCATCGTTAGGAACTCACTCAGCTGTAAGCTTAAAAAAAATATCGTCCAATGTGACTAAGGTACCCTTCACAAAAACTTACATTTACCATCACCTTACGTTCACCATAAATGTTTGCAAAAAGTTCCATAATATTAACATCACTAGGAAAATGATTTCTAGTACACTTATACCCACGAGAATTCAGATCCATAATGTATATTATGCCATATAGGGTAATGGTCATCTTAACATATAGATGTTAGATATTGTTGGTCACTAGGTGTCACCTCTCAACAAAAGTGGGGGTGAGTAAAGTATTATGGTGACCAAAGTATGTGTCACATATACGATTCTATCCTATGGTCTTGATGTAATTAAACACAAGACCTATGCCAACATAATCCCATTGAATTCTTCTCAAGCTTCTTATCCTTGATAGAATCACCATCACTCGGTTTGGTTCCTATAATAAAAATAATATTATAATGATGAATTACATGTAACAAATATTAACTAATATGTATAATAATAAAAAATTATGTGATGATTATTCTATATAATGTATGCTACATGAACCTTAAAACTAGTCTAAAGTTTGAGAATTAGTGGACCCCAAACCTATAGGTCTTGTCAATTGCCAAGTGTCATATGTTGCTGATGTAGAAGCATATCCCATTGTACGTCCAGACCTACTAGTGTCGCCAAAAGCTACCTCAGTATAGACAACATAATCCTCCACGTGTGGCATGTGTTTTGTGTTTGAAGTATAAGGCACTTTCCCATGCTCTATAGAAACTTATGCTCTAACACTAGCGATGATCGTCCTCTTTGTCACCCTAGTGGTAATGGGAGTAACTTGCCTCATATCCTTACCCTTGCCTCCTCTATCAACCATCTTCCAATTATAACAAAAATATAATCAATAAATATTATGATCTAGGTTTTAAAGTGTTTCGGGGTTTGTGGTTGTTTACTTATATCCGCAAGCATCTAAATGCCATCGTAGCAAAAGATGGTCATATCCGTAGGGACTTCAGTGATAACTACTAATTTTCATTATTTTTTACTATCTAAATAGATTAATTAGAAATGGATGGATGATAATCATAGGAAAAAATGATGGAAATGATGGATACTACTAATTATGAATTCAATCAGTTAGAAACAAGCCTACAATCAAATTTCAATTATAACTCCAATGTAGTTTGATAAATCAATCTATCTTGTTTTGGATTTGTTCAATATGTTAGAAACAATTAGACAAAATTAACCATTAATCTCTTTCAATGACTAAAATTCATGCTTAATTAAATCTAAAAACCTATTTTCATAGTTATAGATCTAATTAAATTCATTAAGAATAAGCTAATTCAATAAATTCCTAAGAATTGTTGATATACTTTTGTGAGGGATTAATTCCAATTTAATTATTAAGTTATGGTGTTAATTATAATCTTTCAATCCTAATTAATAATGTAATTAGATTAAAATAGTGATAAAATTTTCTAACCCTAATTAATTATATGTAAGCAATTAAATGACACAATTCAAACAATTTCATCAATTATTTAATTAATTCATGAAATCAATAAGGAAATAAAACTTAATTTGATCCTAGAACAAACAATTACTCTTGCATAAATTGAAATCATAAAGAACAATAATGAAATCAAACATATAATAGTAGAAGAGAATGATAAGAGTTCAATAGATAAAATTGTAGAGTCAAAGTTCAATCAATTAATTTAGTTTTCTATAAATTTTGTTTACAAATTAAAAGTAAAGATTTAATATAATGTGTTTTGCATTAAAGAGAGATGACGACAAAGAGAAAGAGAGAGAAAAGAAGATGGATGGGAACCCTCAATAATGCCCTAAGTTAAGCTATTTTAGGTCCAGAAAAGATTTTCATCAAAATAACCATCAATATACTTAAAATCATGTTGGAAAACTAAATATTAATACCAAACACTAGTAAGCCGTTTGGGTATGTCATCTTCAATTTCACCATAATTTCTCCTTCACTTTAACACTCCTATGTTGTTGGACATTGGGAGACTATATAACTTCTCCCCATTTTTCTCTTGACTCCCTCTTTGCTCTAATTCCTTACTTCTCTCTAACATTTCCTATGTAACACATCAATAAAGCATTAACACAAACTAATGAACTAAACTTGGCTAAAATTTGAGAAAATCAAACCATAAAATAAGCAAATGAGGGTAAGATATAATCAAAATATTGAAATTATTCGAGTTTATCATTGGTTTATGGTTTAGGATTTAGAGTTTATTATTAAAGGTTAATGGAGTTTTTTTAATGGTTTAAAGGTTTATTACCTATCATTTAAGGGTTTAGGGTTTACGATTTGGGGTAAAGGGTTTATGTTTTAGGGTATATGGTTAAGGTTATAGAGGGTTTGGGGTTTGGGTCAATGGTTCAAGGTTTAGCTTTTGGTGTCAAGGGTTTGGGATTTAAATATTTTGGGGGTGAGGATTTGGAGAGTTTTTGGAAAAGGGTTTAAGGGTCTTGGGTTTGGGTTTAATGGTTAAGTGTTTAGGTATAACGGTTATGGGTTTAGAGGGTTCATGGTTAATGGTTTAAGGTTTATGGTTAAAGGTTTAAAAGGTTTGATGTTTAAGGTTTATGGTTTGGTTTTTAGGGTTTTGAGTTAAGGGTTTGGGGTTTAGATGTGTTGGGGTTAAGAGTTTAGGATTTAGGGTTTATGGTGGTTTGGGTTAAGGGTTTATGCTTTATGGTTTAGGGTTGATGTTTAAAGGTGTTAAGTGTGGGGTTAAGGGTTTAGGTTTTATGGTTAAGGGTTTAGAGGGTGTGGGGCTAAGGGTTTACCATTTAGGCCATGCTTGGAATGACGGTAAAGGCCCCTAAAAAAATACGAGGGAAATTATTTTCCCTTTTATATCTGTTTGGTATAAGTAAAATTTTTTACTTGTGTAAAATTTTAATGTTTCCTGAGGGAAAATAATTTCCCTTTTCAACTCACGGGTAACATTCACTGAGAGAAATTATATCCCGATGCTCCTTAGCTCCCTTATTCACTGCCTACCTCTCAGAACCTATGAAGCTTGCCTCTTGAAGCTACTTGTCGAAGCCAAAGCTTGCCTGTTGAAGCCTAAGCTTGCCTCTCCAGAGCCACCTTCAACACACATATCTGTAAGTTCTATTCCATATTATTGTAATCTATAAAGATTGCTAGTTGTAGTAAGATGTGGGGGAAGAAGAGATTTGGACTAGGGTTGTTTTCTTTATGTAGATTTAGATCTTCTAGACCGCCTCTTTGTGATTAGTATAAATTTTACCTCACTTTGATTTAGATGGAATTTGATTTCTAGATCTACTAAAATTGATGCATAGATATGGATTAGTTTCTACTAAGCTAAAAAGGATTTTATCCATTCCATGCTTCAATTAGCGTCATGTTAGTAGTTCATTGATAAATAGATGTGCGTTTTGTGTCTATGTCTAAGTGTCCCAACACTCATGCAGACCCAGTCATCCTCCTTCTTCAATTGTTGTTGTTGAACAAAAAATCGAGGGTCGGGGGAACCAACTTTGATGTTAGGACCGATAGGAGAGAAGAAGGAGGAGGCGGGAAAAGTTGGGCAGGCTGGGAAAAATATTAATACCTTATATATATGGATATACATACAGTATTAATACCTTAGCTAGCTATCCAGCGAGTAGTTCCTTTGTAGCTGCTGCGCAGATACTATAGCAAGGGAGAATGAAGGTTTATACGTTCATGCACTCATGACTATAAAGGAGGAGATAAGCTTTCATAGACAGTATTGAGAGAAAGAGAGGTTTAAATTGGGTATGGTGAGGGAGGAAGAAATGGAAAAGGGAAAAATTAAAGGGTGGTGGGGAAGAGTGAATTAGATGTTGCTGCAGGGGAGGAGTAATTGTAGAGTGTGTGGAGAAGGTGGAACAACATTTATTAGGGAGGGATTCGGTGGTGGGAGAGGTGTAATTGTCGTTGCTCAGGACTCGGGAGGAGAGGAATATATATATATATATATATATATATATATATATATATATATATATAGTGATTGATGTTCTTTGTAAGTAGTTTGTTTGTTTGAACACTTATAATTTGTATAGAGATGATGCACGTAATATTGGTTGGGTATACACGATGAGACGTTTCAGTCCTTATATATATATATATATAGTGATTGATGTTCTTTGTAACCAGTTTGTTTGTTTGAATACTTATAATTTGTATACGGACGTTACACGTAATATTGGTTGGGTATACACGATGAGACATTTCTGGTCCTTGACCATCCCCCTTCTCCTTCATCCGTGTACAAACCAATAAATGAACTTAGCACATACATACACCTCGATTATAATGTCTCTTTTCAATGTGTTCGAGCCTTAAATCACATGTTTTTTTTTTTGCACTTTTGACCATTTCTTTATTTATTTATAGGGTAGCTTATTTTTTTTCTCTCTCTCCTATTTGGACTAATATATGTTTTAAAATGATGCAAAGAAATAAAGAAAATGACCAGATATATTTTTAATTAATATTATTTCTCTTAATTATTGATTAATTTATTATTTAATCTTTATTTTAATAATTTTAATAAATGTAAGGGTAAATTAGGAAAATAAAGTAAGATTTACCTAAGGGCCATAGAATACGACTTATATTAAAATAAAAATATGCCTCCAAAATATATTTTATTTTAAATCAAAAGTATTAGTTCATATTATATAAATATTAATAAAATCATAACATAATTAATTTTGGACACAATACAATGGTGGTAGTTCATATTAATTGAATTAAGCAACCATTTTGAATATATGTTAGTTGAGACCTATAATATGATTAACACATGCTTCGTAATAGGAAGATATATAGATCTGTATATATGATTTGTATGCTCAACTTTTACATCCAAAAACATAACTATTGCTCACAAATATAGAATGGATAATGACTGTTTGCAGTTCGGTGATCCTCGCTTGACTTCTGGGCACTGGTACATTCATTCTATGTGATGCTTTTCTTCTTGATCACAACTAATTTTTCAGTGCCTGTAGAAAAACTTTGGCATCATTTCCCCCCTCCTCCTATATTTTTTCTTGATAGTTTAGTTGGTTTATAAATGATGCTTATAATTACTCTAACTTGGATTATTCCATACATTGTGGTGATTTTTCTAGTAAACCAAATACTATATGCAACTATGTCTCATTTTCCATTATCAAGGGTGCAAAGCAATATTGTGGTGGCATTTTGGTCTATTAGATTGAAGAATCAATACATGATATTATTATTAAGTTATCTACTTAATGTATTAGAATCTATCAAACAACCCAAGATGACTATACATTCAGCTCAAAGAACTCTTGAGCAAGGAATTAAGAATGTGGAAGCATTTCTTAATTTTGATGTTAGTTGTATTGATCAACTTAGAATAGATAGGCATACATTCCATGCGTTATGTGGGTTGCTTTGAAATGAATGTGGTTTAAATGAATCTAAAAATATGTCAATTGAGGAAAGGGTTATAATCTTTTTGAACATACTAGCACATGATTAGAATCATAGGATGATTATGAGAAGATTGAAAAGATCTACTGAAACAA
Organism: Tamarix austromongolica; assembly: GCA_039764185.1. Classification (NCBI taxonomy): domain Eukaryota; kingdom Viridiplantae; phylum Streptophyta; class Magnoliopsida; order Caryophyllales; family Tamaricaceae; genus Tamarix; species Tamarix austromongolica. Next base: position 75,495,472 of record CM077815.1, on the reverse strand, counting down.
TAAGTAGAAATTTTCATCAAGTTCTTAGAGTTGTCTTACGTTTGCATATCGTGTTGATGAAGACTCCAGAACCAGTGCCAGGAAATTCTACAAATGAAAGATGGAAATGGTTTAAGGTAGAATTCAACCTTACTTTATTAATATATATTGGAATATGTAACTAGGTTTTTATATTGATAATTAGTTATAGTTTTGGTCCATCTTGAATTAATAGAACTGTCTAGGAGCATTAGATGGAACATTTATGAAGGTTAGAGTATCGGATATGGATAAGCCAAAATATCGAACAAGGAAGGGAGAGTTGATAACTAATGTTCTAGCTGCATGTTCCATCAACATGCAATTTACTTATGTTTTACCAGGGTGGGAAGGTTTTGCTGCAGATGGTAGAATATTGAGAGATGCTATTAGTAGAAGACATCCATTAAGAGTTCTTCGTGGTAAGGAAATTAAACTTAGCATTATAAAATTTTTGGTAATTGAAAAGTTAACTAAGTTTTTTTATTGCTTGTACATAGGATATTATTATTTGGTTGATGCGGGTTACATCAATGGTGATAGCTTCCTTGCTCCTTATAGGGGTTAAGGCTATCATCTAAATGAGTCAAGGGATAGGTGTCAACTAAACTCTCTGCAGGAGTTCTTTAACATAAAACATTCAACTGCTAGAAATGTTATTGAGATATGCTTTGGATTATTGAAAATACGATGGGCAATCCTATGAAATTCAATTTTTTATGATGTTAGCACACATGCAGACATTATAACTGCATGTTGTCTTCTTCATAATCTCATTTGTAGAGAAATGAGGTAGGAACCAATGGAACAAGAGTTAGAGTTTGAAATAATGAGCACTTTCATGGAAAATATAAATGAACAAGATAATCTAATTAGTATTGTTGATACCTCAAATGCATGGACTGCTTGGAGAGATGGTATTGCATGTGAGATGTTTGATCATTGGCTAATTCGAAGGAGTTTTAAGTACATGAATGAGATGATGATTATTCTGTCTACTTTTTTTTTTGTAATCTTTAGACATTTTCTTTGATGTAGTATTTTGGGAATGTTGACTTATTGTAGTTGTGTTGATCTCTTAGAGACTTTTTGGATAGTTTTAATCAATGAGATTAAGATGATTGTAATGCTATGTTTTAATTATTTATCAAAGTTTTAGATTGATGGTTGTATTATATGGTTCATTGTTTGTATGTTTTTAATATCGTGAACAATATATAACAGTGAGTACCATGAGTTCAAACTCAATAACTACTAAAAAAGGTTAGAGGAGGACTCATAGGCATGATGATGATAAAAAGTTGATACAATTTTTGAAAGAGATGTGTCAGGATGGAAAGTGGAAGGCTGAGGGCAGTTTTAAAGTTGGTTATCTACTTTATTTGGAGAAGCTTTTTGCTGAAGCAATGCCTGATTTTGAGTTTAAATCCATGAATATTGATTCGAGAGTGGGCTAATTAAAAAAACACTTCAATGCATTACTTGAAATTAAGGAGAAAGGGAGTGACTTTGGATGGAATGAGGAATAAAATATGGTGATAGATGTTTGAAAACTATTTGATGAATGGGATAAGGTAATTTCGTATTTCCTTTGTGAATTTTATATTCAAATTTTTCTTTATTTTTTCTCTCATATTTATATATCAATCTTTCTTTGTTTTTCTTGTGTTGTATATGGATCATACAAATGTTAATTTCACTTCTCATTGTATTTGTGTAGATATATCTTATGATTTTATTTTAATCATTATAGAGTCATAGGGATGCAGTGGGATTGTACATGAAGTCATTTCCTTTGTTCGATGATCTTGAATATATTTTTGCTAAAGATAGGGTTGTTGGTGCTAATTCTCCTATTGCTGCTGATAGAGTTAAGCTTGATATGTCATATGACTCTATCCTAGAAGCCATTCAAGAAAATACTCATATGATACGTGAAGATAATGAAAATAATGAAGATGTTGGCAATATATTAGTTCAAGCGTCTGACACCAGGGGCAAGAGAAAGATATCAAGTGCAACTGTTGGTAGTTCAAAGAAATCTAGAGCTAATAAGGAAGTGGAATTGGCGTACAGTATCATAAGGGAAACTATGAAACAAATATCCACCAATAATAAGGAGCAATTTTTGGAGTTGATGAGTATGCTAGATAAAAGCTTGGGGTCTTACAAAGATAGGTTGTATGAGGAATTATTAGCAGTTCATGCATATCTAGAATGGAAGTTATGGAATTAATGAAAAAAATGAATGAAGAAGATGTGTGTAATTTTCATCGATTTAAAGATGAAGATGAGAAATATAATTATCTTACGATGTTATTGGATGACTTTTAGGTTATGAAAATGCTTTTATTATGTATTAGATGGATTGGAGTAATATTTTTTTTATTATATGAAGTTTGTAGAGTTTTATTATGTTATTTTAGATAATTGTTATCTTTTTAGCTATTGGATATTTTAGTATGTGAATTTATTTTAAATATCGTGTTTTAAATATTGTTGCAATATATCTCGATTAGTTTCTTTCATAGTTTTTTAGTTATTGTAATATGTTATTTAGATTTATAAAAATTAAATTAAAAATATAATATATTAAATTTTGACTTATGTAATAAATAATTGTTTATATCTTATAAAAAATGTTACTAATTTTTAATGCAAATAAAGTAAAATAAAATATTATTTTTACATAAGTTATACCTCTCAAACCAAACATAAGGAAAATATTCCCTTGAATAATTTAGCCTTACATACCAAACAACAAAGGTGGATAAATTTTCCCCCTTAATCATTCCCCCCTTAATCATTTCCCCTTAATCTATTTCCCTCATCCCAAGCATAGTGTAACACCCCTAAATTTACTACTGAAAAATTTCGTTTAAATCAAAAGGTTTAGCGGAAGTGAAAAGATAAAACCGTAAACTCGGGGGCATTACCGCCACACTTAGTATCGGACCGGTACACCTCTACCGCTCCGCTACTGAGTGCTAAGGCTAAAACCGAACAACATCAGAGGTGAAACATTAAAACAAGGGTCGACACTTAACATAAATTATTAATGAAACACAAGTCAAACGGTAATTAGAATACGGTTTAGGATTACAACTTAAAAGTGAGATTCTCCAAACATAAAGCGTAGTCCGAAATATAGCTAGATAAGGAAAATACGGAATCTGAAGATAGCAATGGAGTCCGGCCAACTCACTCTTGCTCCCCAAGTCAGGTTAGCCTCAACGCTCTCCCCCACCCGATGCCACGTAGATATCATAGGCATCAAAGACATGGTCTCCTACCTGCACAAGGTTAGAGGGGTCTTCTACTCGTGGGAATGAGCAGCACCCATGAAACGGGTGATCAGTACGCTAAGTACTGAGTAAGGTAACAGACGCACTAAGGCCCACCCACCAAGATATTTACTAGCTTAAGTTAAGTAACATGGATATGGACAAAAGTAGTATTATTATTAACAATGGTGATAATGTGTTAAGTATAATAATAATAATAATAATAATAATAATAATAATAATAATAATAATAATAATAATAATAATAATAATAATAATAATAATGATAACAATGATGCAACCGAGTAAGGTTAAGCAATAATAATAATAACCATAATAATGATAATAGTGATAATAATAGTAATAATAGTAATAATAATAATAATAATAATGTTAATACTAATAATTATAATAATAACACTAAAGTTAAGTATAATAGAAGCTAAGGTTCGAAGGGATGATGGTGTTGGTAAAAATAATAACTTTAATAACAGAGATAATAATATTAGTAATATTAATAATAATAAAAGTAATACTAATAATAATAATAAAAGGAATAATAATAATGATGATAATAAGTATAATAACATTAATATTAGTTAAACTTAGTAGTAGATATATAAAAAGAAAGGTTAAGGTTTGGGATGGGTGGAAGACCACCTAGGGTCGGTGTTGATTTGGCAGCAGCGCGTGGTGGCGACGACGGCGGCGGTGGAGGAGGAGAAGAGAGGAAAAGATTAAGGTGGAGGTTAGATGGGAGGAGGAAAGGAGAAGTTTGAGGTGGGGAAGAATCAGCAGGTGAAGGGGAGTGGAATGAGGGTGGTGACGTGGCAAAGGGCGGCGGCGTGCGGTGGTTGGCGCGGCGGCCAAGGGTGGTGGAGAGAGGTGGAAAAAGGGGGAGGTAGAAGGAGAGGGAGGCAGGGGGAGATGAGGTTGTGGGAAGGTAGGGGAGGGTCTGTTGGTTACTTTGGGAGGTGGGACGAGGGTTGATTACGACGGAGGTGGCGGCAGAGGGTGGCGCAAGGTAGCGGCGGCGTTTTTTTGGGTAGGTACCTTTGCATGATTGTGGTGGCTCATGCAGGGTAGGAAGGGCAGCAGCAGTTGTTTGATTGCGTGGGGGGTGGCGCAAGGAGAAGTCTGGTGGGTAGCGGTGGTCTCGGCGGTGGCTAGAGGCGGCGGAAACGGCGTCTGTTCTGGCGGCGGCGAGGCAGGGTTTCAGCAAGGTCCAGGGGGAGGGACTTGCTGTGGCCGTTTGGGAGGGGGTATTTATAGGCCATGGGGGGAAGGAAAGCGACGAAAGGAAGGGAGGTGGTACGCGGGGTAGGTGCTGCAGGTGGTCGGCTGGCGGTGGCAGCGTCACGTGCCCTGCGATTTGCAGGGTATGTTTGGTCATTTTCTGGAAAAAGGAAGGGGCAGCAGGACGTGTGAGGGAGTGCTGGGTCGAATTGGGGAAGAAAAGGACAGAAATGGCAGGGGGAGGATGGTCGGACGGCAGGCGGCAGGTTGCAGGCCTGCGCGGGAGGAAGGGGAAGAAAACAGGGGGAAACCGGCCGGTTTGGCAACGGTTATAAGGTCTGTAAGTAAAACGCAGCGTATTGGGGGTTATGGGAGGAAAACGCAGTGTCGAGTCGAAGGCTAGCAACGACTATGTCGTTACTTAGCGCGACGCGACATCTCAGCAAATTGAGGGGCGAAACGTTGCGTCGCGATTATGGAAAGGGGGCCGAACGGCGCTGGGCCGCGTGGGAGGGGAAGGAAGGAGGGAAGGAGTTGGGCTGGGCAAGGCCCAATTACGGCAGAAGAAGAAAAAGAAGAGAAGGAAGGGAAAGAAAAAGGAAAAAAGGGAGAAAAAGGGTTTCTTTAGAGTTTTGGATTTTTGGAAAATTTATTTAGAATGTTTTTGGGTTATTATAAATTTAAATATATATATATTTATTTTCTTGAATATTTAAAAATTATTTAAATAATAATTTAATTCTCTTTTTAGATTAATTTTGGCTATTTTGGGTAATTTTCCTCCACTTTCATTTTAATTAGTAAAATGTTCCAAAATTTTTCTAAATAATTTATTTATTATTTTCTCCTTATTTCCCTTAATTAATTTCCTCTTTATTTAGTGAAGTAATTTATTTTTCTTAAATTTTTCCTACTAAATCCCTATTTTACCATAATTCCTAAGTTAGGGTTTTTGGGGTATTTCACATAGCCTTATGGTTTTATCTTTGGGGGTTAAAGGTTAAGGGTTAAGAGTTAAGAGTTTGGAGTATGTGGTTAACGTGTTGTTCACTTGTTAAAGGAAAGTTCCAATGGGTGAATTGTGTGTGGGAAGGGGGACATGAGTAAATAATCTAGCTAAGAACATGGTTAACAGGTTATTTACCTATTGATAAGGGAAACTTATAGGTGAGTCACCCATTAATAGGGTGATTGATAAGTGAGCCATCTGATGACTACCCTAGTTCGTTATCTCCTACCTCCATAATTACAATATGAAGCTCCGATTTCAACAAAAAAACTACAAAAATACTAATCTATTGTTCGGTCTATGCATATAAACACAAATGTTAAGCAAATAACATATTATTTATTATAAAAAAGCATCAAATATGCTTCCTTTAATTCAAAAATAAATAATTTTAACAAAAAAAATGATAAGTATATCATATACATTAGGACCTTCAGGCGTGAATTTGATTGAAAACTTATTTATTATCTTCAATGGATTATCTTTTTTTTTTTGAGTTAGGGAGGGAGAGATGCCAATTAGTGACAGGGAGAAGGAGGAGGAAGATTTAGAGTTTGGGGGTAGAAAATGATAAGTGTAAAATAAGAAAAGAATGGAATTTTTTAGGGTATAGAGGTATGAGTTTAGAAAATAGGATGTGTAAGGCGATGAGAGGTATATAATATGGCCATCATCAAAATGGTTGACTTTGCTGCTTTCAGAACCCTCATGCATTGAATCTTGATCAACTTTTTCTATGTGAGGTGGTTGGAAAGATGGATGATTTACGTTCATTTGTTTCTTTCATTTGTGCCCTAATAACATTTGGAGTAGTGAGAATCTCTAGATCTAGTTAATTAATGATAATTTTTTTGGCATTCTTGTTGGAGATTTTAATGTATTTATGGTTTATGTCAAACATTTTTAGGGAAAAATTCCCTTTTATGATACTATGAATGCTTTCCTGAATTACTATTAGACGACTTGTGTGAAGGATTTAAAATTAGAGAGATTCTTCATACTTAGTTTCCACACAAAGAGGGCCAAAATGCAACTTTTACTAGCTTGATATAGGGCTTGTTAATATGAAGGACTAAAGTTATCTTCAGAGTCCTTTGATCTCTAATCACAACTCATTGGTTGTTGCTTTTAAGACTATATTGTGTAAAATGAATAGAAAAGTCATAATAATAATAATAATAATGATGATGATGATGATGATAATGATTTCTATAGTAATGACATGAGGAGCTTAAGGACTTCATTGATAGTTATGGCTTATTTAATACGATAGGTAGAAGGATATTGGAATAATATCACGTTGTCAAGTGTATTGTTCCATACGCATATACAATACTTTCAATTTAATTTTTTAGGCTTAGCCAATGCACCTATTTTTTTTTATCACTCCATTTGTTTACAAAAACAAGTCACATTATATTATGATGGTAAAATTTAATTTTTAATTTCATATGCAAAGATATTTTAATAATATCATTTTTTTATCAATATATATTAAAATATATTAATGGTCAAACTTTTTTTTTCAAATTATGAGGAAATTTTATTTTACATATAGAGGTAGTATTTTACACAATTTCATATGTTTGTAATTAATATTTTATTTTACTCATTCCATTTCTAAATGAAAGTTAATATGTATTTCAAGGATAAAATTATACCATTAATTTTTCTTAAAATATATTAATATATTATGGTATCAATATATACTTGTTATATTTGTAATGAAAAATATTTTCATCGTATTATTTTTTTCAATCTTGTAAGCCATATATATAAGTAAAAGATATTAATGATTAAAATTTGTTATCAAAAGAAGTAGTGCATTTTTTATCGTGGTAGAGGAAGTATTATTTTATTATTTATGCAACTTCATATCTCTTTGTTGCATGTTTTTCAATGATAATGGATGGTTAATTAGTCTATGGTTTCATATACATCTATAATAATGGAAATAAAAAGGAATGCATTTACTTATAGTCTTTAATTTTGGGGAATGGAGCTTAGCCGATGTAATATTTTTGTTTTATAAATTTTTAGATATATGTTAGTGACATATTCTCACATTAATTTTTTTTAATTTACTCACTAACTAATCCATTTTTATCATATTATAGTCAGTTGGTTGGGTCAATTCTTTGTTGGTCATTTTAGTTGGTACTTTATTTCCATATATAGATTATAATGTCAATGAAAATGAATGACCTATAGGTGTAATATAATGCAAATACATATATTTATAAACATAGGTACCTTTTTTATAATTTGATTGAGATTTAACCTTAATTTCTTGATAGTTTTTGTATTTTTGGTGTTATTTTTCTCCTTCATTTGTATTTTCTACTCCTTTATCAATTATATATTTTATACTCGAAACTTGATGGATTTAAGGAAAGTAAGCATGGGTTTGGAACCAAGACAAGTTAAGAGGATATTGAAAGAGGAGAGCACTCCAGTTCATGAGCATGGACAATGCTACAAAATGGTGCTTTAATGAGCCCCAAATAGTTGAAAATTACTATAAAAAAATGACATAAGAAGTCCTATTTTTTGAGAGTAGGAATTCAAGTGTTGTTGAAAAGTGCCAAATTTAGTTTTATTTAATAGTTATTTGGAATCCCATCATCTTAAAGTGCTAGAACAATGCACTTTAGATAACATTTAACCCTAAAATCCATTATCAAAATCATGATATTTAATGACCTTATATAATTAGGCTTTATATGCCAATTTTTAGGTATACTATCATCTAAAGTTTGACAAAAGAACACCTAATGTCCGTCTCTCACTATCACAATCTTTTTCACTGATCTTTCTCTCCTTTCTCCATTACCAAATTATATCATTGTATCTTAGCATCTCACTCCACCATTGTCAAAGTTGTGCTTGCAGTGGTCTCTAAGGAATATTTTTGTGTTGGTTTTTCTTGTGATTAGCTGACCAGCCATCTTCTCCAAACCTCTTCATTTTTTTTCTTTGTTATTGACCGCCATTGCATTTTGGTATGATTCATTCTTCTTCCTTTTTTCTACTTCTAACCTTCAATGACTTGCATTCCTTATATCACACACACACACACACATACACACACATTTTTCTCCTTTGCCCTCCTTTATTACCAACTTAGGCTATGCTCACTACAACATTGTTGCTAATATTCTCCTCATCATATTTGTTGGTGTTTATTTTCATTTATCTTGGTAAGATTCATTATTAACTCTTTTGATTTTAGATTTTAATTTTTGATTTTTTTTGGAATTTCATGCACTTTCATGTTTTTTTGTTGTCGTTGGTTATCAGTTGGTTAAATGTGAGTAGCAATCCATTAGTTTGGTCTTTTATTTTTCTAGCCTCTTGATTTTGGTCAATGTTATTATTTTTAGCTATGTGCTTGCAATAGGTTAAATATTTGATCCTTTACTTTAAATTGATATTATTTAGTATGTAAACCCTTGAGTATTTTGGATTATATTTGACATAATATTCTTGGTTTAGAGTTGTTGTTTATGTATTGCTTGCTATTGCATGTTGGTTTGAGGTGGAGTTTTTTGTTGGTGGAGAATTTAACTACTATAATTTAGTTCTAAGAGTAATGTGATTGTGTAGTTATTTCATTGGTTTTGATTTAAATAGTTTTGAAACTTCTATATAGGATCATGATTTAGAGCTTGAGAATTGTTGCTTAGATTATACATTTTATGTTTCCTTGCTATTTGATTTTCGTTTTTATTTTTTTTAGGTTCCATTGGTGGTTTTAACTTTAAATTAATTGAGTGTTTCCTGCTTCTTCTTTTTTTTTTATATTCTTGTTCGTGGAAACCTGTTAGGGTTTCACGAAAGGATCGAAAGATTAATCGAGCGCAACGTTCGATTCGCTGGTTCAGCCTAAGGAAAAACTCCAAAGGAAGACCCAAAGATTCAGAGGCACAGTTTTTACAACGGCAACTAAAATCGAAGAAAGAATGATCAAGATCGATCAAGGCAAGAGAGAGCAGACTCAGAGAAGAAGAGCGAGTGAGAGTTTCGTCGAGAGAGAGAGAGACAACTCGCGAGAAGAATCGAGAAAAAAACTCTACAATTGTATTCTGTCAAAAGTTATGCGCGTATTACATCTTACATGGCTATTTATACTGTATTACATACCGTATAACAAAGTGTACAAAATACCCGCACAATACAGCCCAGACGAGACTCACACAGCCAGCCATACAATGGGATGGGCTGCTACTTTAGGCCACAGAAATAAGTCAACCAGCCCAAATAACACACAAAAGAAATGCCCCAAATACAAGGTAAGTTTGAGACATAATTCCCATTAGCTAAAAACTTTAGCTAATCATGGATATTAAGGATTGATTAATCCACAATCCATCTAGTCCATAATTAAGGACCGGGTGGCGGATTATACAACCAACCTAATTTCCATTGGCCAATTCAACCGGCGAATGCATCATATGGGATTACAATTAATTAACAAAATTACATAATCTGCATACTCCAGATACATAATCTGCACACTCCAGCAGCTGCATCCAAAGATCCACAGAATCCATATGCTGCATTACACTCCTATTTATCCACCAAATAAGACAAACAATTGTAAGTAAATAATTCACATCAATTATCAAAATTAATTAAGTATAAATTTTAAGATTCCTATCATTCCCCTCTTCTTGGAAAGGTTTCGCCTCTGAAACCTGAATAAGTCCCAGAAATGGACTAAGATCAGCTACATTAAAAGTGTTGCTCACATTTTCAAATTTAACAGGCAAATCAATTTTATAAGCATTATCATTAATTTTCTCTAACACAGTAAATAGTCCATCTCCTCTAGAATCCAATTTTGACTTTCTAAAATTTGGAAATCTCTCCTTTCTAAGGTGTACCCAAACTAAGTCTCCAAGTTTAAAAATCATTCTTCTCCTTCTTTTATTAGCATGTTTAGCCTTCTGTTGTACTTTTTTATTAATCTGCTGACTTACAGATTCATGTAACCTTTTCATATTATCAGCTCTAGATTCAGCATCAAAATTTTGCAATTCAGCATGAGGCAAAGGACTCAAATCTAAAGGAGTTAAAGGATTAAAACCATACACAATCTCAAATGGAGTTTTATTAGTTGTAGAATGCAAAGTCCTATTATAAGCAAATTCCACTTGAGGTAAAACATATTCCCATTGTTTAAGATTCTTTCCAAGGACGGCCCTTAACATGTTTTCTAATGTTCTATTTTTACCTCAGTTTGTCCATCAGTTTGAGGGTGACAAGTTGTAGAAAACAATAACTTAGTCCCTAATTTTCCCCACAAAATTTTCCAGGAATGACTTAAAAACTTAACATCTCTGTCTGAAAATATAGTCTTAGGAATACCATGTAATTTAACCACATTAGAAAAAAATAATTCAGCCACAGCCACAACATCATTTTTTTTATTACAAGGTATAAAATGAGCCATTTTATTGAACCTATATACTACAACCATTATTGAATCCTTAGCTCTATTAGTCCTAGGTAATCCTAAAATAAAATCCAAAGATACATCAACCCAAGGGTGGTTAGAGACAGGTAAGGGAGTATACAAACCAAATGGTTTTGAAGTAGTTTTTGCCTGCCTACAAGCAATACAATTGACACAATATTTCAAAACATCTTTTTTCATGTGTGGCCAGTAAAAATGATCAGTTAAAACATCTAAAGTTTTTTGAGATCCTAGATGTGCCATTAACCCACCACTATGAGCTTCTTGAATTAATAAACCTCTGTAAGAACATGCAGGAATACACAACCTATTTTCCCTAAACAAATAACCTTCATTAATAAAGTACTTTCCTTGTGTAGAAAATTCACACTTTTTATAAATTTCTTTAAAATCAATATCTTCTCAGTATAATAGTTTAATACTGGAAAAACCTAACAAAGTAGTATCAACAGCATTTAATAAAGCATACCTCTTGGATAAAGCATCTGCAACTACATTATCACTACCCTTCTTATACTTAATCATGTAAGGAAAACTCTCAATAAATTCTATCCATCTACCTTGTCTTCTATTTAACTTTGATTGACTTCTTAAATACTTAATAGCTTCCTGATCAGTATTAATTACAAATTCTCTATGCCACAAGTAATGTTGCCACACCTCTAAAGCTCTTACTAAAGCATACAGTTCCTTTTCATAAGTAGAATAATTCAAAGTACTACCATTCAATTTCTCACTAAAATAAGCGTTTGGCTTGCCCTCTTGAGAAAGTACAACCCCTATTCCTAACCCTGAAGCATCACAATCTAATTCAAACATCTTTTCAAAGTCAGGAATACTCAACACAGGTGCTTGGGGTAATTTAGTCTTAAGTGTCTCAGAAGATTTTTGTTGTTCTAAACCCCAACTAAACCCATTATCCTTCTTTGTTATGGCAGTCAAGGGAGCAGCTATAGTACTGAAATTCCTCACAAATCTTCTGTAAAAAGAACACAACCCATGAAAAATTCTTACTTCAGTCACACTCTTTGGCACAGGCCATTCTTGAATAGCTCTAACCTTATCTTCATCTACAGATATACCATCTTTTCCTACCACAAATTCTAAGAAAACCACACTTTCCAGACAAAATCTAGACTTAGTTAAATTAGCATAAAGCTATTATGTCTTAAACACATTTAAAATAATCCTTAAGTGTTTCAAGTGTTCCTCTAAAGATTTACTATATATAAGTATGTCATCAAAATAAACAACCACAAATTTTCCAATAAATTCCCTCAAAACATAGTTCATAAGTCTCATAAAAGTACTAGGAGAATTTGACAACCCAAAAGGTATCACTAACCATTCATATAACCCAAAATTAGTCTTAAAAGCTATGTTCCATTCATCTCCTGGTTTCATCCTAATTTGATGATACCCACTTTTTAAATCTATTTTTGAAAAGATAAAAGCACCATGCAATTGATCCAACATTTCATCAAGCCTAGGGATAGGATATCTATACTTTATAGTTATTTTATTTACTGCCCTGCTATCCACACACATCCTCCAACTACCATCCTTTTTAGGCACTAATAACATTGGTACTGCACAAGGACTCATAGACTCCTTAATGTATCCTTTACTTAACAGTTCAGAGACCTGTATTTTCAATTCCTTAACCTCCTCTGGATTAGCCCTATAAGCAGGTCTGTTTGGTATAATAGCTCCTAGAATAAAATCTATTAGATGTTCTATTCCCCTTAATGGAGGTAATCCACTAGGAATGTCCTCAGGAAACAACTCACTATATTCTTCCAATAACTGTTTCACTATACTAGGTATTTCTCCACTTATTCCTCTCTGAAACTCATAACAGTCCTTATAAATCATCAAGTACACATTGGCATTTTTTTTCATTGCCTTTCCTACATCCTTACCTTTAGCATAAAACCCAGAAGTTCCTTTCATGTCTTTTGAACTAAGATCATTCTCCAAACTAGGTTTAGATAACTCCTTATAATCAGATTTAATTTTAATTTGATCTTCAAATATTTCTTTTGGAGTCATAGGTGCTAAGACAATCTTCCTATCATCCTTCTGTACTGTATACCTATTTTTATAACCATCATGTATTACCCTCCTATCATATTGCCAAGGTCTACCTAACAACAAGTGAGCAGCATGCATAGGAAATATATCACATAAAACAGAATCTTCATATTTTCCTAATTTTAAATTTACTAAAACTTGTTGACTAACTTTGAAATCTCCCAATTCATTAAGCCATTGCATTCTATATGGTTTTGGATGTTTAGTAGTTGTTAGACCTAATTTAGACACTAATAGAGTACTAGCAGCATTAATACAACTACCACTATCTATGGCCATGTTAAAGCACTTATCATCAATTAAACATCTGGTATGAAATATATTTTCTCTCTGTATAGCATTAGAATCAGGTAATTTATTACTGTTTAAAGCCCTACGAACTACAAAAAGATCCCTACTCACTGGCAATTCTACTTCTTCCTCTAGATCACTATCATCTTCTCTAACTACACTAACCTCTTCATCTTCTTCTTCAGATTTAGATTCTATATCTCCAGATTCTCTAATTAAAATGTTTCTCTTGTTTGGACATTCAGAAGCTATATGTCCTAGTCCTCCACATCTAAAACATTTAATATCCCTACGTCTGTTTGATCCATTCACAGGGTTTGTCATCATATTCTTACCCTTTTCAAACTTCTGTCCTACCTTAACTTCATTGTTTCTGCCTTTAGATTCAACCTTACTATTATTCTTCTAGTTTCCAGAAGTAGTTCCTCCAAAATTTCTCCTTACTGTAGTTTTAAATCCAATCCCAGAGGGTTTATATTGCCTAGATTTCCTTAATTGAATCTCTATCTTAGTAGCTATATTTACCATCTCATTTAAAGTCCCACAAGGATATAATTCTACTTTATCAGCTATCTCTGAATTTAATCCACTCAGAAACCTAGCCATGGTAGCATCATCATCCTCAATAACTCCTGTCTTAATAATCAAAACTAGTAATTCCTTATAATAATCATCCACTGTCCTCACTCCTTGAGTAATAGTTTGCAATCTCTTATGCAATTCCCTATAATAGTAACTTGGCACAAACCTCTTTCTCATTAAAGTTTTAAATTCTGCCCAAGTCTGTATAGGTGGTTCCCCACACCTTCGTCTAGTTAACACCAAATTATGATACCAAGAGGACGCATACTCAGTAAATTTTACTACAGCCACCTTAATTTTCTTTTCCTCAGAATAATTATGACACTCAAACACTAGTTCTATTTTCCTTTCCCACTCAAAATAATAATCAGGGTCATTCCTGCCATTAAACCCTGGTATACTAAGCTTAAGATTATTTGAATTCCTATCAATGAACTCTAATTTCCTATCTTGCCTATTGTTCTGTCTAGGCATCCTATCACTATTGTTAGATATTTGATCTTCCAACTCTTCTAGATTAGCTATGGGTGGAATTCTAATCCTAGGGTCCATAGGAGCCCTTCCTAATACTCCTGCTTGATTAGTTTCAACTCTGTTATGTTGCAATTTATTGATTCTTATTTCCTGTTCTCCTAGTCTTTGTTCTAGGTTAGCAGATAAAACATTAAATTGAGCAGTCATTTATTCTTGAAAAGTCCTAAGGGTTTCTAAAAGGTCATTATTGGAAGCAGATTGATTAACAGACTGACCATTGTTAGACATAATGAAATTCTTTGACTTAAACAACTAACACAGCAGCAATTAATTAATAGAATCAATTTATTTAATAACTTTAGACAAACAAAACACACAAACTAATTACAAGAAGTGTCACAATATCAATGGTCAACAGAAATAGCAATAGTATAGCTTACTCAGACTTATTCAAGCCAATATTAATTCGACAAAAATGACTAAGTAAAAAGGAACGATATTACTGTGTCTGCTTAAGCAAATAATCCACTTATTTAGGGGACCCCTCTTCTTGGAGGTCTTACCCTTTTCTAGAAACCAACGGTTCGCCGGTTATTTCACCTGAGTACTTATTAACAAACAAGTAATATTACGAAGAAATTGGAAATCAAGTATAGCAGATAGTAGTATTTAAAAAGAAAATTTACGAATTGAGGTTACCAACAACACTTTGTCGCACAGTCAGTCAAGATTCAAATTCTTGACCAAATCCTAGGTCGATTAGGGTTTCTTTTCGGAACTTCGAAACAGCTGACCAAATTACTTCAATCACCGGTTCCAAAATGACGGAAATCAAAACAGTCTTTGTCGTTGCAAACCCTAAAATTTCACACCTCAAAATAGGGTTAGCGAAATACAGAGATCGACTCAAAAATTGAAGAAAAACTTAAGCAGTAACAAAAAAAATACGAGCACTCTAATAATCGAGGCTCTGATACCAAATGATGGAAACCTGTTAGGGTTTCACGAAAGGATCGAAAGATTAATCGAGCGCAACGTTCGATTCGCTGGTTCAGCCTAAGGAAAAACTCCAAAGGAAGACCCAAAGATTCAAAGGCACAGTTTTTACAATGGCAACCGAAATCGAAGAAAGAATGATCAAGATCGATCAAGGCAAGAGAGAGTAGACTCAGAGAAGAAGAGCAAGTGAGAGATTCGTCGAGAGAGAGAGAGAGACAAGTCGCGAGAAGAATTGAGAAAAAAACTCTGCAATTGTATTCTGTCAAAAGTTATGTGCGTATTACATCTTACATGGCTATTTGTACTGTATTACTGACCGTATAACAAAGTGTACAAAATACCCGCACAATACAGCCCAGATGAGACTCACACAGCCAGCCATACAACGGGATGGGCTGCTACTTTGGGCCGTAGAAATAAGTCGACCAGCCCAAATAACACACAAAAGAAATGCCCCAAATACAAGGTAAGTTTTGAGACATAATTCCGATCAGCTAAAAACTTTAGCTAATCATGGCTATTAAGGATTGATTAATCCACAATCCATCTAGTCCATAATTAAGGACCGGGTGGCGGATTATACAACCGACCTAATTTCCATTAGCCAATTCGACCGGCGAATGCATCATATGGGATTACAATTAATTAACAAAATTACATAATCTACACACTCCAGATACATAATCTGCACACTCCAGCAGCTGCATCCAAAGATCCACAGAATCCAGATGCTGCATTACACTCCTATTTATCCACCAAATAAGACAAACAATTGTAAGTAAATAATTCACAACAATTATCAAAATTAATTAAGTATAAATTTTTAAGATTCATATCACTTGTGGTTTAGAATAATTATTGTTCGTTAGTTTTTTTATTTTATTTTGTTGCTTGGGTGGTTAAATTAGGCTTAGTTTAAGTAGTATGAATAACTTGGACAATAAGACCTAGTGGTTGTTCCCTCTTTTGTGGGTAGTGGGATGGCATTCCGATTATGTGTACCTTCCACCAGACATGTGGATGTCGCCTTATGGATATCTTAGGAGACATATAGCCACGTTACATAAGCATATAGTGACCATGATGGAGAGTGTTTTTGTGTATAGAGATCTATGTGTTCATGTCATACCATTTATTGTTGCCTCAGCTAGAGCCATGGTGGAACACACAAAAATTTATTACTAAGAAATATTATTTTTGTGAAAGCACTGATGATAAAATATTAGGTGTTATATGGCATCCAACATAGAAGATGTATTCCCTATACTCCATCTATACCAGATAAAAGGCTACAAAGTAACTTATACTAAGAGATCATGTGTGGGAAGAAATATATTCTACGGTGATTTAGGATTACCAAAATTGAGCGAATATATATGTTAGGAAAAAAGGACTAAATGTCCAATATGAGAGTGAGGGATATATGTATAACCATACACTTGAACCAACCCATGACTACTTACCATAGGTAAGCACAAAAAAAATTATTGAATCAACATATACCTGCAAATAAGGTAATAACTACTAATAGGAATGAGCCAAACCTATGAAAATAATAATCATTGAAGTGCATAATTATTAAGTTAATGATACACATCCATAGAAAAGGGCATGTATGGCACAAGCAACATAATGAAAAAATAGATAGTTGACATCCATAGATGCTTAATATATGAGCCGATCCAAGAGAGATTCGTATTTAAATTTTATCATTAGGTGATTCTCAAAATCTATTTACTTAGTCACCTTGAGATTGGGAAACCATTTATTATATATAACATTTATATTATAACTAGTCCTCTCCTCTTTCCCATGTAGATGGGAAAAAGATAGTCAATCTCACTCATATGTAACATTTACCCTCTCAATTCCCCGTTGTTAGGAGAAATGATAGTCAACCTTATTGATATTCTTATATCAAGGGTAGAAAAAACCTAGGACATTAGGAGACATATAATCCTTAAGTATTTATACCTTATATAAGCTAGTGGATAGATCAAATTGAGTGGATTAGGCTTCTCTTGTTTTATTATAGGATAAGGTAATAAATATCAATAATTAGATAATTTTATCACTTAGAATAATTTTGGTCCCACATCATGTGATATTCCACTTTAAGTAGTAGTTTTTATTAGATCATGAACCAACACTTAGAACATATTAATGTCTCACTTGATTTACTTAATGTTATAAGACTTCCATTTTTATTACCATTGACTCACCATGAGTAAGCTTCTTGTCATGAACCCCAATGATAATGAAATTTATTCCAAAAATTTATAAAATATAACACTTATATTTTATCACTTAATTATACCTTAAACATGTTATAGGACTAAAGGTAAGACATATGAATTCTATTAAATATATATAGGTATTTTTCTCAAGGTAAAAAAACACTATACCCTTATGAACCCTACTTTCACAAGTACACCATGACTTCCTCTATGAGGATTTCCATCCCAACAAATTTAACACACTAACCTAAAATAATATTAAAAACACCATAGCAAAAAATCATAACTTAAATCGAAAATTCTCACACATACATACCTACGTTATCTTTTCTATTACTATTTCTAATTTACATCATTTATCATATAACCATACCTTAAGTTATTCATAGTTTAACAAGATAATTCAAAAATCAGTAATTTCATTTTTTACCTTATATAATACCTCCACAATACCCAAATTTCCTTATTAGACCAAAAGGACAAAATGCTCTTAGTTCATCAAAACATTTCAAATTTTATTATTTTCATAACTTAAGTCACTATCATCTAAAAATTAACATATTATGTGTAAAATTTATTTTAAGAACCTCAAGAAAATAACAAGGTATATAATATAAGAGAAAAATAAAAGGGGAGCAAAATAAACCTTCTAGGTTCAAAAATGAGGCTTGAATAAGCTTAAGAAACATTAACTAGTTTATAGCTTTACCTCACTTATGCATGGTTAAAAAAATGAACTAAAGAGTTAAAAAATTTTAAAAGTAAAGAGATGAAAGAATAAGGAGACAAAAAGAGAAGAGGTGCTTTACCATAAGGCTAAAATTGAAGAACAACACATGTTAAGAATAGCAAGATAAAAGATTAGAAAATTGGCTAAGTGTGAAATTGATCAAATAAGGAAAATTTTCCTTTTATGGTTGTCAAAAAAGGAAAGAGAGAGTGGGAAAAATATGATCGATGTGTTTCTTGAAAGTAATAGGACTGATGAGAGTGATTGACATGGGTGAGAGAGTGTAAGAGAGTTGGTGGAAGGTAAATCAGGTGATCATGGTTATATTTTTGGTTGAATGAGTAAGTTCCACATAAAATCTGATTGATGTGGTTTTTATCAAAGTAACGAAAGGTTGGATCAAAATTTGTATTATAATCTTTCACCCACAATCTAATGCAAAAGAAATGAAGTGAATTGATCGATTATAGGCAGAGAACTTGGAGATTCAAGTGAAGGTGTTTTGACATATTTGTAAACCTTCAAAGGTGTCGAATTGAAGATAGGTTTGATGAAGGATTAATCCCGAATTTCCTTGCTTAATGTAGACCCAAAAGGGAGGATTAGACTTTAGCTAACTTGCTCTAATTTTGACCAAAATTCTAATTCAATATTTTCTATTCAATTTTGCCCACAAAGTTGCGCACAAGGAAGGTATATATAGGAGAGAATAAGCTTGGTGGTGACTAGCTTAATCCAATCGAGTATCCTTCCTTAATCCAGCCCATTAATCATGGTTGAATTAATCCCATATTAACCTTAATCGACAACATAATATCATTGGTTAAATGATACTAAGGATTAATATTACAAAGCTATAAAATTGACTAAGATACATACACGAAATTATAGCCATACCCTAACTTACGTAAAATATACTTAGGGTTAGGGTTTACAACAAGTTTATACAAATAATGAATATCATCACTTTATCTCTTGTTGTAATGTATCATCCCATATATTTCATAGCCTTGCATGCCTTGGAATACTTATACATATCAATGTGTATGAACATCATCTTCTTACAAATATGTAACATACCTACAAGAATAACTTGAATGTTTTTCAATGTCAAGCATATTAGAATTATCAAGAATATTTAACATGATAGGCTCCAACATTAAGAAAGCAAAATCATCTTCCTTAACTTGAGGATTAGTACGAATATGGTAATCATTATGTTTAATGGATGCTCCTACATCACTGATCATGGGGTGAAATAGAGTCAAATTTTCTTAGCCCCCATGACCAATAAAGTAAAAAATGATTAAAAATGGTTCAAGTAAGGTAGAAAGTCTAATAAATAGTTTAAATTAATAATCAAATAATACATAAAAATCATGAAAAATTAAGGGAATGTGATGAATTACTTTATAAACCTTAATATATAAAAATATTGGGCATAAGAATTGATTTGAGGTCAAAATAAGGTAATAAAATAAAAATGGTGAAATTCCTCCAACTCTTGTCTACCAAAAAATGATGAAGATCTAGTGCTTGAGACCTTAGATGATAAGTTTTAGAATGCTATCGGTCGATTAATAGTTGGTTGAGTGAAATGAAAACTAAGGTTTTTAAGGATAGAAAGGTAAAATGAGGGTTTTATGGGTATGTATAAAGTGTCAAAATAAGGTTTAATGTTAAGAGACTAATTGCCCAAGAAGAAGGATTATGAAAATTCAAGGTATTACATATGGATAGGGGCTACAACTAGGTATATGAATTTGTTCCTCATGGATGTTATAAATATAAGGTTTATTGGGAGTGAGTGTTTTATGAGACATTAGCACTAGATAAATAGGGATCTAATCATGATAGAAAGTTAATGGAGGAGTCAATATAGGTTACCAACAAGTCCATACCCTAGTAAGATGGATAAACTATATTATAGTGAAGGAGGTTGAAGATGATTCTTTAAGAGGTGAAATCAAATAATGATAGTTGATATTTGGGAGCTTTAGGATGGTTGGGAGTAAATTAGAAGATTCTAGGAGTTGTATGTTCAGTAAATTAGAAGATTCTAGAAATCAATTAATGTAAATATTACTGTTTTTTCTTGGAATTTATTGATAGTTTTGGGGCCATTTTTTAGAAATCCTATGTTTATAGCAATTCTATATACCTTTGAATCCTTGTATATAGCTTTCATATATATATATATAGTATGATACCATTTACTCCTTTACGTTCATTCTTATCTCTAAGCTTTTAATTATCCATTTTCTTTATATACCTTGCTTTATTGTATTATAATTGATTTTTTTTTCTTCTAAAACAATCTCTAATTTGGCAGTATGGATACTTACAATATAGGATTTTATGACATATAATTGATTGTTCATAATTCATTTTTAATATTCTAAGCTCTTACCCTAGGAAGTTATACCATGATATTACAATATTTCTAACCCTTAAACTCTAAACAATGGTCACTAAACCATAAAATCAAAGAATGTTTTTAATTTTTTTCATCTCACTATTGATATAAAAATGATAACCTAAAGGTAGCTTGAATTTTAAGGATATGTCACCACTGCTTTTCTTTTTTTCTTTACTATAGTAATGAATAAAGAAATAGATATGAGAAATAATTGAAAAGTTGTGGATATGCAATTCAATGCTATATATCTACCTATGGGCAAGAAGCATGGAGAGTTCATGACCTACATGAGTGTTGCTAATTATTTTCATATTCTTGTCAATTTCATCAACTTAATGGACGTTAATGAAGGAGAAACAAATCTTATTTTGATGGAGTCGATGTAAGTATATCGTCTTGATTACATATGTTTTAATATATTGGTTGAAGTTGAATTCAATTAATGATAATTTTTATAGATGCGCTTCATGGTACCATAATCCAAGAAGAAATGGTTTAGAAGGTGTTTTGGCAAGTGATATAAAAGTTTTAGGTTATACCTGGTAGGAAAAAATTGTACGAATTTGATGGTACACTATAGGCAAACCCACTAAAACCTTGTAAATTTATAACTTATAAAATTTTAAAACTTTGAAAAATGGATGAGTTTAAGGTATATGTCGCAAATGTTCTATTGATTTTTGATAATAATAGGTGCTCAATAGATATTACCTAAATTATTCTAAATGTTTGGCTTATAATATATTCATTAAGTTCCCAACATTCAGATTTGGCCAAGATGAACAAGTACACCCACAATATATCTTGAAAAGGATATGCGAGCCAAAAGGAAGAGTTGGTATGAAGTGTTTAATTTTTATGCTTAAATGTATAAGAAGATTGTTATAATAACTCTAAAAAATAAGGCTTATGTTTAAGTTTATAGTTTATACAACAAAACTAGGATCTAAGCTTCTCAAATATTCATCTATGATTGCCAAAGAATAAGGGTAGATTAAGTACAAGTGGGTGAAACAAGTGGCCAAGAAAATCGTAAGTTCAAAGCCTTTTCTGTAACCTTAGCTAGTTATTTATCATTATGAAACTATTTATGTTTATAGTGTAGGAGCATCTAATGATTATCATATTCATCTTGATTCTCAAGGTGAGGAGGAATTAGCTTTCTTAATATTGGAGCCTATCATATTAAATATTCTTGATAATTTGTCTATGCTTGGTGTGGAAAACAATTCAAGTTGTTCTTGTAGGTATTATACATATTTGCAAGAAGAAGATGTTTATACACCTTAAAGTGTACAAGTATTCAAATCATGCAAGACTATGGCATAAATGGGATAATACTTTACAATAAGAAGATATGGTGATGATTTTCATTAGTTGAATTAACTTGTTGTAAACCCTAACCCTAAGTGTGTTTTATGTAAGTTAGGGTTTGATGTAATTTTATGTATGTATCATAGTTAATTGTATGATTTTTTAATGTTAATCATTAATATAATTTAGACCATGATATTGTGATTAGGATTAAGTATTATATGGGCTTAATTCAAGTGGAATAATGGGCTTGAATTAAGGTGGGAATCTCGGCTGGATGAGCTTGTTTGTGCCTGCTGCTACTTCTCCTATAAATACCTTGTACACGCATGAATTGAGTTATGAAATAGATAGAATTTTTGAACACAATATTAGCACAACAAGGTCTGCGTTTATCCTCTCTTTTGAGTCTCTTTGATCAAAGAACGCCTGGGGTAACATTCCTTCCTCCATTGATCTCATTCATTCGACACTTGAAACCTGTTTCAACCGTTCAAATTCAACGTGCATTCAATTTGAGTTCTTCAAGTTTAATCGACATTCAACTATTGTTTCTTCTACTTAATTTCGTGATTGACATCACCAATCAACAACAACTGATCCGATCCTTCCCTCCACTTTGATTACACATCAGTTTATTTCTATTTTCTAAATCCTAAATTTGGCTAATTGTATATATAACATAACTCTATTGAGCAATCAAATTCAATGGATGGAATTAATGAATATAGTGTCATTTCACAAGCAATTGAATCACAAGAAAACCAAAAAGGTAAAGGGGTCTTAGAATAAGGGTTATAAGGATAAGCCCGTGTGGTCATACACATTGATCATGTATGACTAGTGATTGGATGGCATACATAACTAAATAGTTAAACCAAGAGACAAAGGAAATGCTCATCATATAATAAGAATTGTTAGTTGCGAAATTCTTTGGGATTGTGATTGCCTTCACACTCTGGGATCTCGGCTCTAAGATCATTAAAGTTCTTTCCTCTTTTTTGTTCCTATAACACCCCAAAATTCACTACTTTTTTTTTAAAGCAAAAGAATTTTAAATTAACACCCGTGACTTCTAGGGATGTTACCGCCACACTTAGTACCAGACCGGTTCTTTCTGACCGTTCTAGTACCAAGTGCTAAGGCTAAAGAAAAGTTTGACATTAAATTCAAACCAAGAGTTCATAAAAGAACTATAAACAATCATACATCAAAATTAGAGTACGCATGAAGAGCGGATCCAGCCACACTACTCTCGAACTTCGAACCAAAATATGCTCAACACTCAGCCCCGACCGATGTTTTTTCTG
The DNA here is from genome assembly GCA_039764185.1 of Tamarix austromongolica. Lineage (NCBI taxonomy): Eukaryota > Viridiplantae > Streptophyta > Magnoliopsida > Caryophyllales > Tamaricaceae > Tamarix > Tamarix austromongolica. Next base: position 75,471,996 of record CM077815.1, on the reverse strand, counting down.
CCTGCACAAAGTCAGAAGGGCCTACTACTCGTGGGAATGAGTAGCACCTATGAAAAGGGTGATAAGTACATTACGTACTAAGCAAGGTAATCAAGCACTAAGGCCAACACATAAAATCACATAAACCATGCAGAAGAATAGAAAGGACATAAAGACCAACATGATGTTATAATATTGAACAATCATTCGGGGAAGATACAAAAAGGCCCAATTATAGTCCGGATTAATTACTTAATTAATCTCTGATCAGAAATCGATTCACACCATGCTTTTTATCCAATCCATGTGAGTACAAAAGCCCCCACTATTATAACCGGTGGATCAGAGACAAGTAGGGCACAATGCTCTTCCCCACTATTATTAGCTGGTGGATCGGTCATACATAGGGTAACATACCCTAACCACTATTTCTTACGGGTGGATCGGTTGGCCCCGGCTCACATGGTGTTCTGTTGTAAGTAATTAGTTTCTTTCCCAAGTCTTTGCAAACTGTCAGGTTTATTGAGCTTGAAATCCGCCACTATTATAGCCGATGGATCAGAGGCACATAGGGTAACATACCCTAACCACTATTATAGCCGGTGGATCGGAGATACATAGGACTACACGCTCTAACTACTAATGGTAAAATAGTTGTAATAATAATAATAATAATAACAATTTCAAAATAGTAATAATATTAATAATAAAAATAACAATCACATGTTAATAATAATAGTAGTAATAATAGGAATAATAAGAGTAATAATGATAAAATTAAATTAAAAATTACAATAGGGCTTCGGCCCTCAATAGAAATAGAAATAAAAACATTAATACTAATAATAATAATAATAGATATTAATGATGGAAATAATAATAATAGTATTTATATTTAAATAAATGAAATAAAATAAATTAAGGCTTGTAAAAATAAGGAAAAGGGTTGAGAGGGTATAGGGTTCAATCTTAGGCTGGAGGTAATGGGCGGCATCGGCGGTGGTGGTAGGAAAAAGGGTAAAAGTTGAAGGCTGGGAAAAGGAGAGGTAGAATGGTGGTGGGAGTTGGGGTTTTTAGAGTTGTATAGGAGGAGAGGGATAGAATGAGGGTCGTGGCGCAGCCAAAGGTGGTGGCGCATGGCAGCGGTGGTGGTGGCCAAATGGGGAAGAAGGAGAGAAAGAGAGGATGAGAGGGAAGAAGAGGAAAAGAAACGTAGGGGAATGTAGAGGAGAGTCTGTAGAACATAATGGGAGGGAAAGGAGCAGCGGAAGTGGCGGAAGAGGTGGCTAAGGGTAGTGCAAAGGGTGGCGGAGGTTGGAGAGCTGGTTGATCGAGAGGGCTACTTCACACAGCCGGGGTAGCTTATGTAGGAAGAATCGAGGGATGAGAGAGATTTAGGTAGTTAGAGGGTGGTGCAAGGAGTATTTGGGTAGCCAGAATGGGTGACGGTGTTGGCTAGAGGTGGCATAAATAGCGTCTAAAGGGGTGGCGGTGCAATGTTGGGAAATTCAGGGTAAGCCACCAAAACTCAATACAAGGCTCAATCTAGGGGTATTTATAGAGAAAAGAAGAGAGGGTAGGTTTCTGTGGGTTAGCTAAGGGGTAAGCAAGTAGGGTTAGGGTTCGTCGGCAGTGTCATTTGGCCGACGAAAATCTAGGTCGAGGCAGGGAAGTTGTGCAAAAAATAGAGGATAGTGCGCAAAAAGAGAGGAAAGGTTGGTTGGGTTAATATGGCTGGTGGAACTATGGGAAAAATAAGAGAGAAACGGCCGGTCAAATGGCGGAATCGGCAGTGAGATTTTTGGCATTGTAGGTCGGCGGTAATGGCTGGTTGTCGACGACGAGGGGAGGAGGAAGGAGGAAGAAGAAAGAAAAGGATGGAATCGGCGACCGAGAAAAAGAAAAGAAAGAAAGGGGAACCGAGCGGTCGGGCGTGGGGTGAGGGTGCATTTAGGGGTAAAAAATGGATAAAACGTAGCACGGAGAAGGAAGGAAGAAGGGCAATGGCTGCTCAAGTTGGGCCGATCAAAGGAAAGGAAAAGAGGAAAGGGGGAAATGGGCCATGAGCTAGCCTAGGTCGGGGAGGAGAAAAAGAAAAAGAGAATAAAAAGAAAGAAAAAGAAAGGAAAAGGAAGAAAGAAAGAAAAGGAAAAAGGAAAAAGGAAAAAGGAAAAAGGGAAAAAAGGAAAAATAATGGGTTAGGTTAATTAAATTAATTAGGATATTTAAAAATAATAATATTTAAATAAAATAATATTTAAATCCGTTTTTAGGCTAAATTATGATTTTTGAAAGATTTTTCATAAATTCCATTTTAATTAGCAAATCACTCTAATTTTCTCCAATTAAATTATTCATAAAATTAATATTAATTTGGAACTATTTTCTCGTTCTTATTTTAAATAAAATAATTTATTTAATTAATTTCCAAAATAAAATCCTTAATTAGTTAAAATACTCCAATTTCTCCTAAATAAAATACTTATAATTTTCTTTTAAATTTTCCCTAATTAATTTTCTTTTATATTTTAGTAAAAATAATTTATTTAATAAATTTCTAAAATAAATCCTTAATTAGCTATAATTCTTAAAATTTGGTTTTGGGGTAATTTAGTTCCTCCTCCTTAGATACAGAGAATAATCATAAGAGGATGAATCCCCTCCATCTTCACTTCCAACATTCTCACCATCCTTATAATTGTCTTGATTTGGAGTTATTTTTTGTTTTGTGTGTCTCACCCCATACTAGGAAGGATGGTCTCCAAGATATCAAACACTCTTCTTGAAGAGAATCAATAGCTCAAATCATTATTAGATTATTTATCTCCTCAAGTAAAGGGAGGCCTCTTATTGAAGATAAAAGAAAGTTTTAGAAGGTAAAAGAAAGGAAGTTGGGTTTGGTTAATGGTGGGAAAAAATGTGTTGTGGATTGAAAGAAATGGTATTTGGTTTGGAAATGTTTTATGTGTGGGTTTAGGTTTCAACAATGATGATTTAAGACAAAAAACAAGACCCAAATTGATACAATATAAGCTTTGATACCATGTTTATGTATATGAGATCCAACTTGGGTCATGCTAGGAAGTGGTGTCTAATTAAGATTAGATCAACCAAAAAGTAAGAGTAGAATGGGGAGATATTTGAGAAGATAAATTTTTTCTTGATAACTTTTGGATGATTTTTTCAAAACTTCAAACTCCTACACTATAGTTAAAGTTTGAAAGCTCTTAGTTTTGAGAGGGACTATGTGCAGTAAAAAGCAAGTTGTATTCTCTTTTGATTCTCACCTTGGAACTTATAGAGGAATTTTAGGAATAAATGTTACATCTTAGCCAACTAATACATGTGATTTGAATTAAAACAAATGAAGAAAACTACCTAATATACTACCATATATTTTGGCCATGATGAGTATATATGTATAGATTTGGAGCATCAAGGCCTTTCTATCACATGTCTAAGTCATATAGCTGCCAACTGGTTCATAAGGAAAGAAACACATATCATTTTAATCTAATAACGGACAAAAAGAAGTAAAGAATTCTTCTAGCCTTCCTCTTTCTTCCTAAAAATATGCATTGTTCTTCTCAAGTATTGAAAAGAATTTGTCGTGTAGTTTTAGAGAGACTTGTGGATTATTTTGTGTGGCTATTGTGGGTGCAGAATGGGCTGAATTTTTTAGACATTTTTGGAGCTAAAATAATAATAAAAAATGAGATAAAAAAGGTGGGAAAAATAGGAAAAAAATGGCTTAAAAGGTGGTGTATTATTTTGTAGAGGTCTTGAAGGTTCACAAGGTTTACATGGCTTGTATGACTAATTTTCTTAAGAGTAATTAATTTTTCCAAGTAATAGAGTTTTTTTTATTCTCAAACTTGGAAAAATTAAGGCTAAGTGTGTGAAAATCAAATTAGGATGCTCTCGCATCATACACTCTCCATCATTATCAATATCTTATTTTTTGTTAAATTAAATATATTAGCTTATATTATGATTACTATAACTTGTTTAATAATTGAAAGGAAAAAGTAAAATAAGATGATGGAAAAAGCATAGAAACAGGAATCAAAGGGAAATGAAATACATATATTCTTCAATAACCCTTTTAGAAATATCTCATTCAAAACAAAAAACTAAAACTTCCATCAAACCATAGATTCCAAACCCAATATTTCCTTGGCAAGGATCATGCTTTTTTTTACATGCCCATTAATTCAATTAGTAAAATTATATCTTATATTGTTCCCAATAAGAAAGAGGGATTAAGTAGAGTGATAAACCACGATTTAATTTTTTATACCACAATGTTTGTATATATTAAGTAAGCATTATATAATATCATCTTAATACATTGTTGTTTTTTTATTTAGTTATGGGAGTAGAATAGGTCCTCAATTTTATTAATTCATATAAAATATTATTTTCATGCATGGGGCATTGGGAGTCATGGCTCAAACACATAATTTGTTAGTAGTTACCATGGATTTCTATGTCCATTTTGATTGAAGGATACACATGCTAATATGGAATATGAAAAAAAATAAAATGTATAGCATAACATATCACATATTTGTAATCATAAAAACTATTATTTCTACCACACTTCACTAATCAACTTTGGATGTATCTTTGTAGGAGCAAAATATTTGTGTTTGATTCCTTAGTCTATCATTTATCCTATTTTGATCAAGCTTGGCATACAAAAAAATAATTTGATGGACAATTTATTATATTTCTTATATTTATTTTCTTACATTTTTACATTCCATTTTCAGTATATTTTGGTTGTTTAAAATTTCTCTTAGGTTACTATGGATGTCAATTTTGATGAATGCTTGGAGGAGCTCCAAGAAATTGCTTTCAATATGATTTTATTAAGGTAAAAATTTCTTAATAATTTATTTTATATCAATTTTAATAACTATCTCTAGTCATTTCTATATATTCTGAGCTTAAAATTTAAATGGTTTATTAATTTTACATGTTTCTATGCATAAAAATGGCATTAATTATGGAAACTTATGTGTACATATTCATATATGAGATCATGTCAAGAAATTTGTTAGATATAGATCTAGAAAATATAAGCCTCATATTTAATTAGTTTTAAATGATATGTAATTACATTTGATAGTTTTCTTACTGATTGAATAATTAAATGAATGTGATTTGTAGTTCTATCATAGTGGATATTATCTAAGGAAATACACACCAAAAGAGATTAATGAAGTAAGAGATTAATGAACCAAATTTTTATGTACTTACATTGGTGTCAAGTTTATATCTAGGTTTTGATCAAGGCAGGTAATAATTAGTTAGTATTTTTGGACTAGGTTTAGATAATTTATGTTTTTTAACAGATGTGTATGTGATGATTCTTAATAGTGGATGCCGTATATTCTTTGTAATTGATGAACAACTCTTATAGTGCTAAAAATCAAGGCTTATAATTTAAGGATTTAGAATTTGATGTTGTTAAAGTATAATGATATCTATAGCTTATTGGATAATTAGGTGTAGATTTTAATTACTTTTATTTCAATGAGAATTATCAATGCGTGCATGTTTGGTGGTGTTGGTTATGTTTTTGTAGAGTGGTTGTAATCCCCTGAAATTTTAAAAAACTTATAATTTAATAAAAAAAGCTTTTATTTGGGATAAATTAGCTTTTAAAATTATTTAATTTAATTATTTTATGAATTTTTGAGCATATAAATTTATATAGGAGTATTTAATAAATTAAAATAAATATTTTACTATTTTATCATAGTCATTTTATTTGAATAAATTTCCAAACCAATATTTTGCCTAAAATTAACCTTTTTAAACCTATATATTTAATTATATTAGATTAAATTTATTTTCCAAAAATACTACATCCTATTTTCCCATAAATTATTTTATCCATTTTCCCCCTATTTTTCCTTTTCCTTTTCTCCTTTTCTTTTCTTTCTCCTTTTTCCTCCTTTCTTTCTTTTTCCTTTCTCCTCCTCGCGCTTGGCCTTCAGTCCACTCCCTTCCCTCCTCTCCTTCTCCCACGCCCAGCCAAAGCTCTACTCCTTTTCTTCCTTCCTTCTTTCCCCTTGGATGGGGCCGGCCTACGCCCACGCCCACACCTTTCTTTCCCTCACCCGACCTACACCCCCTCTTCTTCTTCTTCCTTTTCTTGACGCCATGCCCGACCACCCAAGTTGCTCTACAACCTCCTACCTCCCTATTACTCTCCCTACCTCCCTTTCTCTCTCCCACCGTTTTCCTACCCCTTATCGACCCAACTAACCCTCTCTCTCCTCATACATGCCCCATTTTTCTCTCTTCTTCCCTTTCCTCTCCCTGCCACTTGATCGGTAACCTACTCCCCTAAATTCCCTCTTCTTTTTCTTCTCCTCACTAGCCCTTTCCCACCCCATTTCTTCGAGCTTTCTCCCTTCCCTGACCTCCTTCTTCTCCCTTCCTTCTCCTTCCATTTCTCTCACCGTTTTTGCTCCGCCGCTTCCACTGCTGCACCAGCCACCTACACCACCTTGCCACCCTCTACTTCATCCCTGCACCACTACACCACCCCCACGAGCCACCCTGCAGCCCCCTTCTTCCTCCCCTCTTCTTTTTCTCTTCTTTTTCGCCCTTCTCGGCAACCTCCATACAATGCGTCCATGTACTACCGTCCCGCCGCCTCCCAACCACCAACCCACTTGAAATGCCCCAAAAATTTATAATTTTAAATATTATATTTAAATGAGGCTTTATTATAAAAATAATTTAAATAAATTATTTTTATTAAAATAAAAGGGAATTAATTAGGGCTATTTAAGAAGAGGATAATAAATAATTTTTTTAATAGAAAAAATTTGGGTATTTTAGCTAATTAAGGATTTTATTTTGGAAATTAATTAAATAAATTATTTTATTTAAAATAAGAAGGAGAAAATAGTTCCACACTAATATTATTTTTGTAAATAATTTAATTGGATAAAATTAGGATGTTTTGCTAATTAAAATGGAATTTATGAAAAACCTTTCAAAAATCCTAAATTAACTTAAAAAAGGGGTTTAAATATTATTTTATGTAAATATTAGTATTTTTAAATATTTCAAATATCCCAATTAATTTAATTAATCTAATACATTATTTTTCCTTTTCCCCTTCTCCTTTTTCTTTCTTTTCTTTTTCCTGTTGGGCCTGGGCTAGCCCTTTTCCCCGTCTTCCTTTTTTCCCTCCTTTCCATAGGCATGGCCCAGCCTGTGCGACCGGTGCCTACTTCCTTCTCCCAAACGCCGTGTTTTGTGTTTTCTTTTCCTTGCACGCTGCATTTCACCCCCGCCATTTTAATGATTGCCGCCCGGCCGGTCTCCTTTTCTTTTCTTTCTTTCTTTTCTTCCTTGAACCGCCCGGTCCAACCCCCTCTTCCTTCTTCTTCCTTCCTCCTTCCCCGATGCTATCAACCTACAATAACGCTGCCCGTTACACCCTTTGACCGGCCGTTTCTCCTCTTTCTCTCCTCCTTACTCGCAAAATCACTTGACCTGCCCCATCTCCCTTATTCTCGCGCGATTTTTCCTTCCTCCTTGACCTGCACAACCCCCTCCCCCAACTTGAATTTTGCCGGCCAAACAATGCCGCTGGTGAAACCTAACGCTACCTGCCTAATCCCTTGTCATCCCACAGATCTCACCCTATCATTTGAACCCTATAAATACCCTTTACCAACCTTGGAGTCCAGTTTTGTTTTTCGAACCCAGGGAATCATTCCTTTTTGTGAACGCCACTTCAGATGCTTTGTCCGTCACCTTTGGCCAACCACACCACCAAATCCACCCACCTACACCTTCCTTGCACCATCTTCTAGCTTACCAAACCATCCATCCTCCTAGATTCTTCTTGCACAATCCACCCTAGCTGTGTGAAGTAGAGCCCTCCGACTAACCCATTTTCTATCTCTGCCACCCTTCGCGCCACTGCCCACCACCAATTTCGCCGCTGCCGCCACTCCTTTCACCTTCCAATCTATTCTGCAGACCACCTTTTACCTTCCCCTACCTTTCTTTTCCTCTCCCTCCCTTTCCTCCTCTCTTTCTCTCCTTCTTCCCCATTCGGCCACCACCACCGCCGCTATGCGCCACCACCCTTATTTTGTCCCTCTCCTTCTGGGCAACTCTAAACACCCCAACTCCCACCTTCATTCTCCCTATTTTGTTTTCAGCCCTCAACTTTTTCCCTTTTCTTCTCTTTTTCCGACCACCGCCACTGCCATCGTGCACCACCGCTGATGCCACCTAATCGCCTATCACCACTAGCCTAAGGTTGAACCCTAGACCCTCTTAACCCTTTTCCCTATTTTTATGAACCTTAATTTATTTTATTTCATTTGATTGAATATAAATACTATTTTATTATAATCAATATTTCCATTATTAATATGTTATTATTATTATTATCATTACTATTTTGAAATTATTATTATTATTATTATAACTATTTACTCTTAGTTTGCTATTATTATTATTATTATTAATATTAATATGTTATTATTATTATTATCATTACTATTTTGAAATTATTATTATTATTATTATAACTATTTACTCTTAGTTTGCTATTATTATTATTATTATTATTATTATTATTATTATTATTGTTGTTGTTGTTGTTGTTGTTGTTGTTGTTGTTGTTGTTGTTGTTATTATTGTTTTTGTTATTGTTGTTAATGTTATTATTTCATCATTATTATTATCAGTATTATTTGGGTAAAGGGGCCGAAGCCCTTATTTCACTTTGTTTTGAATAATGTCCTTTATTATTATTATTATTGTTACTATTATTATTCTTATTATATTACCATTGATATTATTTTTAGTATCTTTGCTATTATTATTTTCGTATCATTATTATTGTTAGGGTAAAGTCTTTAACCCTATATTATCAACTTTTATAATATTTCTATTATTTCTTATACCTTTAGCAAAGATAGTAATTAGTTAATGTTATTGTTCTTAATATGTTATTATTCTGTCAAAGCCCTAAGGAGGCGTAGGAGCATGCTCCAAGACATGTGTTGATGTATCATTTTAGGTAAAGGTGTTACTAAGGCCTTTTTATGTGTTGATGTGCATTAAATGCCTTGTATGTTATGCATCCTATGTTTATTATTGTAATTATTTTGTATATGGTATGACGTGGAGTTCAAATATGTTCTTGTATTGTTATATGGCATGTGTATTATGTATATGTGATAATATGTGTTGTGACCCTCTAAGACATGCATGTGAGGGTGTTGATGTGGTTTGTCTGGGAGAAAGGATGAAATAGGAGGATGGGGAAAGAAGTTGACCAAGGGATGTTTGTTGACCTAAGTATTTCAATGATTCATGAGTAGAAGAATAAAATGGGAAATTTAGGGTTTTGTGTGAGAGAATATAATTTATAGTTTTATATGGGAGAATCTAATTTATGATGTTTTATATGGCAGAATCTAATTTATGGTTTGTATGGGAGAATCTAATTTATGATGTTATGTGGGAGAATCTAACTTATGGTTTGTATGGGAGAATCTAATTTATGGTGTTATGTGGGAGAATCTAATTTATGGTGTTATGTGGGAGAATCTAATTTATGATGTTATATAGGAGAATCTAATTTATGATGTTATATGGGAGAATCTAATTTATGGTTTTGTATGGGAGGATTTAATGTAGGGTATTGTATGGATGAATCTCTTGTTTTATATGGTTTAAATTTAGGGTTTGGTGAGAATGAATCTTTGGTTTGTATGGACTGAATTTAGGGTTTGGTATGGATGAATCTTGGTTTTATATGGGTTGATCTAGGGTTTGGTATGGATAAACTTGGGTTTTGTGTGGATTGAATTTAGGGTTTTGTATGAAGGAACCTTGGGTTTTGCATGAAAGAATTTAGGGTTTTGTATGAATGGATGTAGGGTTTTGCATGACGTATTTTATGATGTTGCATGGAAGAATCTAATATAGAGTTTTGTATGGATGGATTTGGGGTTTACATGGGTGAAACTAGGGTTGCATGGGAACTTAGGGTTTTACATGAGAAAGTTTGAAGGTTTGGATGGGAAGGTTAGCATATGCATGGGAGTAAAGTTTACGTGTGAAAAGTTGACTTGGGATGTAAGGAAGGTAATAGAAGAGTTATTTGGGTGTTTGGAAGTTTTGGGTGAAAAATAGTACATAGGACATTATAAGGGTATGGAGGAGACTGAATTAAGGTTTGGAGTGATTAACTAGGGTTGGAGTGGCTAATTGTGGTTTATTGTGATTAACTATGGTTTGGAATGGCTAATTATGGTTGTTATGGTTAAATAGGGTTTGGAGTGATTAACTATGGTTTGTTGTGGTTAATTAGGGTTTGGTGTGGCTGCTTAGGGTTTTTGGTGTATCATGTGTATTTGGTGATTAAAGTGTAATTATGAGGATGGAATTTATGATCTGTGATGTGTGAAGTGTAAAGGGAATGATTCATGCATGTTTAGGGTTAAAATTTTTCCGAATAAGATACTTAAAACATTAATCATGTAAAATGGAAGATGTTGAGCCTAGCCCAAACCGATCCACTAGCATAATAGTGGCCAGGTACTACGGTGGAAACCGATCTACCGGTGTATAATAGTGGCAGGGTAGGTTACCCTCATGACCGCTCCACCGGTTATAATAGTGGGGGATCTCGAGCTCAACAAACCAAACCCTACAGTTGCTAAGACATAAAATATACTATTACTTATAGTGGAACACCATACAAGAAAGGGCCAAACTGATCCATCGGCATAGAATAGTGGTAGGTATGTTACCCTCGCAACCGATCCACCAGCTAAAATAGTGGCTAGGCGCTGGAGTGCCCTAGAGACCGATTCACAGGCTAAAATAGTGGGGTTCTCGTACTTGTGTGGACTTGATAAAGAAAATAGCGTGTATCGATTTCCGATAAAAGAGTTATTAAATAATTAATCTGGAATAAGTGGGCCTTTATGTGTGGGCTTGATCATTTATAAGTTCTATAATTTTCTTCATGACCTTATGTACTATATGTTTGGGTTTGAAAGTGTAAGTTGAGTATTGTCTTGCATGACTCTATATGCTTATGTGATGGCCTTAGTGCTCAGTTACCTTACTCAGTATGTAGCATACTGATCACCCGTTTCATGGGTGCTGCTCATTCCCATGAGTAGAAGGCCCATCTAACCTGTTGTCGGTAGGAGATGCTTTTTTTTCGATGCTATTGATGTCTATGGGACATCCGGTAGTGCTGAGTGTTGAGCGTGTTTTGACTCAAGGTTTGAGAGTGTCGTGGTCGTATTCACTCTTTACACGATTTAATTCCTTTTGTTATTTCTTCTATATCCGATTGATCCCTTCTCATTTATTACCTTGTATTCAGTATTTTAAATGAATATTTTATCGAGTGTAAGCTCATTTTCTTTTGGATATGAATTATAATTCTTTACGCGTACTCTGATTTTTGATGTATGATTCTTTCTAATTATTTTATGAACTCTTGGTTTGAATTTAATGTCAATCTTTTCTTTAGCCTTAGCACTTGGTACTGGAATGGTTGGAGAGAACCGATCTGGTACTAAGTGTGGCGGTAACATCTCCATAATTCATGGGTTTTAATTTAAAATTCTTCCGCTTAAAAAAAAAGTAGTGAGTTTTGGGGTGTTACACCACTCCCTGCAACCTCCCGTACCACCCCTTACCTCATTTGGCCAAAACTGAACCCTACAGCCTCTCCTTTTTCTCCTCCCTTTTCCTTCCTTCTCAGCCACCTCCACCTCGATAACCCCCTTACAGCCTTACTGTTGCCACCTTTGCCTCCTTTGGCTGCCGACAACCTATCCCTGACCACCACCCACACCCCCTCTTTACCCTTGCACCCTTCCCTTGCCCTAAATCCTCCCCCATCTACCTTCTTTCTTAGCCTCAAAACCTTAACCCAAAAACACCCCTTCCTTCCTTTTTTTCATGCCACCTTCGACCCTTCCACCTTGTTTTTGCATGCATCTCATGCTGCATGCGCAACATGAGCTACTACATGCCTTGGTTATTTTAATTGATAAATTTTAAGGTATAATGATATTTAAGATAAGTATTTTATTAATTAAGTTTATAAAGTCTTATGCTTTTGGTTTTCTTATTTTTAATGTGATAAATATTGATATTATTTTTAGGTATTGGTTTTGATAATCAAAGCTTGAATCTTTAACTAGGATACCGGAAAGGTTCGATTTTTGTGGGAATTAAGGTAATCGTTAAACCCCACTTAAATGCATGGATAAACGTATGCTAGCACATTAGGGTTTTAATATGTTATTTTGCATGATATATTGCTTAATATATTATATGTAGTTGCTTATATTGGTTGATAAAAAGGAAAGCATATTAATTTATATGTTATGTGTGGAAATATTGCTTAAGGAAAGAGTTTGGTTATTAATGAAAATGTTGAGTACTTATCAATATTATATTATGTTATTGTGACCATTGATCCATGAATAATATTATTGTGAGCCCTAGGGGCATTTAGTAATATGTTTTGTGCAAGAGTGTGGCCTACTATGTGTAGTTGTTAATGACTACTATGTTGAAATGTAATAGTTGGTGGAGTTGGATGATGAGAATGGAGTGGTGATATTAATATTCATGTAGTGATGATAACTTCATAAAAGTGGTGTAATAGAGGGGAAAAATGGTAATTTGAAAGTAAAGGGGTATTATGATAATTTTTGAAGTAACGGGTAAAATGGTAAATTGTAAGTAAAAGGGTAATATGGTAATTTTAGAAGTCAAGGGTAAAATGGTAATTTTGTTAGTAAAAGGATAAAATGATAATTTTCAAGTAAAAGGGGAAAGACACTAAGTAATTGCAGTGGAACACCGGTGAGTCAGGGCCAGTCTAGTCCACCGACGAATAATAGTCACTCGGAGAGTTCTGCCCCGGAGATCGGTTTATAGACGAATAATAGTAGCCAGGAGCATTTTTCCCTGCTTGATTACCAATCCACCGGCTATAATAGTGGGGTTCCCACACTCACATGGATATATAATTCGAGAGATGATTGAATAATGATGGACTAATGGCTTAAGGCCTAGAAGTATTGATTTCGCATTATGTCTCATTAATATTTGATGGACTTGTTAAGTATGTGAATGTTATGTTTGCACCTCTCTTTATATACGTATATACTTTTATATCATGCATTGCGTTACAGGCTTACTTTTAAGTTTGTTTTAAAGGGTTATTTAGTACCATAGTACTAAAGGGTTCCATTCCCCTGCCTATTCAATGAGAAATGTTCCTTGTAGGTTTCTTTTCAAGTGCTATTCAAGTGGGTAATGAGAAAGAGTGTAAGGAACTATTCGAAAAGTCCTAGGGTTGTACTATTTCACCTTTTAAACCCTAGTTTTAATGTGTTCCTCATTTATGTAACTACCACAGGTGAATTTTATTCTTGCAAATTGTTATTTTTGTAACCACCAATGGTTTGAGTTTCTCATAAGTTGTATTTTTTTCTTTCAAGCTTAGCACTTGGTACTAGAACGGTAGGAGTGAACTGGTCTAGTACAACATGTAGCGGTAATATCTCCAAAATTCATGGTTTTGTTATTTTACTTCCGCTAATTTCTTTTATAAAATGAAATTTTTCGGTAGTGAATTTTGGGGGTGTTATAGTAGTGTTTTGGTTTAGGTGTTTGTGAAGAATTTGGATGTTTGTTTGATAATAGATATATGTTTATTTTTAATATTATAAATTTGAGTCAATGTATGAGAACATAAATTTATGTATGTGGTTTGGAAGAAAACAAAAAAAAAGGAAAGGAAATTGGAGCATAAGATAGTGTTTAGTCTCTAAAAGTGTTATCTAAAGTTTATAAAAAAAAAGTTAAATTCAACTTTGGATAATGGTCGAGGAACATAATTTTCATCTAAATTATCAATTTTTTTTTTCAATTTGTACACTTAAAATGTTGGTTCTTAGCATAACAATCATCTAAAGTGTCAAAAACATTTCAAATGATACACTTTAGATAACTATTATTTAAGAAACTAACATCTAAAGTTTGGTGTTTTTAACCATTATATAATGGTTGTTATTAAGATCCAACATCTAAATTCACAACATTTAAGGAACTAACATTTAAAGTTTAGTGTTTTTAGCCTTTAGATAATTTTTATTAATTTTGGATGATGTTTTTTTCACCACTATGAAGCATTAGATAATCCCAAAGACAATGCCAACTTGGTACCATTATCTACTATAAAAATTAATTGCCATTAATGCTTTGTTTTGTGGTAGTAGAAGTGTCTTAGGGGATTGAGAATAATAGCAATATGGCAAGACATAACTAAATGCAAGTTGATTATCTTACCTAACACTAATATGTTTAGCTCATACACTGAATACTATGTCTTTGTATACAACATGAGTGGCACATGTTAGTCGGTAGGACCTTGTTGATTTAATATTTTCAATGATGGTTGATTTTGTTTCATAATAAAAAGGGGTGAAGTGTATTGTTATTTTCGTGGTGACATTATAAGATGTTTTTAGACACTTTTCTTCATTATTTATGTATATTTTACCTTTCTTCCATTTTATTGGAAGAAAATCATAATATTAGATCTTGCTTTTCAAATTATAATCTTCCAACTTTGAAGAATCGTGTATGAAATTTTGAGATTCAAAATTAAAGTTTTTTTTTACATAAATATCCTTTTTTCTTATGATTATGCTCCTTTATATTATTATTGTAAGTTTATTTTCATTATGTGTGAGTAATTATTTAACTTTGGATTGAATTAAGTTTAATGTTGGTGAATCTATGAACTAATTAAATTGTTTCAAGGAATTTCTTGATTATGATTATTCAAGTGCTAATGCTTAATTTTATTAGAGTTAAATTGATCGGTTATCAATCAAATTCATATATGAAATTCATAAGAATCAAAAGGTGAGAGTTGTCGTTGATACCAAAAATTAGCAAGTGACAAATCATTAAAACATGAGAGTAAATTAGTATTTCTTATGAACTAATAGAATTATCTTGAACTTAATGATTTTAATTCAATTTAATGCCAAAAAAATAGGTTATAATGTTGAATTGAACAAGATTTATAGACTTTTAAAGAAGATTGTGATTATCATATGCTAGTTATTCCTAATGAATCAAGCAAGTTGTTTGATAATTTATTTATTTATTTATTTTCACAAGAGTTGTCAGTGATATTAAATCCTAAACTCTTTTTAGTCGATTGAACTAGTCATAAGTGTAAGCTGGTGTGATTCTTATTTTATGTTATCACTACTATAAAAATAAAAATACACAACAACTTATAAATGATTATTATAAGACCATTCATATATAAGCCATCTGGTAAAAAATTGAGCAAGTTGGGCAAATAGAAGTTAAAGTGATATGATATAATTAATGGTTCTAGGATTATAACATTCTTATATTTTGTCACCTAAAATTAAAGCATTAGATAACATTATACTAATTTTAGTATAAATTCATCATCTATAGCTTAGTAATTTTTTTAAAAAGATATAAATTCAAGTAGAATTATCACAAACTACCTTAATCTACTCCCCCCTCAATTCACTTTAACTTAAATCAAATTCTACTTTCACGCATTTACTCAATGAAATTTTTTTTAGCAATGTAAAGATCATCCACCACCTCTATCACCTCAAACCTTATTCTCTAGTCACCATCATTATCTTTTCCCCTTCCTTTCATCATCGTCATCATTCTTCAAACTTTATGTATGCATTTCCCTATTTCATTCTTATTTTTGCATATTAAGTCATTTTCTCCATGCTTAACTAGGTTGGGTTGGTTTAAAAATGTTTTCTTAATTTTTTTTCTTTTATATGTTTTATACCGTTCAAACATTGTTTGGAGTGGTGATTATTGTCAATTAGTTTTATAATTCTAAAGAAGTCTCAAATTATCATGTTTTTTGGAATAAATGATTGCCATGATTAGTTATTTATTTGATTGCCAGAGTTATATCACTTTAGAGGATATAATTAATAAAGAAAAACATTGTTGATTTTTTCAATGGCTTCATTCATTCTAGTTTAGCATTTGCTGGAATTTTAAAATATTGGCAAGAGAAGATGAACCTTAAAAAAAATTTCTTGCTAGTGTGAAAATAAAAAATACTTATCAATGCCTTATTGAAAGCCAAAAATAATTGTTTTTTTTTTGGTTTCATGCATGTATGACATCTCAAGATGAAGAGAGGAAATGTGATAGAGGAAATAGAGGGAGAGTTCACATGAATGATGTAGATAATTTAAAACACAGGGGGATTATATGGATGGTTGATGAGTTTATAAATGAAGGGACATCAACTAAAAATAATGATAATCATTTTATTAGCTATGCAAGTGCTAAAGCTCATGCAATAGTTTCTCATGTGAATCTTGACTGGAAAAAGTTACCTAATGATAAGAATGAGGAGTTATAAGCTGCTATATATGTATGATGAGCGTTTATATACCAATAATATATAATATATGACCTATTTAAATCATATATATGCTAATAATATTTATTATTCTCATGTACAGTGACTTTGATGTGCTCAAATATTCCAAGAAGGTTATACTTTAAAAGTGTGCCAAATCTTGGAAGACTTTAAGCTTGATTTAGCAAGTATTTTAATGATAACTGAATATAAAACTTATCTATTATAACATGTAAGAGATCATATAACTATGATCATACCCCAATAATGAGCTAAGTATGGAGACAATAAGAAAGTGGAAGAAGCTAAGGTATGTAAAAACTTACGGTAGAACCCTAAAATTTTGTAAACATTTATTTTTGAGTGTTTAGTCTTTTATTGAAAACTTAACACTAAACCTAGGCTTCTTTATCTTAGTCCTAGGAAAATGTTCAAAGGTGTTAGGTGTAACCTTCAAGATCGATCAATCATAGTAATAACAAGTACTACAAGGTATGATATTTAAAGCAATCTATTTGGTGAGTCATGCAAGAAAATATCCTCAAGCACTCAAACTTGTTATTTCTCCTTCTAGTGTGTGATTGCATCGTTCTTGGTTGTTTGAGCTTCATTGGTTTTTGTGCATTGCATATTTTTATTCTCGTGTCTTATTAGTTTAGGGTTACCCTTTTAAGGGGGCATTTACCCCCTCAAGTGCCTTGAAAATTGTTTTGCTTACTTTTCCATGTATTATAGCATAAACTTTAGGGACGAAATGAACGGACTCCTGCAAGTACCATCGGAAGCTCCAAAAAAGGTCTAGGTGTTCTGTTCTCTCTTTTTTCATTTGAGGGAACATGGTAGCCTATGAAGAAGGGACTACCTACATCTCACAATTCCCTCTTACCTAGAAAAATGAAAAAGGTTGATGAACCTTACCTTGTATTGCTTCCAAGGTCTTGATTGAGCCCTAAAACTGGCATTGAAGAAAAAATTTATAAACCTTTATTTTTAGGTACGTAGCCTTTTACTTGAAACATAACTTTAAGTATAGGCTTATTTGTCTTTTTACCTTTAAAGCGTAACCCACACCATTTTTAAAATCATTTACCTTAATTATTTTCTTTCTTTTATCTTATTATTTACCCTTACCTTAAGTAGTTATTTTTATAGAATTAGTTCCATTAACCAAAAACATGAACCTAACCAAAAGAATCCTAAAGTAACTGAAATACCTCAAAACCCTAATTTTAGAAATTTTGGCAAAATAAGGATTTATTAGTGAAATTAATTAAATAAAATATTTTATTAAATTAAAAGGGTTGAATTAAGGCAAATAAAGAGGAAAATAGTAAATAGTTTAATTAGGAAAAATTAGGTTTTTTTGCTAATTAAAATTGAACTTTGGGAAAAATTACTCAAAATAGCCCAACTTAATCTAAAAAGGGATTTAATTATTAGTTTTCTAAATATTATTATTTTAAATAATCAA
The DNA here is from genome assembly GCA_039764185.1 of Tamarix austromongolica. Lineage (NCBI taxonomy): Eukaryota > Viridiplantae > Streptophyta > Magnoliopsida > Caryophyllales > Tamaricaceae > Tamarix > Tamarix austromongolica. Next base: position 75,454,051 of record CM077815.1, on the reverse strand, counting down.
AATACCAAAATATTCTAAACACCCAACCAACCCATTATTTCCCTTTTCACTTTTCCATTTTCTCCTTCTTTTTCCTTTTTCTTTCTATTCCTTCCTTTCTCCCTTTCTTTTTCTCCTTCTCCACTGATTTCGGCCAGCCCTCACGGCCCAAGCTCCTCTTCTTCCCCTTTTCCCTCTTGCACGGCTAGGTCCACACCCTCTACTTTTTTTCCTTCACCCTTTGCCCAGCCCAACCACCTCTCCTTTTTTTTCTTTTCTTTTCCTTTTTCCCCGAACTGCTTGGTCTAGCCATGTCTCCATCCTTCCCCCTACGCAACCTACAACCTTGATAAGCGGCCCAAATCTTGCCGGCAACCACCAACCGCCAACTAGCCCTTCCTTTCCCTCTCTCCCCCATCATTTTCTTTCCACTTTTGACCTAAAAAAGCCTTCTCCCTCTTCACACACACCTTCCCCCTTTCCTTTCTCTTCCCCGACCACCAACTCCCTCTGTTATGGCAGACCTGCGCCTCCTGCCACAACTTGCCGGTGGTCCTGCCTTACCTGACCCCTCTTGTCATCTCCCCCTCTATTTTCCCCTCCAATCATCCTATATAAACCCCATAAGTAGCCCCAAAATTGGATTCCTTTTCACAGTCCAGAAATTCCCCCATTTGCGCCACCTCCCAATCAGACTACCACCTCATCATTGTTGCCTAGTGCCACTGTCCAAGCCACCTGCAAAACCGTTCCCTACCTCACCCTCTACGAAAATAAACCTTTCTCCTCCCTTGATTTTCCCTACACGAGCCACCCTAGCAGTGCAAAGTTCACCTCCCAATTAGCCTACCTTGACTACTGCCACCCTTTGCACCACCGTCCGCTGCCAATTCCGCCACAACAAACACCCCCTCTACCCTCTAGAACAACCAAGGGAGCTTCCTCTACCTCCCTCTACCTCCCTTTTTTCATGCCACCCTCTCCTTCTCCCTTCTCCTCCCTCCACCACCTTCAGCCACCACACCCGTGGCCATGCGTAGCCCCCTTTAGCTGCACCACCACCTCCATTCCAACCCTCTCCACCTGAGGCAACCACCAGCACCTCAGTCACCCACCTCTCCATCTTTCTTCTCCCTCCACTACCGTCACCGTTGTTATAGTGTGCCACCACCACCGCCATACGTCGTCCCTAGGTGGTACTCTAACCTCCCTAACCCCTAAACCCTTTTTATACAAGTGTTAGCAATTTTTAATAGTATTAGTAGTATTATTCTTAATAATATTATTATTAATATCATCATCATCATCATCATCATCATCATCATCATCATCATCATCATCATCATTATTATTATTATTATTATTATTATTATTATTATTATTATTATTATTATTATTATGTTATCTTTATTATCACCTTTATCATTATTATTATTTAACCTAATGTCAGAATTATTCTAACTAATATTATTTTTATTATTAAGGGTCGACAACCTTCTTATTATTATGGTTATCATTAATATCATTATTATTATTATTACTATTACTCTTATTATTATTAGTATTATTATTAATACTAACCTTGGCATATTATCGCTTTTATTATTATTGTAAATATTTGAATCCTTATATCACTATTATTATTTCGATTATTATTACTATTATTCTTAACATTACTACTACTACCACCACCACCATCACCTTGTCATTATTGTTAATATTTCATATATCACTAACCTTACTATCATTACTAGCATTATTATTAGTATTATTATTGTTGTTTTTGTTGTTATTATTATTATTATTATTATTATTATTATTATGGTCACTACTTTTGTACTACTAATATCACTATTATTATTATTATTACTAGGATTTGGGTTGATATTAGTATTATCACTACAACTATCATTCTTATTATTAGTAGTAATATTGAAGCTATTACCTTTAATAATATGAATATCGCTATGATTACTCTAACATAAACCGTTGTAGCTACTAAGACATATTTTGATCAATAGTAGCATAATTTGCAACTTTAAGAATAATAACCCTACTATTATCATTATTATCCCTAATAGTAGGTTATGATAAGGGTAAGGTAGGAATAATGGTAATTTTGGTAAGAGGGATATTAACCTATAGTATTTCCCTTTTATATGTGAATCAAGACAATACCTTAAGGAGGCGTAGGAACGTGCTCCACGACCGATGTTGTATTAGGTAAGGATGTGGATAAGAACAACTATGTGTCTATTATGTGCCTTGTGTGCCATGTGTTATGCCATGTTGCATAATTTATGATTGTAATGACTAATTACTTGTATCGCAGCTTGGGGTTGAGGTATGCATATGTGAATTCCTTATGGTATATGTATAATGATTATATATGTTGTGCTTATGATGTTATATGATGTAACCATCTAGGACATACATGCTATAATGTTTAATAATATAATATGGGTGGAAGGATAAAAAGTGAAGAATGGGAAGTGACTTGACTAAGGGGACATGAGATTGACCTAATTATCTCATGACCCGTGAGGGGGAAAATAAAAGGAGGTTATGATCAAAATGAACAAATGATGTGAATCTTGCATGGAAAATTTATAGGGTTTGCATGGGATGGATGGAGTCTACATGGGGATGATCTTTACATAATAAAAGTTGTCTCAGGGCGTAAGTAAGGTAATGGGAGAGTTGTGGAGTGATTAGAGACTTGGGGTGAAAAATAGTACGTAGGTTAGTATGAGGGTGTATAAGGGACCTGGTTAGGATTTGGGAGGAAATCCTAATCTGAGGGGGAATGTGAAAGTAAAAATAATTGAGGAAGAGTGGAGTATGGGATAAGACTAAAAACTTATTATATGAGGGATGAGTATGGGTGCCATGGGAAAGAAGAGATGTTAGGTGAAGAATGGAGAGGTGACTTGTGGGGGAAGAAAGGTGCTAGGGTTTGTAGTAGCCAACTAGGGTTTCACGGTCACATGTGTAATCGGTGAGTAAAGTGATATTATTTGGGTTGAATCTAAATGAGATGAGATGTTAGGCAATAAAAGAAATAATGGTAGTATAAATCAGAGGAAGGTTGGGCCACATAGGTCCAATTAGGGTTTCAAGGGAAAACCCTAAAGAGTGGTAGTAAGTGGATTTGGATGTCATAAGGTGATGGGCCTTAACCCACACCCTTAGGAGTTGGGTTTTTGTTATGAGTAAATGGAAGGAGAAATGGATGCTGGGGTGTGATAGGAGGCGTAGAAGTCTCAAGATATGGGATGGGCCCTCTGGGGAGGATAGAAGTAGAAGGTTGGCGACATGCATGCCAATGGTGAAAGTTTTATCAAATAAGACATGAATAAGATATAAACCATTAAAAGAGGAATATTATTGAGTTGGGCCTAGACCGATCCATGTGTATAATAGTGACCAAGTGCCGGGTACCCTAGAGATCGATCTACTGGCATATAATAGTGGTTAGGAGCATTTTGCCCTGAACGTTTCTGATCCACCGGATATAATAGTGGGGGATCCTGAGGTTAATAAACCAAACCCTAAGGTGCAATAAATCATAGGAAAGATACTATGTAATTATAGTGGAACACTATGAGAGTCGGGGCCAGATCGATCCACTGGCATAATAGTAGCTTGGAGCACTTTACCTTGGAGACCAATCCATGGGTAAAAATAGTGGTAACGAGCATTTTACTTTACATTTTTTATCCACCGGCTATAATACTGGGTTTTCCACACTCGCATGGATTGATAAAAAGTATGGTGTGTAATGAATATATTGACAAGAGATCTAAAGAATAAGTTTATCTAGACCATAGCCCGACCTTCATTATCTATCTTGTTGTATACTGTCTATATGATCATGCTTATGTTATATGCCTATACGTTTGGGCTTAGCTACATGGTTACCTTGCTCAGTACATAGCGTATTGACAACTCGTTTCATGGGTTCTGCTCATTCCTACGAGCAGAGGGCCCACTTGAATTTGTGTAGGTAGGAGATGATATCTTCGATGCCTACGATACTTATGAGGCATCGGGTAGCGCTAAGAGTTGAGCCTAGACTTGTCCTAGGGACTGAGAACAACTTGGACGGATTATCCTTTTCATTTCCTTTACCCTGTATCATTTTATTTTAATTCTATTTCATTGCACTGTACTTTCTTTCCCTTTGTAAACCTTTTTACTCCTTAGATTGTAAACCTTTTTACGCGTACTTTTATTTCTATATTATGAACTTCGTAGTTCTTTTATGAATTCTTATTTTAAGTATAGACTCATGTTTGATGATAGTCCTCTTCAGCCTTAGCACTTGTTGCTGGAATTGTAGGAGTGAACTGTTCTAGTACTAAGTGTGGCGGTAATATCCCCAAAATTCACAATTTTGTTATTTTTCTTCTGTTAGTCCTTTTCATTAAGCGAAATTTTTCATTAAGTGAATTTTGGGGGTGTTACACTAACACCTTCTCTTGCCCTCTCTCTTAGGCTTCAACTCCCAACTCAAGAAACTTCCACCTTCTTGGTTTTTCTCTACCACCCCTATACAACATTCCTAACTCCCACCATTTTTGTGTCCTTGCACCTCATGCCGACCTCTTCCTACACACAACAACATCATCGCTCAACGACCTCAATTTCTTATACAACTACCTAGCTCACCTCACCATCTTCCTTAAAACATCATTTAAGCCTTGATCTACCAAACTCTTTGCCCATCACTTTGCATCATGTTTCCTAAATTCCACCCTCCTCCTCCATACGTTTTATAGTCACCCCACATCTATAAGCGTTTTATTTTTCCTCTAAACCTCACACAACTAAGCCTTGTAGCATTAAGCTCATGCACAACCTATAACCCTTTAATGTATACCTTCATGTTACCCAATGCCTCCTATATCCACACTGCTATCCCTAACCAATTTAATTCTCCCATGTAACTCTGCCACTTCACCACTTGAACCTTATAGCTGAGCTTCCTTGTGCAACCTTATGCCGCACATCTACACAACCAACCTTTCAGCACCAACCCACATAGTTACCAAAACATCACTATCCATCTTTGATGATACCATACATCACCCATCTTACATGTCACATCATATTCATGTAACCCCTACATGAATGGTTTATGTAACCACCTCCCTTTCTATGTCTTTACCTCACATTGGCCCCATGGTGTTATGATATTTGTCCATGCCTTTGTCCCACTTTTTGTTATGTGTTCTTTGAGGTTTTTGCCTTTGCTAGTGTGATAATATCATGTTAGTGGCCCTTGAAAATGTCATTTATGTACACTTTTCCCCAAAAATTGATCAAGTATTATTTCTTAGCTCATTTATTGTTATTAGATTATTTTAGTCATTAATTTGTCTATTAGTTAGGTTTTTTTTAAAAAAAGGAGTATTAGTGGAGGGTATAGTTTGATTTAAGTTGTTGGCATTCTTTTTTCTTTCTTGGAATTAAGGTAATCCATATGTCTTGCTAAAATGTAAAAATTACATGATAGCATATTAGGGTTCCATTGTGTTTAGTCATAATTATTATCCTAGGTATGTCTTGTTATGTGGAAATTCATTTTTCAAAGTATTCTAGTATGAAATTATGTATCATTGAGCTTGTTAAATTTTTTATAATATTAAGTATACAAAATCTTGCTTTAATGGCTATAATGTTGTGGATTAATTATGCATGGAATATATGTATAACATAATAGGTTGAAAATGTGTATACTTTTTTTTTCATGATTATTATTGTTTATATGCCCCGGAGGTAAAATTGTAATTTAAGTGTATCATGCTTATATTATTTCAACATATATATGTAACATGTACTATATGTTAGGCATGAAAGTATATGATTTATTATGAATTAGATAGACATGTTAGGTTTTAACATGACTAATCATGTGTAAGAGTAATATAATCATTTGGCATATCTTATGTTTTACCTATATGCTAAAGTTTTTAAAATTATTTTATTTTATATTTTTCATGATAAATTTTTAATTGAAAATAAATTGGCATTTAAAATAGATAAAATCATGATAATTTGGTTTTCAAGGGCATTTGGTCATTCATGACCTAATATACCAAAATATGAATAATTAGATAAGGGATGGCGTTGGTAGATTTTATGGTTGACTTTGACCTTGGGTTGATAGTTTACCTTAAGATTGTCTTAAAAAATTGGAAATAAAAGAAAAATGTTTTAGTATGGAATTTTTATTGTTGTGCATTATATGATATTTTACGATTACCTTATTAAGATATTAATATTTAAAGTGAAAGACATAGAGGTTAGAAATGGTGACTTTTTAGGGGTATTTACCCTAAAGATGTGGCCTAGCCTATGGTTTTTTTTTTGCATTTTTCTAGTGTACCTTAGTGTCCCAACCAACCATAATATCTTACTATACTTAGCTTTTTAGACTTCTTAAATGGTATGCATACTTATAAATTATGTATCCTTACTAGTAGGGTATTATGCTTTCTGTATGTAATAGTATGGCTAGGGTATCTTAGTGTCTCTAGGTTGATAGTTGATAGGATACTATGATTTCTTTATGCACCTATATGAATGAAGTACCTTAGTATATTTCAATTGTTTTGAAATGAATTTAGGTTAGTGGTTAGGTAATTTTCTTCGTGCCCTAGCTATGGTTGTTAGTAGCCTTCATATCCTACCTATGATTGGTAGTTACCTTTGTCATCATTAATTACCTTTTTTATGTACCTCTGATTGGTATTTTCCTTCGTACCCTACTTTTTGTCAATATTTTCCTTTGTTCCCTACTTGCGATCTATAGTTGCATTTGTGTTTTTGCTTATGTTTGGTAGATGCCTTTGTGCCCTTCCTATGGACTTTTGGAATTTGTTGATATGAATGTTGAAAGTATGAGATGTGAAGTGATTTTTGTGGAAAATATTATGAATAGTTTGATGTCTTCCTTTCATGGAACATCCCTGGCATGTTTTGGCTTATTAAGCTTGACATTATGGTTTAAGTGAAATGATATAGTAAGCATTTAACCTTGGTAATAATCATCTATCATGCCTATTTATTATATTCTACTATTACTTGTATGATTCAACATGCCTATACCATGTTCTCTTGTGATGCCTTCTTTGTATTCCATATGACATTTACATGCTTAGTATTGTTATATCGATGGGTTCCATTTCATGGCCCCCCTACTTATTCAATGACAATTGTGACAATGCACAATCACGTGTGAGTTCATCTTGATGAATGGCTCTAATGTCCTTTATGTATGTTTTTTTTTTAAATTTAGTACTATTTAGTGTTCACTCTGGTATCTTTTGAATTGGATATCTATGGACTCTAATGTCCTTTCTATATTTCTTTTCATTTAATTTTTGTATACCATTTTTTGACCTAGTACTATCATAACGATGTTAATCTACAATATAATTTCTTATATGCTTCTAATGATTATATTTCTTAATTTAAGAAGAGTGGTGTTTTTTAAATACCCCAAAACCCTAATTTAAAAATTATGTTAAAATAGGGATTTTTTAAGGAAATTCATTAAATAAATTATTTTATTAAAATAAGAGGAAGTAATTAAGGAAAAATCAAGAGGAAAATAATAAATAATTTAATTAGCAAAAATTAAGGTGTTTGCTAATTTAAATGGAATTAAGAAAAAATTATTCAAAATATCCTAAATTAATAATTTATTTATTATTTTATTAAAATATTATTATTTTAAATATTTAAAAATACCCAAATATCCTGAGTACCCCAACCAACCCATTTCTCATTTTTCCTTTTCCTTTTTTTTATTACTTTTCACGTCTTTTTCATTTTTCCTTCCATTCACTCCTTTCTTTCTTTTTCCTCTTCTTCCTTGATTTTGGTTAGCCCTCATAGCCCAAAACCCACCCCCTCTTCTCTCCTCCCTTCCTACTCAATCCTGCGTCCCAATGTTTTCCCCCGGATTGCTTGCTTGTGAGTTCTCTTCCTTCTTCTTTTTTTTCCTTTCTCCTGGACCAGTCGACCGTCTTCTTCTTCCCCCCTCCTTCCCCACAAAAGCCTACAACCCTACAATGCCTCGTAGGCTGGCAACCACCACCGTATGCGAGCCTACCATCCTTCCCACTCTCCCCCATCGTTTTCCTTTACCTTTTCTACCCAACCAGCCCTCCTCTCTCCTCACGCATGCCTTTCACCTTTCCTTTTCTTCTCCACCAACCAAACACACCCCCTTCCATGGCAGACTTGCACTAGCCTACTAACACCGGCCGGTGGTCCTACCTCACCTACCCCTTTTATCATCTTCCCCCTTTATCGTTTCCCCCTTCAATTGCCTATAAATACCCTATGACCGCCCCTCATTTGACCTTTTTCCCCTAACTAGAAATTCCCCCCTTTGTGCCACTATTTGAACCACCTACCGAACCACTATCTACACCACCCTCTACCGAACTACACCACTCACCACCCTCGATTCTTCTTGCACGAGCTGCCTTGGCTGTGCAAAGTTTCCCCCCAATCAGCCCACTCTCACCCACCGCTGCCCTTCGCACCGCCATCCACCGCTATTTCTGCCGCAACCACCACTCCCACCCCCCCAAAACAACTAGCAAAACCTCCCCTACCTTCCTTTCCCTTCCCTCCCTCTCCTTCTCCCTTCCTCCCCCTCCACCACCTTTTGCCACCACACCAATCACTACCTGCACCACCCCTTTGGCTACAACACCACCACTATTCTAGCCCTCAGAAGCTAGGGCATCCACCACCACCTCAACCACCCTCACATTCCCCCTCTTCTAACCTAAGTAATCATCTATCCAGCTTCTCTTCTCCCTCCACCGTTGTTAATGCTACATGGGCACCACTGTACCTATGTGGTACCCTAACCTTGAAATGTCCTAAAAATTTCTAATTTTAAAAAATTATATTTAAATGAGTTTTTATTGGAAACATTATCTAAATAAATTATTTTTATTAAAATAAAAGGAGATTTAATTAGGGAAAATCAAGAAGAAATTTATAAGTATTTTAATTAGGAGAAATTTGGGTATTTTAGCTAATTAAGGATTTTATTTTGAAAATTAATTAAATAAATTATTTTATTTAAAATAAGAAGGAGAAAATAGTTTCAAATTAATATATGTTTTTTCTCATATTTTAATTGGATAAAATTAGGGTGTTTTGCTAATTAAAATGAAATTTATGAAAAGCTTTCAAAAATCCTAATTTAGCCTAAAAAGGGATTTAAATATTATTATTTTTAAATATCCCAAATATTATATTTAATTTAATTAACCTAACCCATTATTTTTCCTTTTTCCCTTTTCCTTTTTCCTTCTCTGTCTTCTTCTTTTCTTTTTCTTTTCCTCCTCCCCAACTTGGGCCAGACCAGCGGCCCAATCCCCCTTTCCTTCGGTGCGACCCAGCCCGCGCAGCCGATCCCCTCCTTTCTTCCTCACCACGTGGCACTTCCCTTCATTTGCTGTTGAAATGCAGCGTTTCATTACAAAAAAATTCACCGCGTCACCCGGTTGGTTCTTCCCCCTTTTTCCTTTCTTTCTTTTTCTTCTGGGCCACCGATACAGCCCTTTCTTCTTCCTTCGCACCTGCCCAGCCCCGCCACCGACTTGCAACATCGTCGCCGCCTGTCTGAGAAATATGCCGCCAATCTCGCCCGTTTTGACCTACTGTTTTCCTTTCTCTCTCTTCCCTTTGACTCACCGGCCCTTTTGAACCAACTAAATCTCCATTTCTCGCGCAATCTTCTTTCTTTTTCTTTGCACAACCCTGCCACGTTGCTCTTAAATTACGCTGGCAACCATCGCCGCCAACGACCAAAACCCTACTTTCTTACCCCCTATCCGACCAATAGAACCCTAACCTCCCTTCTAAAATCTATAAATACTCATGTAAGCTGCCTTGTATCGAGCTTTTAAGTCCTAACCAGAATTTCCCGACCTTGCCACCGCTGCCCCTTTAGACGCCTCATCCGCCGCCATCTGTTGCCACCAAACTCTTCCCTCCACCACCCTCTAGCTAACTAAATTTCCCATATCCCTCGATTCTTCCTTCACAAATCATCCCGGCTGTGCGAAGTAGTCCCCTCCACCAACCCATTTTATGTCTCTGCCACCCTTTGCGCCGCCTTTTGCCACCTCTTCCGCTGCTCCTTTTACCTCCCATTCTGTTCTACAGACCCTCCTCTATCTCTCCCTACCTTTCTTTTCCTCTCCCTCCCTCTCCTCCTCTCTTTCTCTCCTTCTTCCCCATTCAGCCACCACCACCGCCGGTTAGGGTTTTTACCCTATGTGCGACCGATCCACCGATTATAATAGTGGTTAGGGTATGATGTCCTATGTGTGACCAGCCCAGGGTTATAATAGTGGGGGATCCCGAGCTCAATAAACACAAACCAAAGTTTTGCTAAGGCACTTAAAATATATTAATTACCTACAGTGGAACACTATACGAGCAGGAGCCGAACCGATCCACCAGTTAGGAATAGTGGTTAGGGTTTTTACCCTATATATGACCGATCCACCAGTTATAATAGTGGTTAGGGTTTTACCCTATATGTGACCAATCCACTAGTAATAATAGTGATTAGAGCATGATGCTCTATGTGTGACCGGCCCATCGGTTATAATAGTGGGGTGTTCCTATACTTGAGTGGATTTGATAAAAAGCATGGTGTGAATCGACTTCTGATAAGAGATTAATTAAGTAATTGAATCGAATTATATATGGGACTTTGTACTTTTACCTAGCTTATGCAATTATGATATCATGTTGGTGATTATGCTCTTTTATTATTCTGCATTATTTATGTGCTATTATGTGTTAGCCTTAGTGCTCGGTTACCTTACTCAGTGCGTAGCATACTGATCACCCGTTTCATGGGTGTTGCTCATTCTCATGAGTAGTATGCCCTTCTGACTTTGTGCAGGTGGGCGAGACATCAGTCGGGGCTAAGTGTTGAGCATGTTTGACTCAAAGTTCGAGAGTAGTGTGGCCAAATCCACTCTTCTTATTATCTTATTTATTTCTATTATTTCTTCTTGCATCGGATTTATCTTGTTTGATTTATTGCCTTGTATTGAGTATTTCAAATAAACCTTTTATGGATTGAAAGATTATTCCCTCTAAGGAATTTTGATTTCGCACTCTGATTCATGATTCTTTTATGCGTACTCTGATTTTTGATGTATGATTCTTTCTAGTTCTTTTACAAACTTTTGGTTTGAATTTAATGTCAATCTTTTCTTAGCCTTAGCACTTGGTACTGAAACGGTCGGAGAGAACCGGTTTGGTACTAAGTGTGGCGGTAACATCTCTAAAATTCACAGGTTTTAATTTAAATTCTTCTGCTTTAAAAAAATAGTAAATTTTGGAGTGTTACAAACCTCTAAAACCCTTAAACTTTATTAATGCAATTGCTATCATTCTTCTTCTTCTTCTTCTTCTTCTTCTTATTATTATTATTATTATTATTATTATTATTATTATTATTATTATTATTATTATTATTATTATTATTATTAATTTTAATACTAACTTCGGCATATTATTACTATTCTTGTGAATATTTGAACCCTTATATTTATTATTACTATTACGGTTATTATTATTATTATTATTGTTGTTGTTGTTGTTGTTGTTGTTGTTGTTGTTGTTGTTATTGTTGTTGTCGTTCTTAACATTATTATTATTGTTACTATTATTAATATTATTACTATCATTATTATTAACCTTGACCTTCTTATCACTGATGTTACTATTATTATGATTATTAGGACGCTTATTATTATTATTATTATTCTTAAGATTAGAACTAATAATAATAATATTCCTACTATTACTACTTTGTCATTATGGTTAATATTACCTATATCACTAATATTACTATTATTAGTATCATTGTTGTCACCACTTTAGTATTACTAATATTACTATTCTTATTACTAAGATTTGGTTCGTTACTAGTATTATCCTACAACTCTTATTATTATTAATATTAGTAATATTAAAGCTATTATATTTAATAATATAATTATTGCTATTAATATTTTAACATGAATCATTGTATCTACTAAGACCTATTTTGATTAGTAGTAGCATGATTAGCTACTTTAAGTATAATAACCTACTTTTACTTATAAAACTACTAATATCATTATTAGCCCTAATAGTAGGTTATGATAAGGGTAAGGTAGGAAATAATGGTAATTTTGGTAAGAGGGAAGTTAACCCTTAGTATTTTCCTATTATAGGTGAATCAAGTCAAAACCCTAAGGAGGCTTAGGAGCGTGCTCCAAGACCAATGTCGTATTAGGTAATGATGTAGCTGAGACCAACTATGTGTGTGTTATGTGCCTTGAATGCCATGTGCTATGTTATGTTTATGTACCTTATGATTGTTATGACTATTTACTTGTAGCCCACCTTGAAGTTGAGGTATGCTTATATGACTTCCTTATGACATGTGTATAATGATATATATATTGAGCTTGTGTTGTTATATGATGTGACCCTTTAGGACATGTATATTAGGATGTTTAATAATATGATATGGGGTGAAAGGATGAAAAAGGAAAAGGGGGAAGTGAGTTGACTAAAGGGATATGAGATTAACCTAATTATCTCATGATCTATGACGGGGCAAAAAAAAGAAGAATATGAACAAAATAAAAGAAGTGAATCTTGCATGAGAAATTCTAGGGTTTGCATGGGATGGAAGGAGTTTGCATGGGAATGATCCTTACTTGGAAAAAATTGTCTTTGAGTGTAAGTAAGGTAAGGGAAGAGTTTTTAGGGGTGATTGAAGTACTTGAGTGAAAAATAGTACGTAGGTTGGTATGATGGTGCATAGAGAACTTGGCTAGGGTTTGGGACGAAAACCTTAAATGGAGGAGATTGTGAAAGTAAAAATAATTGACGGTGAGTGGAATATGGGATAAGAGTAGAATAATATCATATGTAGGGTGAGTAAGGGTGTCATGGGAAAGAAGGGATGGTAGGTAAGTAATGGAGAGGTGATATATGAGGAAAGAAAGGTGCTAGGGTTTAGGGTGGCCAACTAGGGTTTTGTGGTCAAATGCGTAATTGGGGAGTAAAGTGCAATGATTGGGGTTGAATCTAAGTGAGATGATGTGTTGGGTGGTAAAGGAGCTTTGGTTATGTGAGACAAAGGAAGGATATGCCACATAGGTCCAATCATGTTTTCAGGGGAAAACCCTGGGGGATAATATTTAGTAGACTTAGATAGCATAAGGTGGCGGGCCTTGACCCATGCACTTAGGAATTGGACATTCATGATGAGTAAGTAGAAGAGGAAAAAGATGCCAGTGTATGTTAGGGGGTGCAGAAGTCCCAAGATATGGGACGGGCATTCTTGGAAGAATAAGAGTAGACAGATTGTGACATGCATATCTAGGTGAATAAGACACTAATTAGTTAAAGTAAAAGATTATTGAGCTGGGCCTAGACCAATCCACCAGCATAATAGTGGCTAGGTGTTGGGTTGCCCTAGAGATCGCTTCACTGGCATATAATAGTGGTTAGGCCCGTTTTGCCCTATACATTTCCGATCCACTGACTATAATAGCAGGGGTTTCCAAGATCAATGATAAGTTCATATTTTGACATATTTTATACCCTTATAATCTTATTTTTTAGTATTTTATTTAAGTAATATATTTGGATAATTACAATGTTATGCTTAAGTGGTAATAATTGCATAAATATTGTAATTTGAGCTAAAATGATAATAATTAAATAAATTTAGAGTATAATATTATTTATTAATTTGTATAAATTTTATTTTACAAATATTATTTTTAAATAAAAGAAAAAAAAAGAACTGAACCTTTAGATCAACAACTCAAGGGCAGAAGGCCCAAAGGCCAGGGAATAAGAAGCAAAAGAAAACAAAGGAGGTGCAATGTATAAGAAGAAGAAAGACAACGACAGTAGGATGGGCTAAATGGAAGCATAAGAAGTAAGGTCGATGTGGAGGTAGTTTGGATTGGCAGAAAAATGAAAAAGTAGGAAAACAAAAGGGAGGAACAGAAATAGTAGAGGGTAGCAATACACAAAACAAAGGGAGGGGATGAGCATAAAACGCTACCACGGAGCAGCACAAAAAACGAGGAAAATGCAAAAAAGGAGGAACGAGTTAGCAAAGAAGAAAAAAACTAAAATGGGAGCCGTTAGGGAGAGAGTTGGACAGAAAATAAAATGCAAGCGAGAGCTGCATAGGAGAAGAAAAGGGCATAAGGTCCCAACCTTCAGAGCCATAAGGCGTAATAGAGTAAGACACAGATGAGCGATGTCAGTGCACTCGTGAGCCATCAGCCAAAAAAGAAAAGAAAAGAAAATAATAGTTGCATGAAAATAAAGGCAAAGGAAAAGAGAAAATAAAAGAGGAAAATTTACACTTGAAGAATTTATTTCTGATGAAATTAATTCTTTATCTAAATAAATTTTTGATCTTTCATCCATAATTAATTTTGGTTAATTATTTCTCTATTTTTAATTTATATTTTGGATATATATTTCTATGTAATTAATTCAATAATTATGGCTTGTTGAATATTTATTGTTAAGGAATAGATTGAAATCCTAGATTAGGGTTTGAGATATAATTTTATTTTCTTTATTTTGTGAGATTGTTCTTTAACTCTGTTTCAATTGCTATCATTTGTGTGTGTGTGTGTGTGTGTGTGTGTGTGTGTATGTCAAGTATAATTTATATGGTACATGCCTTGTTTTGATTTTCTGATAAGTGATAGCATGTAGGATTATATACCTACTAGGTGACCATATAAATAGGTTAGAATTTATATGTATAAATTGCAGCTAGGTTAGATAACAATTCACATAATAGTTTTGTAATTCTAACCAAAGTAGTAAAACGTTTAGATACATGTGGGTCAAAAAAAGAAATTACAGCTAGACATGTTTAGTGTACTAGTCTGGGTACTTAGATTGACATCCTTCCAATTATATTGAATGCATTAAATCTAGTTAGTTATAGGAGTTTCTTGTTACTACTATACTACCAGTATTTAATATGATCAATATTGACACTTTGTCATATTCATTAATTAATAGAAATAATATAAGGTGTATAGACCTACTTTTGGTGTACAACTTAGTCGATCTTTTTCTCATGATTAAATATCGACTTAGAAATTAATATTATATTTTGACCTAATCTAGTAGTGGATTTTGAATTCCCTAACATATTTATCATATCTATGATTATCCATTATTTATTATTATTATTTTATTCTATTTTATTTATTATTTATTATTTTTTAAATTTTATAACCCCCATTAATATTTTTCTTATTTTTTATTTTGTGTTATTCAGGGTTTTTATTATTATTATTATTATTTGTAGCTAGTTAAATAGAGGTGTGGCCTCTCAATCCTTGGTTTAGAACGATACTTTTATTTACCAATACTACAATTGTCAACAATAGGGTTTAAATTGTGCACCGGCTATGGCCACACCACTCAATAAACCAAACGCTCAGTTATGATAAGTCATGGGAAAGACACTAAGTAATTATAGTGAAAAACCATGAGAGTCGGGGCCAGACCAATCCACCAGCATAATAGTGGCCATGAGCACTTTGCCTTGAAGACAGATCCACCAGCAATAATTGTGGTCAGGAGCATTTTTCCCTGTACGTTTTTGATCCACCAGCTAAAATAATGGGGTTTCTGTACTTGCATGGATTAAGCATACTGTGAAATGAGTATTAATCAGAGATCTAAAGAATAAGTTTATCCAGACTATAGCTCGACCTTTATTATCTATATTGTTTGTATGTTGTCTATATGACTATGCTTGTGTTATATGTCTTCTATGTTTTGCCTTAGATGCATGGTTACCTTGCTCAATACGTAGTGTACTGACAACCTGTTTCATGAGTGCTGCACATTCCTATGAGCAGATGGTCCTACTAAGTGTGTGTAGGTAGGATATGCTATTTTTGATGCCTACGACACTTATGAGGCATTAGGTGGGGCTAAACGTTGAGCTTGGACTTGGCCTGGGGACCAAGAGCAACTTAGCCGGATTCTCTTTTACTATTCACTTACCTTGTATCTATTTATTTCAGTTTTTTTATATCGTACTGTACCTTTTATCCCATTTGAAACTTTAGTTATGCACTCTTTTGGATTGTAAACTCTTTTTATGAGCACTCTGATTTCCGTATTACGAACATTTCGGATCTTCTATGAATTCTTGTTTTAAGTTGACTAATGGTTGACGATAACTTTTCTTTAGCCTTGTGGTTAGTACGAGATTGGCTAGGGGCTGGGCTTGTACTGATCACGGTATTAGCACCCCTGTACTTGTATTTATTTTAATTAAACGAATTTTTTCAGTAGTGAAATATGGAGGTAACATCTTGCATTTTAGTAGTTTAGCTTCCACACATAACTCTTTGAAACAAATTTTTTAATTATTGAAAATGGAGGTGTTACACTTTCAATATATACTATGTTTTATATAATACTTATAATCATATATACATTGAGTTTATATATATATATATATGAGGAAGAACAATGTTACTCTCACAAAAAATTTTCATGTTGTTTGTAATAGAAAAAGAGATAAAAATTAAAAGAAAATATGAAGAAAAATGCTTACCCTTATAAGAACTTGTGTACTGGTAATGATGCCACAAGAAAGGAGCATATAAGGATATAAATGGTTGAGTATACAATGATTAATGTTTTTTTAAAAATATAAAAATTAACTTACTTTTTATCTTACATGCAAAAACATCTTCGAAAACCTCTAGAACTTAGTCTTATAAGGATAACCTTCTCCTTATTTATTATTGGTTTCATATGTCACACTTAAGAATGGATTGAATTGAGTGTATACATATTGTCAACAACTTTACAGGATAAAAAATTCTTTAAATATATTTTCAAACCTAGATACTAAAGCAGTTTCAATATCTTATCCTATACAAGTTTCTAATCTTGATATTATAGTCTTGTGGGGGTAGGGATGTGGTCCTGCTTAGATGTTGTACGGAATGGTAAATGCGGAACACCAAGATTTAGGTGTCAGACCAACTTGGACTATGTACACAAATAGTTATGTTCATTACCAATCAATTATAATTATTAAGATTTACAAAACCAACACCTAAGCCTAACTCTATGCTTAAGTCCTTTCAACTAACTCTAGTTAATTTACTGCAATTGCAAATTTATAATTTCTCTTGAAGGCTCTTTTAACCCCAATTAGTAATTAATTGTAAGTACCTCTTAAAGATGGTTATAATGAAAATGTCAATATGAACTATTGCTCTTAAAAGCTAGATGTTTATTTTTGTTTGAAAACAAGAAGTAATCTCTCTTAAATATTTGATTGGTGTAGGTTGCATGCTTGTAGATCACTTTCTCTTATGCTCGTGTAATTATCTATGTGAATCTATGCAAAAAATCTTCATATCATGCTTAGGCTTATATGATTCAAGGTAGTGCTAAAAAAGGAAGGTTTTTTCTTTTAAAATTTTTTCCTGCATAAAAGGATAATCATTTAATCATTAATTTTATCATAAAACTCATAAAAGGAACTAGAAGAATCACATAGTATTCTTTCCTAAAATAAAATACAAACACACTTTTTCTATGATTTATCTATGAAAGTATTTAAAAAAAACTAGATAAAAATATTCCTTAAAAATATTTGTGAAATAATGAAAATTAATCCTTAAAATTCCTTCCTTGGAATATGACCTCAAATCATATATTATCTAATAGATCTTCAAATAATATATTATTATTCACATGAAATCTTCCATAATAGATATAGTTAGGCAATATTTGATATGGTGTGGTACCATATATTGAATCTTGTATTGTAAGCTATCATATTGCCTTAATCTTCACAAACACTTTACATGGAATCTTTTATGGGAGAATTCTTCTTTTTTTTTCATGATGTTATAGGATAATGGCAGCTCTTTCATCAAGTTCTTTGTCCTTAAGATGTGATACATTTTAACATGCATTTTCAAAACCTAATTTTAATATTATATCTGGTCTTACAATATGTCATTTTCCTAAACTATAAATTCTCACAAACTTACTTTGCAATAATTTAATCATTATCAAATGACATTTTCTTTTAGAGATTGATAATGTGGATTTATAGTATATTGTGGAGTATTTCTTTCATTTTTAACAAACCTTTATATAGAGATGGTAATGGGTTCTAGACTTAACCTAGACCCGCCAACTCACCTCATTTTTAATATGTGTAGATCTATATATAACTAAATAGGTTTGGGTCTTGGTCTAGTAGTCCCTGACCTATAACTTATCCACTAGAACCATTTAATATGTGTATGTCTATATATGCACGCGCATGTGTTGACATATATACATACATAGTAATATTATATTTTTCATCCTTGTTGTAATCTTGTTTGAATTCCTTATCCATTATTTTTCTTTTTCATTTTTTGTATTTACTTTATAAGAAACATGTATAATATTTTATTCTAAAAATACTAAAATGTCATTTCAAAAATTAACATATTTATTTTAAAATATTTATATTTTCACTCAGAGGATTTGTTTTAGTGAAATAATGCATATTAAGTTATATAAAACATATTGTATTTGTATTTAAATAGATTATTTATAAAAAAAATAGTTGGACGTATTTAGTTTCTATTTAGAACACATTTAAATTCTAGAATTTATGGTTCTAGGTCTAAAATTTTGAGACTCGATGAATATGGGTTGGGTCTAGGTCTAGGTAATGTAAATAGGTATGGGTTTGGGTTTTGTTGGACCTAACCTAGAACTGACCTAACGTTATCTCTACATTTATATGGATAACGTGTTAATGTATAATACCATGTTATATATGGTATTCTTGTATTATGTCATTATCTTGCATGATTTATACTTATGTGTGATATATTGTTGTTATACCTTGTGTGATACATACTACCTCAATAGGAGAGATTATTTTACTTAGTATATGTATGAATATTACACTTCTTAAGGTGACTTACAAGAGTTTGATGCCATCAATGACAATGTAGGCATCATAAAGTGATTGTGCTTAGGGTTAAATATAGAGCCATGGCTATCTTGTGGTTAGTCCTATGTGCCTTTTTTTTTAGTCTTTAGATATGTTAGGCTCTTCGATTCATTTACCTCTTTTAATTTTGCATTGCTTATAGTTATGTTATATCAAGAGCATAATTATAAAAATTCTAATTTGATGCTACAATTCTATAATCCTATGATTTAAAAATCACAAAATAGTCTATAATTCTAGGTGGAATCTTAAAGTAGTTCAATAGTTATAAAATCTTACAATCGTATAGTAGAATCTTATGATCATAGGTTAAATATTATAATTGTACATAATAACTATAATGTTTCATCGCTATAAATACAAATATATTTTCCCTTCCACATATTTTCCTTTCTTAATCCTAGTTCTCAACCCTATATTATTTTGCAACATCACTTAAAAATGAGTTGAACTAAAGAAAACATGATTGAGATACTACTAAGAAAACTAATTTGATTGTTGATTTAAAAGATTAAAAAAAATGTAATATCAATATAAATCATAAAATGAGTATATTAAAATTTACAATATCATTAATTATTAAATTCTATTGAATTTAAATTTAATATTTTTTTCTCATTTCATATAGTCTTGTTGGCTTCATAATGCAAGCAAAATTTAGTTTATGTTGTACACATGGTGTATAAGTAATTTAACATGTGCTCATATATCCAAAAAATATTTTATTATATATATATTCATCAACATTTCAAAAGTTAACATAATATTTTTGGAATTAATCTATTAAGTGATAGAAAATATTGCCTTATCGTTGTTGCCGTCATTATCCTTTATTTTCTTCATTATTTGTGTGTTTTTCTTAAGGCTACCAAAATATATATTTTGAATAGAATGAATTATATATTACATCTACGTATAATATTATTGTAATTTTTATTTTTAATATGAAAATTTATTTTTGATGTTGTTATCTTAATGTAGTTTCTTATATGTATAATTACTTCAACATTTTCTACTACTTGTAATTTGTTACTTCTCAATCAGTGACCATATGAGAGCTTAATAGTATAATTTTCATATTTTTTCAACTTAAAATATGTTATTTTATAGCACATATGCATATAAGTTTCATCTTTGTATGGTTTATTTAGGATCTTACGATTAAATATATGATCTAATTCTAAACCTCCAAATTGATCTTAAGTAGAATCTTAGTTCTATCAATCTTTATCAAGATTTTATTTTCTTTTGAATAATCTTCTATGGTTTACATATTATCTTTAGAGTTGTTTCTCTGCATATCATTGAAATTTTTGAGATTTATGCTTGCACATATAGTAAAAATGGCAGGGATGACGACTCATATTAGATGTGGCGGTAATACCTCTTGATCTATTGTTAAACCTTCAACGATACATTATTTAAATTGAAACTTTAAGCTCTTAATTTTCATTCTTTATAGTATTCATTATTATTATTATTTTATTTTGCACAAGAGAACTTGGTACTTAAAGTATTAAGACTATATGACTAAAAAGGGAATTTTTATTATTCTATTTTCAACATAGGTGCTAGAAATGTTTTGCCCAATTAATTTCATTCAAGAAGATTGGGTATTCACAAAAATATGGTTATTTGATAGAAAATATATTTTTTTTCATTTTAATTAATGATTTTTTTAAAATAAAATTTGTTATAAAACTCTACAAGTTTTTAGACATCTATGACACGTTTTATAATTTTTTTAAGATAATGATAAATATCATTAGAAATTTTTTCCCAAAATTTACAAATTTAATAATTTTATTATTAAAATATGTTTTTTGCTATAAATTTCTGCAAATTCTCATAAAATTTGAGAATAATTTAGAGAATTTGAAGTTATTTTTCATCATAAAAAATAATTTTAAGATTCATGCCATATTTTTCCTTTTTTATATAATTTTTTAATCAATAAAAAAGAGGCATGTTTTATTTTCATATAAATTATGGGGCATTTTTATGCAGTTCTGCTTAAAATTGATGAAAATGGAGATAAATAGGATGAAGTTGGTGCAACAGCACTTTTGACATTTATAGGCTCATTTAAATTGAATGCATTAAAAGTAAGGGTATTAGGATAATTTTCTCTCTATATTATTGAAAATTCAATAGCTAAAACCATTGTTTTAGTAACTCAGTCAATCATTGAATTGGTCACACTATTGATTTATAAGTTCACTGGTCGGACCCATGGTTTAAATAGTTTATTCAATATAACTAACTCTAGTTGTTTCGAAAATGATTTCATACTTATGTATCATTGATCACAAAATAATACACTTTATAATTAAAAACCTTTATATATTCATATAAATTCACAAAACAACATTATTTAATATCAAAAGTCTCTTATATATTCAAATATGATAATAAAATAACATTGTAACACCTTAAAATTTATTACAATTTTTTTTTTGTAAAATCTAAATATAAAATAATTAGGTGTTGCTACCATACCTAATAAAAGTCCAATTTACTATACTGTTCTTATACCAAGTATAAAGTAAAACATAGCAGCAATTTAAATAAGATAAAGAAGGAACAAGTGGTATTCCATAAAATAGAGACAATGATTTGGAGATCAACTCCAAATATAATGTTAATGAAAATATAATAAAAAGGAAACAAAGGAAATAAGAGTCCATAAGAAATCTTAAAAAAAAATAACTATTATACATCCTATATTCTACAATTACAACCCAAAAATAAATCACTCTTTCATAGGTAGAGCATGAAATTCAATGAATTCTCTAAGTTGGTCGTCAAATACATGCATGATAATAATAGGGTTGTCTACTCATGGAAATGAAAAATACATTTTAAAAGGGTGATTAATACTAGCATATGAGTAAGTTAAAAAAAATATATCACTAGGGTAAAGAATTCAACATATAAAATCACCTTAAGCATAAATTACACAACCACACTACCCATGATTGAGAACTACCTAACATGCAGTCGGATATGTGTGGGAGGATGGGATTCTCAAATTGATGAGAATATGGTTCATTTGTAGTGATAATAATTAAAATAAGCTTCAAAGATGAGTTGTGGATGAGAATTCCATTCAAATATGATGACTTAAGGTTGAATATGTGTCAAACCAAAGTGGTGATGATTCGGTAATGGTGGATGAGGGATGATGATGATTTGAATGGTGTGAACCAATTATGATATGTATTGATGCAGGAGCATCTAATGATTATCAAATTCATCTTGATTCTCAAGGTAAGGAATAATTAGCTTTCTTAATATTAGAGCATATCATATTAAATATTCTTGATAATTTTTCTATGCTTGGTATTGAAAACAATTCAAGTTGTTCTTATAGGTATGTTACATATTTGGAAGAAGAAGATGTTAATACACCTTAAAGTGTACAAGTATTCAAAGCATGCAAGAATATGGCATACATGGGATGATACTTTACAACAAGAAGATATGGTGATGATTATCATTAGCTGTATTAACTTGTTGTAAACCCTAGCCCTAAGAGTATTTTATGTAAGTTAGGGTTTGATATAATTTCATGTATGTATCATAGGTAATTGTATGGATTTTTAATGTTAATCATTAATATCATTTAGACCATGATATTTTGATTAAGATTAGGCATTATATGGGCTTAATTTAAGTGAGTTAAATGGGCTTGAATTAAGGATAAGCATCGGCTAGTTAAGCTTGCTTGTGTCGGCTGCTACTTCCTCCTATATATACCTTGTACATGCATGAATTGAGTATGAAATAGATTGAATTTTTGAACAAAAAATTAACACAGTAAGGCTTGCATTTTATCCTCTCTTTTGAGTCTCTTGATAAAGGAAAGCCTGGGGTAAAATTCCTTCCTCCATTTATCTTATTCCCTCGAACAATTGAAACTAGCTTCAACCATTCAAATTCAGCGAGCAATACAACATGAGTTTTTGAAGTTTAATCGACATTAAACCATTGATTATGCTACTTAATTTCGTGATTGACATCAACAGTCAACAACAACCGATCCAACCCTTCCCTCCACTTTGATTACACATCATGTATTCGACAATAATTTGTAGATGATGATGAGCTTTGAATGTTAGGTTTTAGATGGAGGATTAGGTCGCGGTTTAGGTTTAGGGTTAGGTTTTAGTTCGAATAGAAGGGTTAAGGTAATGTTTGATTCGGATGGAAATATTAGGGTTTCAAATGATGGAATTAGACATTCAAATGGAAAACCGATTTAGGGCTACAATTAACTTTGAATTAGGGTGGAGTATGGATGATAATAATGGCTATAAAAATATGGATTATGGAGAGTAGAAAAGATATGAATTAACCTCTAATTTACACAGACAAAGAGATTCAAACTTTCAAGCTAAATCATTCACACATATTCGATTAACTTGAATTGAACTCACACATAATTCTACTTGTATTCCACTTTAATATTGATCTTCAACTTCAATGTCCATAATAGTGCCTTTTATGGATGTTTATATCCATTCTACTAGTTAGCTAAAAGCATAATTCAAATGATTCCAAGCTAAAAGATATTATGCTACTTTTATGCTAACTTTATATTGTATTTGTTATCCAAATCTACTACTTAATTAATTCATTAAATATATTAATAATAGTGCTCAACCAATGCTGAAAATAAACTCCCCGTGCACGTGGTCATCATTCCATGCATGCCATGTACATGCACGTAGATACTTACTTGCTTGTTTGGCACATTTATAGTAATGTAACCATTTGTTATTCTTCTAATTTGTGGGAGATAATTTCTAAATAAAGAATAATTGGTTCCCTAATTATGAAATAAAATTCTTGAGTGTTTGCTCCTACATCATAGTCATATTAAATATTTATAATTAGGTGATCAACAAAACTGTCTCATTAACAAATTGAGGTCAAATAATTGATAGTAATAATACTTTTACCTTTTTCCTCAAATGGAGGAAAGTTAATCAATCTCACTAATATGCTTAAATCTTTGTAAAACACATCTATTCTACTAGTAAACCTCAAATCCTTAAGTATGTATACCTCCTATAAGTCGGTGGATCATACAAATAGAGTAGGATAATGTCCTCTAGTTTTGTTAGTACTATTTAATTATTTTTAATAATTTCAAAGTAGTCGGTATTGATTTATGCATTATTCTACTTTAAGTATTCATTTCTTATTTTATTTTTTAATTATAAATTGGAACATATCAAAAACATTACCTGAGTTACTTAGGTCAGTGTACTTCCACTCTTATTATTATTGGCTTATTATGAGATAAGTTGCTTATCATAATCCCTGGTTATTATGAATTTATTCAAAATATTAATAACATCCAACATATATAGTGTATCACTAATAACACATTGAACATACTATAGGAGTAAGGAAAAACATAATCATATTGATTAAATACATAAAAAAAAAATCTTTCATAAGGTAATAGATAATAATACCCTTACAAGCCCTAAGTTTATAAGTACACTATAACTTTATTTATGAGGATTTTCAACTCACCAAATTTAATATAATAACCTAAAATATTGTTAAAAACATCATATCCAAAAATCATAACTTAACTCTACGTTTTCACAAATAATATACCAATGCTACCCTCTTAGTTATTATTCCCAATGTAAGCTATTTTTCATGAAATCATACCTTGTTCATACTCATAAATTATCAAGATAATTCACAAACCATCATAGTCCTATTTCAACCCATATATTTGATACGGACCGCACCTCATCAACTACTCCTCTCCTTTTACTTTTTGATAATCGAACCCTGTGGTCTCCTAACTCATGTAATTCCACGTTTTCCATCTTCAGGGTATGTTGGGATCCGAAGCCAGATTGAGGAGAGGAGGCAACAAGCGGGGGCGGAAGCACTTTTGAACTATGTTTTTGTAATTAATTAAGCTTGAATGTGTAACATGTGTAATCATGGTTGAAACATTATTATTTTTGTAGGGTGTGTGTGTTTAGTGGCCGATGATGATTTTACCCTATTTTTTGGAAATCCCATTGATAGTCTCGGGTTAGGCGGAGTTGGTTATCAATGGCCGCCCTCGAGCCTAAATGAGTATGGGTAAACTTAGTCTTGTTTCCCTATTTGCATTGGATTCAGGATCGGGATTATCCCGTTATAATCGCCTCTTGAATCTAATGAAAATAGGAGAATAGCGTTAACCCTTTTTTTAAACTAAGTTTGGGTCGAACCAAAACTTGAGCCCAAGCCCAAGTTTTGGCCCAACCGGCGGGCGACCCGTCGTGCCCTAGTTACCCACCTATTTAATCTTCTTCCTCCTTCGGGGAGCGCCGATCGCCTTTCTTTTGCTCCCCTCTTGCTGGCTCGACCCCGTTTCTCTTTTTCCCTGTTGATGACCGTTGCAGGTCACCATCGACGCACGTCCACCTTTACCTGCCCCGGATCTTGTCCCCGACACCGAATCTGAGGCCCTAGGTCAACTGTTTTCTCACCTTGCCCTCTCCCCCTCCCTTGTGGTGCTCGATTCCCGTCATATATATCGGGCGGGGTTGCTTGTAAAAGTCGAAGGTTTTTGGAATGAAATTTCTCGGGTTTTCCCGTTAGTTTGCCCACAAATCCGTTGAAGTATCAACGTCTGATTCGGAGATTACTCCGGTTCAGCGGGAAACGAGTACGTTCCCGACCCCCGTTTAACGGATCGAGTACGATCCGGCTAGTCGGGTTCGTATTATCTGGTATCAAAGCTCAAGTTGCTCGATCGGCGTCGCAAATGGTGTACTTCAGTCTGAATTTTTTTCGATAATTTTTGTTTCTCTCTTCCGTTCTTCTATCTACACTTACCCTTGGGTTTTCTCTATGGTAGGGACACTGGTGCGCCTTGATCGAAGCCGGAACGACTCCGAGTTGGTGGCCCAACGGCGGCTTTAGGCGGCGCTACGGCGCTACCACCGCACGAAACCGCAGCCAGTCTCTGTTACTTCCCCCCCCATCTGGATCGACTACTCGGGTAAACTCGTTTCAGAACTCGTATATCTAAGCTGATAAGTTATGTTGACTTGGTTTAACTCTGAGGACGGAGTCGAAATCCGTTCGATGATGTATCCTCACTGATGTGATCTATGTGTGCTTTTTGGATGCCTTCCCCGGTTGCTTTCCTTGTCGTGAATGTTATTTTCTCGCCTTGTCCCGTTTTGTCTTGTTTGTGTGGGAATTTTGCTGTCGAAAACGAACCTTGTGGTTCGTTTCGTGTGGAGTTACCTTGGGCCGCGTGAATCGGAGCCAACTCGGCCGGACCCGCGTCGGAATCGGTTCAACCCGCCCGGACTCACTAGGCCGTGCTAACTCGGCTGGGAACTCGTTCGACCCAGCGAGCTGACTCAACGCCCGAGCCAGGGCGCGTTTGGCGGGGGCCTCGCTGTAATTTTTTTTTTCTTCTTTCTTCCTCTCTCTGTCTTCAATTTTAGTATGGTTGTATTTAATTAGGGAAGCCTTGTAAATTTTAAGTCCTGGTCTGTAAGCCCTAATCCCTTCCCCGTTTCGGTCATATCTTGCTTGGGTGCTTTCTGCTTTCCTCCGTCCTACTTGGTCTCGTATCTGCCTTGTTGTTTCTTGTGCTTTATTCCTGTTCGTACTCGTTGAAAGCATGACCTGACGTTTTTCTTTTTTTTTTTATTATTTTATTTTATTTTTTTTCTTTCTTGCTGCCTGCCTGAAAAAAAAAATGACTTAAAATCGGACAAATCTTTTGGCCTCCACCTAGACTATAGGGTACAATGGATGAGGGTGGATCTATTGCTGAAATGGTTAGAACCATGCTAGAACGACTTAATACCATGGATGCTACGGTCCGTGGACTTAGGGCTGAAATGGCTAATAATCAGAACAACGAGAGGACCATCAACCAACCCGGAAATAATAATCAGCAAATAGAAAACGATCTTGAGTCCGTAGGATATGCACACTCTCCCCGCCTTGATCGCACCTATAGGCCAAATTATTATGGGCATGATCGGGGCCTAGGAAGTATCAAATTAAAAATTCCACATTTCAATGGTAAAAATGACCCTGACGCCTACCTTGATTGCGAAAGAAAAATTGAGTTAGTTTTCGATTGCCATGAGTATCCTGACGATAAAAAAATTAAGCTGGCCATTGTTGAATTCACGGACTATGCTAGTTCTTGGTGGGGTAGGCTTACTAGGGAAAGAGAACGTTACGGTGAACCCCCTATTTCCTCATGGCTTGAGTTTAAATCCCTCATGCGCCGACGCTTTATCCCTTCCCACTACCATCGGGATTTGCATCAACGCCTACAATTCCTTAGACAAGGAACAAAAACGGTCGATGAATACTATAAGGAAATGGAAATGTGTCTAGCCAAATTGAACATTGATGAGGACCGAGAAGCCACAATGGCAAGGTTTCTTAGAGGTTTGAATCCCGAGATTGCCGACCTTGTAGAACTCTATCCCTATGTAGAAATGGATGAACTTTTGAACCTAGCTGAAAAACTTGAGAAGCAAATAAAGAACCCTAGGGCTAAACCCCGAACTCAAGCTCAACCTAGATCCTTCTCTAGGAATCCCGAATCGTCCCATTGGAAATCTCCCCCGAATCTGAGATCTGACCATAAAGCTCCAATTTCTTCCCTCCCTTTACCGAGTGAGAAAGGAAAAGCCGTAGTCAACCCAAGTAGACCAAACTCCTCTAGAAGTGTCCAATGCTTCAAATGCCTGGGCCATGGGCATATCGCCTCACAATGCCCTAACCGAAGGGTCATGATGATGAGGGACGGAGAACTAGTCTCTGATTCTGAGGAAGAAAAAGAGAATACGCTTGGGGAACTTGGAAATGAGAGTGATGAGGACCTGGAACTACCCCTTTCTGAGTCTCTAGTCATTCGTAGGTCCCTTGCCTCCAATGTTAGGGCCGATCCCTCCTACGATCAGCGAGAGAACTTATTCCACACCCGTTGTTATATCAATGGGACTAAAGGTAGCCTGATCATCGATAGTGGGAGTTGTGTTAATGTGGCCAGTACTGAGTTGGTCCACAAACTTGGCCTCCCAATCATTAAACATCCTTGTCCTTATAAACTACAGTGGCTAAGTGAGCTTGGGGAAGTTAAGGTTAACAAACAAGTCATCTTAAGTATCCGAATTGGAAGATATGAGGATGAGGTCTTGTGTGATGTTGTACATATGCATGCTAGCCATGCCCTCCTAGGACGTCCTTGGCAATTTGACAGAAAAGTCATACACGATGGATTCAAAAATCGATACACTGTCTATAAGGAGGATAGGAAGTACACCCTAGCTCCTCTCTCACCTTCTCAGGTTAAGGAAGACCAGCTCAAATTGAAGGATGAATTTGACCGTAGAAAAACGCCTTCCACCACTAGTGTTGATAACCTCCTAGGGCCAGACAATGGACCGCATACTAACCTTTTTGCTCAAAAAAGGGATGTGGGGCAGGCCTTCTCGCTAAACATGCCTGTCTACATCTTAATCTACAAACATTGCCTTGAGTCTTCCGTTGACCCTTCCTGTTCTCTCCCTCTTGAAATCCAAAACCTCCTCTCTGAGTTCTCAGACTTATTTCCGGAAGAAGTTCCGAAAGGCCTCCCTCCTCTTAGAGGCATAGAACATCAAATCGATTTCATTCCGGGAGTCAGCATCCCCAACCGCCCCGCTTATAGGGCCAACCCAGAAGAGGTTAAAGAACTCAAAAAACAGGTCACTGAACTACTTGAAAAGGGTCATGTTCGGGAAAGCATGAGCCCTTGTGCGGTACCTGTTTTGTTAGTCCCCAAAAAGGACGGGAGTTTGCGCATGTGTGTGGATTCACGTGCGGTCAACAAAATCACTGTCAAATACCGTTATCCCATCCCTCGCTTAGATGAAATGCTTGACCAATTAAATGGGAGTATCGTTTTTTCTAAAATCGATCTCAAAAGTGGATACCACCAGATTCGAATGAAACCCGGCGATGAATGGAAAACCGCCTTCAAAACTAACTTTGGGTTATATGAGTGGCTTGTTATGCCATTCGGACTATCCAACGCCCCCAGCACCTTCATGCGGTTAATGAACCATGTGTTGCGCAATTTCATCGGTAAGTTTGTTGTCGTCTACTTCGATGACATCCTCATTTATAGCAAGAACTATCATGAGCATATATCACACTTGAGGAGTGTGTTATGTGTGCTCCGGGAAGAGTATCTGTTTGCTAATCCTTCCAAGAGCAATTTTTGCCTTGAGGAGGTTATATTCTTGGGCTTTGTGGTTAGCAAGGATGGTGTTAGGGTAGATGAGGAAAAGATTAGTGCCATTCAAGGTTGGCCCACACCACAAAATGTGTCGCAAGTCCGGAGCTTTCATGGGTTGTGCGGGTTTTATCGTAGGTTTGTTCCCCACTTCAGTACCATTGCTGCCCCTCTCAACGATCTTGTCAAAAAATCCGTAGAATTTAAGTGGGGCATAGCCCAGCAAAAGGCGTTTGATCAATTAAAAGAAAAACTAGTTAAGGCACCACTTCTAGCTCTACCTGACTTTGAGAAAGTTTTCGAGGTCGATTGTGACGCTTCGGGAGTAGGCATCGGTGCTGTCCTATCTCAGGAAAAGCGACCCATTGCCTACTTTAGTGAAAAATTGAAAGATGCCTGTCTCAACTACTCTACCTATGAGAAGGAGCTGTACGCCCTTGTCAGATCTCTAGAGACTTGGCAACATTATTTATGGCCAAAGGAGTTTGTTATTCACACTGACCATCAAGCTTTAGGATATCTCAAGACCCAAAACAAGCTGAATCGTCGCCAGGCCAAATGGAGTGAGTTTATTGAGTCTTTCCCCTACATTGTCAAATATAAGAAGGGGGGAGATAATAAGGTAGCCGATGCTTTAAGTCGAAGGCACACCCTTGTGGCCACTGTGGACGCTAGGCTCTTAGGATTCTCCCATTTAAAACTGCTCTACTCCGATGACGAGGATTTTGGAGATTTATTCTCTAAATGTCAAAATACTGCCCTTGATAAATTTTATGTCCATGATGGCTACCTCTTTCGAGAAAGTCGCCTATGTGTCCCTAGATGTTCCTTCCGAGAACTCCTCGTATCTGAATCTCATGGTGGCGGCTTAATGGGACATTTTGGGTACGCCAAAACCCTAGACGTCCTAAAGGAACACTTTTATTGGCCACACATGAAAAGAGATGTGCAACGTTTTTGCTCTAATTGTGTGACATGCAAACGAGCCAAATCAACAACACGTCCATATGGCCTTTATACACCCCTCCCCGTGCCTAGCCAACCTTGGGTAGATGTGTCAATGGACTTTGTTCTTGGCCTTCCTCGATCTAACAAAAACAAAGATTCAGTTATGGTAGTTATCGATAGGTTTTCAAAAATGGCCCACTTCGTTCCATGTAACAAAACGAACGATGCCACCCTCATTGCTGACTACTTCTTCTCAAATATTGTCAGACTACATGGAGTTCCCAGGACCATTGTTTCAGATCGTGATGTCAAATTTGTATCCCACTTTTGGCGTGTCCTTTGGGGGAAACTAGGCACCAAACTCCTTTTCTCGACCTCATGCCATCCTCAAACTGATGGGCAAACAGAAGTTGTTAACCGCACACTTGGCAATATGCTTCGAGCCTTTCTTAATAATAACTCACGACAGTGGGAGTCAGCGTTGCCACATATTGAATTTGCTTATAACCGGACTTCTCACTCCACCACTGGTAAATCTCCTTTTGAAGTTGTTTACGGAATCAACCCTTTAACTCCCCTCGACCTCTCTCCCGTTCCCCCATCTCAATATGTGTCCTTGGGCGCTGACAAACGAGCCAAGATGATTAAAGAACTACATGAATCCGTGGCTAAACAGATTAGCATACGAAATGAGGCCGCGGCGTCCCGAGTTAACCACCATAGAAAAAGGGTTGTCTTCCAGCCTGGGGATTTAGTTTGGATACACTTACGAAAGGATCGTTTCCCCACCCATCGCAAGAGTAAGCTGGATGTAAGGGGGGATGGCCCGTTTACTGTCTTGGAAAAGATCAATGATAATGCCTATAAAATAGACCTTCCTGATAAGTATGGCGCTATTAGCCCAACTTTTAATGTCTCTGACCTCTCTCCTTTTGATCACTTAGCGCAGGTTTCAGGGACGAAACCCTCTAAAGAAGGGGGGGATGATACGGACCGCACCTCATCAACTACTCCTCTCCTTTTACTTTTTGATAATCGAACCCTGTGGTCTCCTAACTCATGTAATTCCACGTTTTCCATCTTCAGGGTATGTTGGGATCCGAAGCCAGATTGAGGAGAGGAGGCAACAAGCGGGGGCGGAAGCACTTTTGAACTATGTTTTTGTAATTAATTAAGCTTGAATGTGTAACATGTGTAATCATGGTTGAAACATTATTATTTTTGTAGGGTGTGTGTGTTTAGTGGCCGATGATGATTTTACCCTATTTTTTGGAAATCCCATTGATAGTCTCGGGTTAGGCGGAGTTGGTTATCAATGGCCGCCCTCGAGCCTAAATGAGTATGGGTAAACTTAGTCTTGTTTCCCTATTTGCATTGGATTCAGGATCGGGATTATCCCGTTATAATCGCCTCTTGAATCTAATGAAAATAGGAGAATAGCGTTAACCCTTTTTTTAAACTAAGTTTGGGTCGAACCAAAACTTGAGCCCAAGCCCAAGTTTTGGCCCAACCGGCGGGCGACCCGTCGTGCCCTAGTTACCCACCTATTTAATCTTCTTCCTCCTTCGGGGAGCGCCGATCGCCTTTCTTTTGCTCCCCTCTTGCTGGCTCGACCCCGTTTCTCTTTTTCCCTGTTGATGACCGTTGCAGGTCACCATCGACGCACGTCCACCTTTACCTGCCCCGGATCTTGTCCCCGACACCGAATCTGAGGCCCTAGGTCAACTGTTTTCTCACCTTGCCCTCTCCCCCTCCCTTGTGGTGCTCGATTCCCGTCATATATATCGGGCGGGGTTGCTTGTAAAAGTCGAAGGTTTTTGGAATGAAATTTCTCGGGTTTTCCCGTTAGTTTGCCCACAAATCCGTTGAAGTATCAACGTCTGATTCGGAGATTACTCCGGTTCAGCGGGAAACGAGTACGTTCCCGACCCCCGTTTAACGGATCGAGTACGATCCGGCTAGTCGGGTTTGTATTAATATTTCCTCTACAAAATCTAAAATTTTAATTTCAATCAAATGAAAAAAATGCCCTTAGTTTATTTAAACACCTCTAATTTTATTATTCTCTTAACTTAAGTCATCATAAAAACCTTAACATATTATGTGTCAAACTTATTGGTAAAACCTCAAAGAAAACAATGACATATTTATTTCTTCAAAACTTACAAAAGAATCATTTTACCCTTTTAGTCAATAATTCCCAAAACTTACCAATTTTACATGCAACACCATTTACATTATTATCACCCCAAAACTAAATTTTACACAAATTAAAACAATCCATAAGAATATAGAAGCCACATGGTCAAGGCCTCCCCAAATTCATAATACCCCCAAAGTATTATTTTAGCATATTACACCAATCACCATACTTAGACATAATTTAATTTGCTTAACTTAAGACTTACAAAAATAACATAATGTACTATTGTGATTAAGATTTTATGGCAAAGCCTAACAAGCAATAAAATAAAAAAACAAGTTCTCATAAAATCACAAAACTTATACAATAATGTATTTTACCAAATAGTACAAGGATATAAACTTAAAATGATGCTTATCATGACTTATAACACCCCTCGAATTGAGGAACTTAAAATTTTCATTTTATATTGTTGTTTGCATAAGTCAAAGTACAAAACGTAGGAGTGTCATGCCACATAAAACATAGATGATGCGCACCTTATGCCTATTATATGTTAGGTGCAGGGAAAAAGTAACCTAGTACCTAGAGTTTGGAGTGAAAAGCACTTGATTCCACCATAATACATGATACAAAAAAGAAAGAAGGAAATATGTAAAGTGAAAATAGAGGCCTAAAAGTCCATAGAGAGATAGTAGTATCTAGATAATAATTCTCTGTACCAAGATAATCACCAAGGAATGCATATTAAAAGTATAAATCAATAAAAAGCTATAAAATAAGGCAGATCTACTTGCAGGAGTGAACAACATCCATGAAAAGGATGATCTGTACGCTATATATGGATTAAGATGACAATACAATCGAAAAAGGTCACAATAAGGGATAAACATACATATATATTAACACATGGTAGAACCAAAACATTTATCAATTTTAAGTCTCAGACTGATAATGGCATAATCAAGGCCTATAATATTATTTATGTTGAGTTCAAGAACTTTACTAATCTCAACCGGTGGAATGGTATCAATAATGTACAACTCCAAGGAACAATGATCTTAGACACAATTTTTGTTTAGTGGAATGGAAAAGTGTAATCAATTTGGACTCATGTGGTCTTTCACTTTAAGTGTTTAGTATTTTACCAATGATTATGATCATTCTCATGATTTATTTCAAATTAAGTTCAAGGACCTCCCCACTATTCTCAATAGAGGGAACATTATCAATAATATAAAAACTTATGAGAAATGCTCCAAACCACTAATATATACTAGTGAAGAGGTACACATAATATTTAACCTACGAGTATAAATCTCCTAACAACTATTCTCGTCTAGTGGAATGAATAGGTACAATAAGTCTTGACTCATATGATCTTTTACTTTAAATGATTAATATCTTATTCATGGTAATTTATCTCAATAACATCATAAATACATACATATTCAAGACACATAGTGCAGCTTAATATAATTACCCAACACATGTAAAACACACCCACATGAAGATTAGAGCATTTTTAAAGGAAAAATGACACAATTTCCTTTAAATAACCCTAACTTCATAATACATGCACTCTTCTATATTACTCATTTATCCACAAATTTTATTATATCCTCCTCAAATATTATTATTTTCAACATATCATAAAATAAAGGTCTAACTTAAACATCTTAGACATGTAATAACAACCCTATCTCTAGAGTTACTATTTATAATACTTACAAAATAATAATTTCACAAGTTAGGTATAAATTTTCTTATAAGAATCATATAATCACCAAATTTAATATAAATTCCTAAAATGATAATATTAACAACATATATGAAAATCATGGTTTAACTCCAACATCTTATACATGCGATAATAACACCTTCTTTTTAGTTAAAATCCTAATTTAAAATATTTTCTCATTTTATTTGGACTTACGCTATTAACAATTACTCCAAAATTTTTACATGATATTTATTATCATATTTTGAACCACTTAACACGTTAAAATACCAAAACTTCTATGTTAAACCCATATTGACTAAAATACCCATAATGATAGCCAAATGCCCTTATTTCACAAAAATATTATATGTCTAATATCATTATTTTCTAATCCTCAAATCATTACATCACCATACATACTAACTAAAAGCATTTAGCACTTAAAATTATTATTCAAACCCATATTACCATACTATAGATTATGCTAATTCACTTAGGGCTTATAACATGAGGATTATTACAATAATATCATGTAAATACATGCTTCCTCATTCTTACCTACTTTCCATCATAGAGTATCACATTACTACATCATATTATTAAAAACATTTAATCAAAAATAAAATCATAACCACATTACCACATCATAATATTAAAAAATTCACTATACATAATATTTAGCATAAAAAAACTAACTACGAATTTTATCCTTACCAAAAAAGAAAAACACTGGCCTCTAATCATATATAGCCTAGCCCATATCCTTTGAGACATTTAAAAAATATCCTAAGAATAAATAATAAAATTTAATTATAACTTAATAGTAAAACAAATGAAAGGCTAAGATAAAGGAGGGGGAAATTGAGAAAAACTGAATTGTGCAACTATTGAATAGTAATGACAAAACTTTACACAATAAAGGGGGGAGGAAACAACACTTAATGTTATTTCTTAGAAGGGAGAAATGATGATTTGGATGAATATAGAGGTGGAAATTTCACTCCTTGAAATTGATAAATGGGGTCTAATGACACTTGGTTCCAAAGGTAAGGGAGGTGGAATGAAGGTAGGTGACGATGGTGGGTTGTGTTGTGCGAGATGGGGGCATTTGGCATGGGTTTGTGATGAACATGAGTAGGGATTTCTGGGTTGGTTTTTTCTAGGGAAAATTTTTTTTCTTGGTGTTGGTAGTGGTAAAGGTTGGTGATGTATAGGTCGATGAGTAGGGAAAGAAGGAAGGAGAAAAAAAGATGTTGCATTGGTCTGGGTATTCGACAGTAATGGAGGGAGTTAGGTGAGGAAAATAAATTAATTGAGGAGAGTAAGTGGTGTGTGTGTGTGTGTGTGTGTGTGTGTGTGTTTTAATAGTGGTGCAAACGGTGAGGTATGGTATAGGACATAAGGTTAGGAACTAGGCATAGAGGAGAGGATCGGGGGGAATTTTGCAACAAACTTTTCACCATTTTTATACCAAAGATTTGGGGAGTTGATAATGAAGTTAAGATAGGTAGGTTTATGGTGTAAGAATGGTAGAAGAAAAACGGTTGGGAGAGGAGAGAAGCATGTAGGGAAAGACAAAAGAAGAAGAAAGTCAGGAAGGAGAAAATGGAGAAAGGGAAATTAATTTTGGTTAAGATAACTTAGATTAGTTAATTAGGTTAAAATTAATTATCAACCATCTAAATTTAGGTTTAGGTTAAAAAAATTAATGACTCAAAATAAAGATTATAATAAGGTTAATATTTAGGATTAAGGAATTAGGATAAGGTAGAAATATTAATTTTTCTGATATTAGGAATAGGCTAAGATATTAATAACTCAAGATTAAGATTAGATTAAATTTGGAATATTACATGACTTCTGGAATAAAAAAAATCTCACAATTCAACACACATAAACACAAAAAACCCTAATCTAGAGATACATATTCCTTACCGAAGTGAATCCTATCTCTTAGCACAAAAATACTCTTAGGATCCTTCTTCCATCTTTGTTCACTTAAAATAATAAAAATAGAAATTAGACAAAGCCAGATATAAGGTATAGAAGAGAAGAGAATTAATGATTAAAATGGGTGAGAATAACCCTTAGAAATTTAAAAATGGGAGCTTTGGAAGCCTTCACCAATCTATAACCATAATTGTATTTTATTTAAATACAAGTGATGTATAAGATAATAGAAATATCAGACCTTTGAGTTTGGTTTTATGAACAACAAAGTTGGCTAAGAAGTAAGAAAACTTGAAGTTGGAAAATTTCAATGTGATCCAAATGGTAAATTTTGATCTACTCCAAGATCAAACTAACTTCTAAAGAGAAACCTATAATTTCTCTATAGAATGGATCCTAAAGTTCACTCCTCACTTGAGAGAAAAATGGCTAAGATTATTGACTTTCATTCCCTCTTATTCACTTAGTGTTTAGTTGAATGTCTTATTCTCCACCACTAAATGTACAAGGCATATATATATACACATATGATTAATCCCAGATCAATTGGCCTAATTATATAAGAGTTAAACCAAATCATTTCCATATGGTATATATAATGAGTTACAATTACAATGATAAGATATTACAAAATTTACATAAACTATCAAGCTACATAAAACCTAATCATGATAATACATGAAATAATCAATAATCAAGCTTCATGTCTTGAGTTTTTTTCTCCCATGAAACTTTGTAACCCTTGCATTATCAATGCCTTGCACATTAAATATCATTGGTAAATTCCTCTAAGTGCAAACATATGTAATACCTACAAGAATTACTCAATGAAATATTATTATGGTTATTATCAACGTGTTCAAGATTTTCAAAATAAATTCTACTTCCAAATATTCTAACTCTTGAGATGGAGATGCTCCTACATCATTTTTCCTTTGTAAAGAAGAATCTATCTTCAAATTAGCATCACTATAATAAGGATATAAATCACCAACATTGAAATTCGTAGCAACTCCTCAATAGGATTCTGGTAATTCTAATTCATAAGCATTATTTTCAAGTTTTCTTAAGATTTAAAAGGTCCATCCACTCTTGGTATTAGTTTATTCTTTCTTAAGTTTGGAAATATTTCTTTTCTTAAATTTAACCATAAATAGCCACATGGTGAAAATATTTGCATAGTTCTATTTTTTAGCTTGGTTTGTGTATTTAGCATTAGATTTCTTAATATTATTCTTTATTTGCTCATAAATTTTTTTAAATAATTCAAGTCTTTCTTTATCATATAATTCTTTCAATATTTCAAAACCTAATAATTTAGCATCCAACATAAAAAGTATCATAGATCTTCTAGATAATGCATCTACTAATACATTTTCCTTACCATAGAAATGTTTGACAGAAAACATAAAGGATTGTTAGAAACTAACCTATTTTGCATGCCTAGGACTAATTTTATTTTGCCCGTGCAAATATTTTAAATTCTCATTATCCAAATGCAAAACAACTAGTTTAGGTTTAATATAATGACTCCATATTTCCAAGCTTCTTATGATGGCATAGAATTCCTTGTCATATGTTGAATAATTTAATTCATCACCATTTAATTTTTCACTAAAAATGCAATGGTTCTTTTTTCTTTTGAGAGTACACCTCCTATATTTTCTCCACTAGCACTACACGTAATTTCAAACAATTTATCAAAGTTAGGCAAGGATAATACTCGTGCATTACATAGCTTGTCCTTTAAAATCTCAAAGGCTTTAGTGGCATCTGTGTAATAGCCCACAATTCACTAATTTTTTTTAAAGCAGAAGAATTTAAATTAAAATCTGTGAATTCTGGGGATGTTACCACTACACTTAGTACTAAACTGGTTCTCTCCATCCATTTTAGTACCAAGTGCTAAGGCTAGAGGAAAATTAATAATCAATTATAAATCAAGACAATCTAAATTCCAAATAAGCATTAAACGGTTGTAAACAAAAATCAGAGTACGCGTACAAAATTATTACTACTATTCAGAAGAGAAATAGCTTACAATCGATAAAAGATTAATTTAAAATACTCAATATAATATAATAAATCAAAAAGGATAAATATAATACAAGAAAAATAACAAAAGGAAATAGAATCACATAATGACTAAATATGGTCACAACTCTCTCAAAATTGGAGCCAAAACATGCTCAACACTCAGCTTCGATTGATGTCTTGCCCACCTACACAAAGTCAGAAGGGCATACTACTCGTGGAAATGAGCAGCACCCATAAAAAGGGTGATCAGTACACTATATACTAAGCAAGGTAACCGTGCACTAAAGCCAACATAAAAAATTCACATAAACCATTCAAAATATTAAAAGAGCATAAAGACTAACATGATAACATACTATCATACAATCATTCGGGTAAATACATAAAGGCCCAATTATAGTCCGTATTAATTATTTAATTAATCTCTAGGCTATGTTTGGAATGGCCGTAAAGGCCCCTAAAAAAATCCGGGGGAAATTATTTCCCCTCTTATACCTATTTGGTATAAGTATAACTTTTTACTCTGGTAAAAATTTTACATCCGCTGAGGGAAAATAATTACCCTTTTCAACTCACGGGTAACATTCTTATATCCCGATGCTCCTTGGCTTCCCTATTCATTGCCTCCCTCTCGGAACCTGCGAAGCCTGCCTCTCGAAGCTGCCCGTCGAAGCCGAAGCTTGCCTCTCTGGTGCTGCCTTCAACACACATATCTGTAAGTTTTCTTCACATAGATTTAGATCTTCCAGACCACTTCTTTGCAATTAGTATAAATTTTTCTTCCCTTTGATTTAGATGGAATTTGATTTCTAGATCTACTAAAAAGGATTTTTATCAATGCCATGCTTCGATCGGCATCACCTGATAAATAGATGGGTTTTGTGTCCGCATCTGAGTGTCCCAACACTCACGCAGACCCAGCCATCCTCCTCCTTCAACAAAAACCGGAGGTCAAGGGAACCAAATTTGATTTAGGACTGACAGGAGAGAGCAGGAGGAGGCGAGAAAAGTTGGGAAGGTTGGGCAAACTATTGAGACCTTATATATATAGATATACATACAGTATTAATACCTTAGCTAGCTAGTCAACGAGTAGTTCCCTTGTAGCTATGCGCGGATACTATAGCAAGGGAGAATGAAGGTTCGTACATTTATGCACTCATCACTATAAGAAGAGATAAGCTTTCAGAGACAATACTGAGAGAAAGAGAGGTTTAAATTGGGTATGGTGAGGGAGGAAGAAATGGAAAAGGGAAAAATTAAAGGGTAGTGGGGAAGAGCGAATTAGATGTTGCTGCACGAGAGGAGTAATTGCAGAGCATATGGAGAGGGTGGAATAGCATTTTTTTGGGAGGGCTATGGGGGTGGGAGCAGTGTAATTGTAGTTGCTCAGGACTCAGGAGGAGAGGAACATATATATATATATATACACACAGAGAGACGTAGTGATTGATGTCCTATATATATATATATATGCAGACACACTCACGTAGTGATTGATGTCCTTTGTAAGAACACTTATAATTTGTATATGGATGGATATTGGCCGAGACATTTCTGGTCATACATATATATATATATATATATATAGTGATTGATGTCCTTTGTTAATTTGTATATAGATGGATATTGGCCGAGACATTTCTGGTCCTATATATATATATATATAGTGATTGATGTCCTTCGTAAGCAGAACACTTATAATTTGTATATGGATGGATACTGGCCGAGACATTTCTGGTCCTATATATATAATTGATGTCCTTTGTAAGTAGAACACTTATAATTTCTATATGGATGGATATTGGCCGAGACATTTCTGGTCCTATGTATATATATAGTAAGCAAATTGTTTGTTTGAACACTTATAATTTGTATACGGATGGTGGGTATACATGATGAGATGTTTCTGGTCCTTGACCGTCCCCCTTCTCCTTCATCTGTGCACAAACCAATGAATGAACTTAGCACATACATACATCTCGGTCGTAATGTCTCTTTTCAATGTATCCGAGCCTAAAATCGCCTATTACTTTTTTCACTTTTGACCATTTCTTTATTTATTTATAGGGTAGCTTATTTTATTTATTTTATTTTCTCTCTCTCCTATTTGGACTAATATATGTTTTAAAATTACGTAAAGAAATAAAGGAAATGACTGGATATATTTTTAATTAATATTATTTCTCTTAATTATTGATTAATTTATTATTTAATCTTTATTTTAATAATTTTAATGAATGTAAGGGTAAATTATTAAAATAAAGTAAGATTTACCTAAGGGCCATATTATATAAATGTTAATACAATCATAACATAATTAATTTTGGACATAAGACAACTGTGGTAGTTTATATTAATTGAATTAAGCAACCATTTTCAATATATGTTAGTTGAGACCTATCATATGATTAATATATGCTTCGTAATAGGAAGATATATAGATCAGTATATATGATTTGTATGCTCAACTTTTACATTGAAAAACATAACTATTGCTCACAAATATGGAATGGATAACAAATGTTTGTAGTTCGGTGATCCTTACTTGATTTCTGGGCACTGGTACATTCATTCTATGTGGTGCTTTTCTTCTTGATCACAAGTAAGTTTCTGGTGCTTGTGGAAAAACTTTGGCATCATTTCCCCCCTCTTATAGTTTTTTTTGATATTTTAGTTGGTTTATGAATGATGCTTATAATTACTCTAACTTGGATCACTCCATACATTGTCGTGATTTTTTTGGTAAACCAAATACTATATGCAGTTATGGCTCGGTTGCCATTGTCAAGGGCGGAAAGGAATATTGTGGTGGCATTTTGGTTTATTAGATTGAAGAATCAATACATGGTATTATTTTTAAGTTATCTACTTGATGTATTAGAATCTATCAAACAACCCAAGATGACTATACATTCAGCTCCAAGAACTCTTGAGCAAGGAATTAAGAATATGGATGCATTTCTTAATTCTGATGTTAGTTGTATTGATCAACTTAGAATGGATAGGCATACATTCCATATGTTGTGTGGGTTGCTTCGAAATGAAGGTGGTTTGAAAGAATCTAAAAATATGTCAATTGGGGAAAGGGTTGCAATCTTTTTGAACATACTAGCACATGATCAGAAGCATAGGATGATTCTGAGAAGATTGAAAAGATCCACCTAAACAATAAGTAGAAATTTTTATCAAGTGCTTAGAGTTGTCTTACGTTTGCATATTGTGTTGATGAAGACTCTAGAACCAGTGCTAAAAAATTCTACAAATGAAAGATGGAAATGGTTTAAGGTAGAATTCAACCTTACTTTATTGATATATATTTGAATATGTAACTGGGTTTTCATATTGCTAATTAATTATAATTTTGGTCCATCTTGAATCAATAGAATTGTCTAGGAGCATTAGATGTAACATTTATCAAGGTTAGAGTTCTGGATATGGACAAGCCAAGATATCGAACAAGGAAGGGAGAGTTGGCAACTAATGTTCTAGCTACATGTTCCATCGACATGCAATTTACTTATGTCTTACCAGGGTGGGAAGGTTCTGCTGCAGATGGTAGAATATTAAGAGATGCTATTAGTAGAAGACATCCATTAAGAGTTCCTCGTGGTAAGGAAATTAAACTTAGCATTGTAAAATTTTTAGCATTTGAAAAGTTAACTAATTTTTCCCCGCTTATATATAGGATATTATTATTTGGTTGATGCGGGCTACACCAATGGTGATGGCTTCCTTGCTCCTTATAGGGGTCAACGCTATCATCTAAATGAATGGAGGGATGTGTATCAACCAAAATCCCCACAGGAGTTCTTTAACATGAAACACTCAGCTGCTAGAAATATTATTGAGAGATGCTTTGGATTGTTGAAAATGCGATGGGAAATTCTACGAAATTCAAGTTTTTATGATGTTAGCACACATGCAGACATTATAACTGCATGTTGTCTTCTTCATAATCTCATTCGTAGAGAAATGAGGTGGGATCCGATGGAAAAAGAGTTAGAGTTTGAAATAATGAGCACTTTCATGGAAAATATAAATGAAGAAGATAATCTAATTAGTATTGTTGATACCTCAAATGTGTGGACTGCCTGGAGAGATGGTATTGCACGTGAGATGTTTGATAATTGGCGACTTCGAAGGGGTGTTGAGTAGGACATGAATGGGATGATGATTATTTTGTGTGTGTGTGTGTGTGTGTGTGTGTGTGTGTGTGTGTGTATGTGTGTGTATTGTAGTATTTAGACATTTGCTTTGATGTAGTATTTTAGGAATCTTGACTTATTGTAGTTGTGTTGATCTTTTAGAGACTTTTTTGATATTTTAAATTAATGAGAGTAAGATGATTATATTGCTATGTTTTAATTATTTATGAAAGTTTTAGATGATGGTTGTATTATATAGTTTATTGTTTGTATGTTTTTAATATCGTGGAAAATATATAACAGTGAGTACTATGAGTTCAAACTCAACAACTACTAAAAAAGGTCAGAGGAGGACTTGGAGACATGATGAGGATGAGAAGTTGATACAGTTTTTGAAAGAGATGTGCCAAGATGGAAAGTGGAAGGCCGAGGGTGGAATTAAGCTGGATATCTACTTCATTTGGAGAAGCTTTTTGCTGAAGCAATGCCTGATTCTGAGTTTAAATCTACGAATATTGATTTGAGATTGGGCTACTTGAAAAAATACGTCAATGCATTACTTGAAATTAAGGAAAAAGGGAGTGGCTTTGGATGGAATGAGGAACAAAAGATGGTGACGGGTGATTGAAAACTATTTGATGAATGGGCTAAGGTAATTTCTTATTTCCTTTGTAACTTTTATATTCAAAATTTGCTTGATTTTTTTCTCTCATATTTGGATATCAATCTGTCTTTGCTTTTCTGTTGTTGTATATGGATCATAAAAATGTTAATTTCACTTCTCATTGTATTTGTGTAGATATATCTCACGCTTTTATTTTAATTGTTGTAGAGTCATAAGGATGCAATGGGGTTATATATGAAGTCATTTCCTTTGTTCGATAATCTTGAATATATTTTTGCTAAAGATAGGGATGTTGGTGCTAATGCTACTACTGCTGCTGATAGAGTCGAGCTTGATATGTCACACGACTCTATCCTACAAGTCATTCAAGAAAATGCTCATATGATAAATGAAGATGATGAAAATGATGAAGATGTTGACAATATATCAGCTCAAGCATCTGAAACTATGGGCAAGAGAAAGAGATCAAGTGCAACTGCAAGTAGTTCAAAAAAATCTAGAGCTAATAAGGAAGTGGAATCAGCATATAGTATCATAAGAGAAACTATGAAGCAAATATCTACTGATAACAAGGAGCAATTTAAGGATTTGATGACTATGTTGGATAGAAGCTCGGGGTCTTACAAAGACGGCTTCTATGAAGAATTATTAGCAGTCCATGGCATATCTAGAATGGAAGTAATGAAATTAATGAAAAAAAATAAATCAAGAAGATGTGTGTAATTTTCGTCGATTTAAGGATGAAGATGAGAAATATGATTATCTTAGGATGTTATTGGATGAATTTTAGGTTATCAAAATGCTTTTATTATGTATTAGATGGATTGAAGTAACATTTTTTTTTAATTAGATGAAGTTTGTAGACTTTTATTATGTTTTAATGGATAATTGTTATCTTTTTAGCTATTAAATATTTAGTTTGTAAATTAATTGTAAATGTCTTATTTTAAATATTATTATAATATATTCATAGATTTTTTTTAGTTATTGGAATATGTTATTTTGATTTATAAAAATTAAATTAAAAAATGTAATATATTAAATTTTGATTTATATGATAAATAATTATTTATATTTTATATCTAATAAAAATATTGCTAATTTTTCATGCTAATGAAGTAAAAGAAAATATTATTCTAACATAAGTTATTCCTCCCAAACTAAACATAAGGAAAATATTCCCTAGAATAATTTACCCTTATGTACCAAACAAGAAAGGTGGATAAATTTTCCCCCTTAAGTATTACCCCCTTAATCATTTCCCCCTTAATTATTCCCCTTTAATCTATTTCCCTCATCCCAAGCATAGCCCTAATCAGAACTCATTTCACACCATACTTTTTACCAAATCCATGTGAGTATAGGAACACCCCACTATTTTAGTTGGTGGGCTGATCACTTGCGGAACAATAGTATACAAAACTATTTTTCTCCGGTAGATCGGTCACTTGTAGGACATAAGTCCAGACCACTATTTCTAACTGGTGGATAGATTTGGACCTTGCTCAATAATCTTCTACTTTAAATTATTAGTGTCTTAAGTATCTTATTCAAAAGCTTTCACTCTGGATATGCATGAATCATTCCCTTTACACTTCACACATCACAAATCATAAATTCTATCCTCATAATTACACTTTAATCACCAAATACACATGATACCACAAAAACTCTAAGCAACCATAACAAACCCTAATTGTCCGCACAAACCCTAGCTCAGTCTCCTACGTACCCTTATATTGCTCCACTTTACACATCACAAATCATAAATTCCATCCTCATAATTACACTTTAATCACCAAATACACATGATATCATAAAAACTCTAAGCAGCCACAAAAAACCCTAATTGTCCACACAAACCCTAGCTCGGTCTCCTACGTACCCTTATATTGCTCC
This sequence comes from Tamarix austromongolica, assembly GCA_039764185.1. Classification (NCBI taxonomy): domain Eukaryota; kingdom Viridiplantae; phylum Streptophyta; class Magnoliopsida; order Caryophyllales; family Tamaricaceae; genus Tamarix; species Tamarix austromongolica. The sequence goes on along the minus strand of CM077815.1, from coordinate 75,409,212 downwards.
ACGTACTATTTTTCATCTAAAGTGTTCAAACAACCAAACAACACTTACGTTACCTTCCTCACAGCCCAAATCACCTTTTCATAAGTAAACTTTACTCCCATGCAGATGCTCACCTCCCCATCCAAACCCTAGATTCATCCATCCAAAACCCTAGATTCCTCCATGCAAAAACCGAAGATTCCTTCATACAAAACCTTAAATTCAATCCTCACAAAACCCAAGGTTTCTCCATACAAAACCCTAAATTCAATGTATAGAAACCATAGATTAGATTATCCCATGTTACACCATAGATTAAATTATCCCATATAAACTACAAATTATATACTCCCATATAAAACCACAAATTAGATTCTCCCATACAAAACCATAAATTAGATTCTCCCATACAAAATCATAAATTAGATTATCCCATACAAAACTATATATTAGATTCTCCCGTATAAAATCATAGATTAGATTCTCCCATACAAAATCATAGATTATATTCTCCCATACGAAACTATAAATTAGATTCTCCCATACAAAACCATAGATTAGATTCTCCCATATAAAACCATAGATTAGATTCTCCCATATAAAACCATAGATTATATTCTCCCATACAACATCATAGATTAGATTCTCCTATATAACACCATAAATTATATTCTCCCATATAAAATCATAAATTAGATTTTGCCATATAAAACCATAGATTAGATTCTCCCATACAACATCATAAATTAGATTCTCCCATATAACACCATAAACTAGTTACATTTTTCCGTACAATGCACGGGTGGTGTATTAATTATTTATATATTATTATATAAGAGATGAATAGTTTAACAATTTAATTAATATGCAGGAGATGAATAGTTGGTTGTATATGTTCAAGTAATTAATTAATAAAATACTTGATTAATATGTATTGTTCGACATATGTGCAGCATATGAATAGTTATATGCATTTTTTGCACGTAAGATATGAATAGTTGTGATGTATTAATGACAGAAGATAAATAATTATATGAATTTGTTGTTCGCATGAGATGAATAGTTACATTCATATGTTCATTAGTTTGACAATTCAATTAATATGCAGGAGATGAATAGTTGGCTGCATATGTTCAAGCAATTAATTAAGAAAATACTTGATTAATATGTGTTGTTCGACATATGTGCAGTAAATAAATAGTTACAGTTATATATTCAGTAGTTTTACAACTCAATTAAGACACATGAGATGAATAGTTGGCTGCATATTTTTAGATAATTAGTTAAGAAAATTCTTGATTGATATGTGTTGTTCGACATATGTGTAATATATGAATATCTCAATTAATACGCAGGAGATAAATATCATTTTGTTGTTATGCAGCGTAGGAGATGAATAGTTTGACAAATCAATTAATACGCAGGAGTATTTCATCATTTATTTGACCTTATTAATTAGTAATAATATATGGCAGTGATAATATATGATTAATAATAATAGGTATAGTTTAAGCGGAAAAATTTATCTGTATATTATCTAACAAACAACTCTGTTTTTATATAATAATCAATGTTGTCGTTCTGTTATTAGTTTTTTTAATAATAATTATATTATTAATCATGATAATATTCATAATAGTAATAATCAATTATATTAATATTCATTATTATCATAATAATAATTATCATTATTATATTATAAATTATGATAATAGTAATTATCAAAATTATATAAATAATTATATTAGTATTAATTATATTAATAGTTATATTTATTATAGTTATATTAATAATAATAGTCATATTATTGATAATAAATAATAAAATTATTATAATAAACAATTATTATTATTATTATTATTATTATTATCATATTTGATTGATATTGATCTAACCTTAAAATAAAGAAAAATAATAATACTTCATTAAAATTAGTTATATGTATTTGCTAGTTGCATTGTATTAATGGCAGCAGATGCATATGTGTTGGTCGACTAGTTTATGTACTTTATTTGGTGTATTAATTATTTATCAATTATTTATGTATTAATATATAGGATATGAATAGTTTGAAAATTCAATTAATACATAGAAAATTAATAGTTGACTACATATGTTCAGGTAATTAATTAAAAAAATATTTGATTAATACTTTATTAAAATTAGTTGTTCAATATATGTATAATAAATGAATAGTTATATGCTTTTGCTGCACATAGAAGATAAATAGTTGCATTGTATTAATGGATGTATAAGCAAATGAATATGCACTTTGGTGTATTAATTATTTATATATTAATATGCAAGAGATGAATAGTCCGACAATTCAATTAATACGCGGGAAATGAATAATATTCTGCATATGTTCGGATAATTAATTAAAAAAATATTTGATTAGAAAATATATAGTTAATACTTTATTAAAATTAATTGTTTGACATATGTGCAGCAAATTAAATTCTCCCATATAAAACCATAAATTAGATTCTCCTATATAAAACCATAAATTAGATTCTCACATATAACACCATAATTTAGATTCTCCCATACAAACCATAAATTAGATTCTCCCATATAACATCATAAATTAGATTCTCCCACACGAAACCCTAAATTTTCCATTTTATTCGTCCACTCATGAATCATTAAAATACTTAGATCAACTCACATACCTTGGTCAGCTTCTTTCCCCATCCTCCTTTTTCATTCTTCCCCCCACACAAACCATATTAACATCCTCACATACATGTCTTATAGGGTCACAATACATATAATCACATATACATAATACACATGCCATATAACTACACAAGAACATGCTTCAACTCCACATCATATCATATATGAAATCATTACAATAATAAACATAGATGTATAACATACAAGGCATTTAATGTACATCAACACATAATAGGCCTTAGTAACACTCTTACCTAAAACGACACTGATTTTGGAGCACGCTCCTATGCCTCCTTAAGGTTTTGACTAGTTTCGTCTATATGAGGGGAAAAGTAGAAATTAGACTCCCTCTTACTAAAAATACTATTAATTACTAAATTATTCTAAGACCACGTTTTTAATAAAATAATAACATATTAATAAAATAACATCAACTAATTACTAACTTTGCTAAAGATATAGAAATAATAGTAATATTGTAAAAGTTGATAATATAAGGTTGAAGACTTTAACCTAATAATAATAATAATATTAAAACAATCACAGCAAAGATACTAAAAATAATATGAATGTTAATAGTGGTAAGAATAATAATACTAGTAACAATAATAATAAAAGGAAATTATTCAAAAACAAAGTGAAATAAGGGCTTCGGCCCTTTTACTAAAATAATACTAATAATAACATTAGTAAAATAAATAACAAAATTTAGTAATAATAATAATAATGAAATGGTAATAATGATAATGATAAAAACCATAATAATATTGCAAAAATGATAATAACCATAGTGGTAGTAATAGTAATGATAATAATTGAAAATAAAATGAAGTAGGGTTTCAACCCTACATTGAATAATAATAAACTTATTAAATAATAACAATAATAAAACTAATAATAACAATAAATCCTAATGATAAAAAATTATGATAATATTAATAATTATAAGACTCTATATTTATGATACCACTACTACAATTTAAAATAGGCATAATAGGGTTTTAACCCTATATAGAATAATAATACCAATAATAATAATAATAATAATAATAATAATAATAATAATATATTCAAATAAATGAAATGAAATAAATTAAATCTTGTATAAATAGTGAAAAATGGTTGAGGGAGTTTAGGGTTCAACCTTAGGCTGGTGGTGACAGGTGGCACCGGCGGTGGTGCACAATGGCGAGGACGGTGGCCAAAAAAAGAGAAGAAAAGGGGAAAAGTTGAAGGCTGCGAACAAAACAAGAAGAAGGAGGGTGGAAGTATGGGTGATTATGGCTTCTCAGAAGGAGAGGGGCTGAATGAGGGTGGCGGTGCAACCAAAGGTGGTGGTGCACGACGGTAGCGGCAGCGGTAGCCGAAAGAGGAAGAAGAAGAGAAAGAGAGGAGGAGAGGGAGGATAGGGAAAATAAAGGTAAGGGAGATAGAGGAGAGTTTACAGAACAGGTTGGGAGGTGAAAGAAGCGGCAGCAGCAGTAGAAGTGGTGGCTAATGGTGGTTCGTAAGGCAGCGGAGATGAAAAGGAAAGCTAATCAAGGAGGGAACTTTACACAGCCGGGGCGGCTTGTGCACAAGAATTGAGGGGGATGGGTGGCTTGGTTAGTTAGAAGGCAGTGCAAGGATAAGTTGGGTAGGCAAAGAGGGCAGTGGAGTTGGCCGGAGGTGGCAGAAATGGTGTCTAAGGGGTAACGACGCAAAAGGTGGATTTTCTGGGTAGAGATCAAAACTCAATATAGGGTAGATTATGGGGGTATTTATAGAGTTATGGAGGGAGATAAGGTCAGAGGGGAGATGGGAGAATAGGTAAAAGTAGGTGGGCAAGCCCCGGTCGGCGATGGTAAGCCAGCGGAGGTCAGCTCGTGGCAGGGCCTAATTGGCTGGGGAAGAAAGAATTTTACACAAGAAGAGAGGGAGGGTTGATTGAGTTGAATAGTAGGCAGGTAAGTAGGGGAGAGAGAGAGAGGATAATCATTTGGTTAGCCACATGGTCGATGGCAGAAATACCAGCGAAGTATGGGGAAGAAAGTACAAGATGCGACGGGTTGGGGAAGAGGAAGAAGGAGGGATGGACCGACGGTCTAGAAGAAAAGAAAGAAAGGAAAAAGGGGGAAGAACCGGTCGGGCGGTGGTAATTTTTTTTTTAAGTGAAACACCATGTTTTAATAGAAAAAGAAGAAAGGTGCAACAGAACGAGGGAGAAGGAAGGGGATCGGCTGCGCGGGCTAAGCTGCGCTAAAGGAAAGGAAGAAGAGTAAAGGGGGACTAGGCCACGAGCTGGCCTAGGTCTGGGAAGAGAGAAAGAAAAAGAAAGAAAAAGGAAGAAAGAAAAGGAAAAAGGAAAATGAAAAAAGGAAAAATAATGGATTAGGTTAATTAAATTAATTGGGATATTTGGGATATTGAAAAATAATAATATTTAAATAAAATAATATTTAAATCCCTTTTTAGGCTAATTTAGGATTTTTGAAAGGTTTTTCATAAATTCCGTTTTAATTAGCAAAACACCCTAATTTTCTCGAATTAAATTATTTATAAAATTAATATTAATTTGAAACTATTTTCTCTTTCTTATTTTAAATAAAATAATTATTTAATTAATTTCCAAAATAAAATCCATAATTAGCTAAAATACCCAAATTTCTCCTAATTAAAATACTTATAAATTTCTTCTTGATTTTCCCTAATCAATCTTCTTTTATTTTAATAAAAATAATTTATTTAAATAATTTTTTGTATAAAATATTATTTAATTATATTTTTCAAAATTAGAATTTTTGGGTCATTTCAATCTACTCCCCACCTGACTATAGTTGACAAGTCTTTAATGAATCTTTGATAGAAACTCACTAATTTGTGAAAACTCCTCACCTCATGAGTATCCTTAGGTATTGTTCAATTCTGAATAACTTAAGTATTTATAGGATCCATTTTTATACCTTCTCTACTTACAATATAACCAAGGAAAGCAATACTCAAAAGTTTAAAATCATGTTTTTCATTTTTTTCATAGAGATTAGCTTCCCTTAGTTTATCAAATAATCTCCTCAAATGACTAAGATAATCATACTCATTTTTACTAAACATAAGTATATCATCTAAGCATATCACAATTAATATTTCAAGAAAGGGTATAATAAATTCATTCATTAGTCTCATAAAATGAACTATGTGCATTGCACAATCCAAATGGCAAATAATCAATTTTAAAAGTAGTATTCCATTCATCCCCTTCTCTTATTCTCATTTAATGATACCCACTCCTTAAATCAATTTTATAAACTACTTGTGCTCCACATAACTCATCTAACATATCATCTAATCTAGGCATAGAAAATCTATATTTGATAGGTATATTGTTCACAACTCTAGAATCAATACACAAGTAACACGTACTATCTTTTTTGGAAACTACTATTACATGTACATAACATGGAAACTTGCTATCTTTCACTTATCCTTTTTCCATGATCTCTTGTATTTGTCTCTTTAATTCCTTAGCTTCATCTAGATTACATCTATAAGCGGTCTGATTAGGTAAAGACATACCAGGCATTAAGTCTACAACATGTTCTATTTCTCTTTTAGGTGTTAATCTTGGTCGTAAGTCATTAGGAAACACATCTTTATACTCATTAATAAGCTCATCTAATCGAGGATTATATTCATTTTCCTCCCCTAGTTGGGATTCCTTGATAATGATAGCATAGCAACTACCTTCTTCCTTAAAACATTATATCATAGCCTTTTCATGCTAAATTAAATTCTTTTTATTTTCGACAATGTCATCATTTTCTCACTTAGATGGTTTAAGTTTATATTTTTTTTTCTTTTTCAACAAGCTATTCATTAGTATTACCATTATGAATAGAAAATTGATCATATTACTATAGTCTTCCAAATAAGATTCCACATGCATGCATATGCAAAACATCCCATAGCACATCATCATGATAATTACCAATTATAAATGAGATTAGGGTTTGTTTTGTTACCTTGACTCATTTGTCCCTATTAAGCCATTGAAGAGGATAAGTCTTTGGATGTGGTGTTGTCCCTAAACCCAATTCCTTCACCATCCTTTTATTATCCACATTTGTACAATATCTACTATCAATGATAACCCTACAAACTATATATCCTACTCTTCCTTTATTCTTAAATATCTTTTCTCATTGATTAGGTTTCTCATTATCTTATACTTGAACTAATCTTTATAGCACATAACAAGTATTGCCTTCATCCTTTGATTCACTTAAAAATTTCTTCATTTGACTAGAACTCAAGATCTTCACCACAAGTCCCCATAGCTTCAATCTCTTTTATAAACAATACTCTTTCTAGCAAATTTTCCAAATTCTCACCACTTAAAACATTTTTTTAGAGAATTCATTGATCTCTGCCTTTCCTTTCTCCTCTTGGTTAATCCCTTGTTTCTTCTCAACATTTATGGAGCTTGAGGTACAAGCCCCGTACATAGTAACTTGAGTATTTGAGTAGTACTTTGTAGAAGAAATAACTTGCTTGGCATGAGGTTTGCTAGATTTAATTTGCTTTTTAAATCTCAAAGAGACCATAATCTTATTGAAATACCCAAAACCCTAATTTTATAAATTATGGCCAAATAAGGATTTATTAGAGAAATTAATTAAATAAAGTATTTTATTAAATAAAAGGAAGAAATTAAGGAAAAATAAAGAGAAAAATGATAAATAATTTAATTAGAAAAAATTAGGGCATTTTGCTAATAAAAATAAAATTTAGGAAAAATTATTCAAAATATCCTAAATTAACCCTAAAAGGGATATAATTTATTATTTTATTTAAAATATTATCAATTTAAATATTCAAAAATACTAAATTTTCTAAATACCCCAACCCATCTATTTTTCTTTCCCCCTTTTCCTTTTTCTTCTTCCTTTTCTTTTTTTTTTCTTTCTCTCCTTTCTCCTTTTCTTACTTTTCTTCTCCTTCCCCCAATTTGGGCCAACCTTCCTCGTGGCCCAAACCCTCCTTCTGCTCTTCCCTTTCCCCTTCCATGTGGCCCAGGCCTGCACCATTTTTTTTTCTTCCTCCACCCATCGCCCAGCCGCTAATCCCCTTCTTCATATTTTTTCTTTCTTTTCTTCCCAGAATGGCCGGTTCACCCCTTTCCCTTCCCTTTCCTTCTTCCCCCAACCTCGACCTACAACCTTGAGACCTACAGTCCCGATTTGCACCGGCAACCACCAACCGTTGAACAATCATCCTTCCCTCTCTCCTCCATCATTTTCTTTTCCATTTTTGACCTAACCAACTATTCTCCCTCCTCATGCATGCCTTCCCCTTTCCTTTTCTTCTCCCCAACCAACAACTCCCCTGCCATGGTAGACTTGTGTCGGCCTGCCACAGCCAGTCGGTGGTCTTGCCTCACCTTCCCACTATTTTCCTCTTCACCCTCTATCGTTTTCCCTTTCATTTGGTCTATATATACCCCATAAGCAACCCCATAATCTGATTCCTTTTTTGCAACCTAGAAAATCCCCCTTTTTGCCGCCTCTTGATCAAAAAACCGCCCTATCGCTACCCCCTAAACCATATACCAAACCACTCCCTACACCACCATCCACCAAACTACACCACCCACCACCCTAAATTTTTCCTACACGAGTTGCCTCGTCCATGCAAAGTTGACTACCTGATCGGCCCATTCTCGCCCACCACTACCCTTTGCAATGCTGTCCATCGCCATTTCTACCGTAACCACCACTTCCTCTAAACCCCCCCCCCCAAAACAACCAGTAGAACTTCCTCTACCTCACCTACCTTCCTTTCTCCCTACCTCACTCTCATTCTCCCTTCCTCCCCATCCACCACCTTCAGCCACCACACCCACCACATCTTGCACAACCCCTTTGGTTGTACCATCACCCCATTCCAACCCTCTTAGACTAACGCATCTACCAACACCTCATTCACCCCCTCATTCCCCCTCTTCTAGCCTAGGCAACCATCTCTCCATCTCTCTTCTCCCTCCACCACCACCGTCGTGCGCTATTGCTAGTGCCGCTTGGTCACCACCGTCACTAGGCAGTACCCTAACCTCCTCAACCCCTAAACAATATTTATACAAGTGTTATCATTATTATTATCATTATCATTATCATTATCATCATTATTATATTATCATTATTATTATATTATCATTATTATTATTATCTAATCCAACTTCAAAATATTTCTACTAATATTATTATTAATGGTCGAAACCTTATTATTATTATTATTATTATTATTATTATTATTATCATCATCATCATTATTTTTATTATCATTATTATCATCATTATTATTGTTACTACTACTACTACTACTACTACTACTACTACTACTACTACTACTACTATTACTACTATCACTATTATTATACTTGACCATATTATCAGTAAGGTTACTAATATTATGATTATTAGGACCCTTATTAGTGTTATTCTTAGGATTGGAACTATTACTACTACTACTACTACTACTTCTTTGTCATTATTGTTAATATTATCTATATCACTAACCTTAATATCACTACTAGCATACTTATTATTATTAGCATCATTATTGTCATTACTTTAGTATTACGAATATCACTATTATTATTACTAAGATTTGGATTGTTATTAGTATTATCACTACAACTACTATTATTGTTATGATTAGTAATGTTAAAGCTATTATCCTTAATAATATGAATATCACTATAATTAGTTTAACATGCATTGGTGTATCTACTAAGACCTATTTTGAATAGTAGTAGCATGATTAGATACTTTAAGAATAATAACCCTACTTTTACTTATAAAGCTACTAATATCATTATTAGCTCTAATAGTAGGTTATGATAAGCGGAAGGTAGGAATAATGATAATTTTGGTAAGAGGAAAACTAGCCCTTAGTATTTCCCTCTTATAAGCGAATCAAGTCAAAACCCTAAGGAGGCATAGGAGCATGCTCCAAGACCAGTGTCGTATTAAGTAAGGATGTAGTTAAGACCAGCTATGTGTGTGTTTTGTGCCTTGTATGACATGTGTTATGTTATGTGTGTACTTTATGATTATTATGGCTACACACTTGTAGCGCAGCTTGGAGTTGAGGTATGCTTATGTGACTTCCTTATGGCATGTGTATAATGATTATATTTGTTGTGCTTATAATGTTATATGATGTGACCCTCTAGGATATGTATGACAGGATTTTTAATAATATAATATGGGGTGAAAGGATAAAAAAGGGGAAATGGGGATTTAACTAAAGGGATATGAGATTGACCCAATTATCTCATGATCCATGAGGGGGAAAATAAAAAGAGATTATGATCAAAATAAATGAGTGATGTGAATCTTTTATGAAAAATTTCTAGGGTTTGCATAGGAAGGATGGAGTCAACATGGGGATGATCCTTACATGAGAAAAGTTATCTTGGGGCGTAAGTAAGGTAAAGGAAGAGTTATTGGAGTGATTGAGGACTTTGGGTGAAAATAGTACGTAGGTTAATATAAGGGTTCATAGGAGACCTAGCTAGGCTTTGGGGAGGAAAACCTTAATTAGAGGGGGATTTGAAAGTAAAAATAATTAAGGGTGAGTGGAATATAGGATAAGAGTGGAGAATTATCGTATGGAGGATGAGTATGGATGCCATGGGGATGAAAAGATGTTAGTTGAAAAATGGAGAGGTGACATATGGGGAAGAAAGTTGCTAGGGTTTGGAGTGGTCAACTAGGGTTTCATGGTTACATATGTAAATGGGGAGTAAAGTGATATGGTTGGGGTTGAATCTAAATGACATGATGTGTTGGGTGATAAAGGAACTAGGGTTGTGTAAGTCCAAGGAATTATGTGCCACATAGGTCTAATTAGGGTTTCAGGGGGAAAACCCTAGAGGATGATTGTGAGTAGATTTGGAGGTCATAAGGTGGTGGGCCTTAACCCACACACTTAGGAGTTGGGTATTTACTGTGAGTAAGTGGAAGAAGGAAAGGATGTCGGGGTGTGTTAGGAGGTGTAGAAATTTCAAGATATGGGACAGTCCCTCTTGGGAGAATAAAAGTAGAAGATTGGTGACATGCATGTCAAGGGTGAAATATTTATCAAATAAGATGCGAATAAGATACTAATTATTTAAAGAGGAAAATTATTGAACCAGTCCCAGACTAATCCACCAACATAATAGTGGTCAGGTGCTAGGGTGCTCTAGAGACCGATCCACTGTCATATAATAGTGTTTAAGAGCGCTCTACCCTGTACGGCTATAATAGTGGGAGATTTTGAGATCAATAAACCAAACCCTAAGTTACAATAAGTCATGAAAAGACACTAAGTAATTAAAGTAGAACACTATAAGAGTTGGGGTCAAACCGATCCACCGGCATAATAGTGGCCAGAAGCACTTTGTCCTCTAGACTGATCTACCGGTAATAATAGTGGTCAAGATCATTTTTCCTTGTACGTTTCTAATCCACCGCCTATAATAGTAGGGTTCCCGCAGTCACATGGATTGAAAACAAGTATGGTGTGAAATGAGGCTTCATCAAAGATCTAAAGAATAAGCTTATCTGGACTATAGCTTGGCCTTATTAAATGTGTTGTTGTACGTTGTCTGTAAGATCGTGTTTATGTTATATGCCTTCTATGTTTGGCCTTAAATGCATGGTTAATTTACTCAGTATGTAGCATATTGAATACCCGTTTCATAGGTGCTGCTCATTCCCACCTAGGTTTGTGCTAGTAAGAGATGTTATCTTCGATGCCTATGATACTTAATAGGCATCGGATGGGGTTGAGAGTTGAGCGTGGACTTAACTTGGTGGCCAGATTCTCTTTTACTTTATCTTCTATAATTTTCCTTTGGTTATATTTTTTCATACTATACATTTTATCTCTTTGGGAACTTTAGTTATGTACTCCTTTGTATTGTAACTCTTTTACTCTTACTCTGATTTCTGGTGAACAATTCAGTTCTTCTATGAATTCCTGTTTTAATTATTGACTCATGTTTGACAATAATCTTCTTTAACCTTGTGATTAGTACAAGATTAGTTGGGGGCCTGGCTGGTACTAATCACGACAGTAATATCCCTAAAATTCACCATTTTGTTTTCCTTGCTCCACTATATCCTTTGATAAAATGATATTTTTCAGTAGTGAATTTTTAGAGTATTACACATATCATCAAGATAATCATATAGAAAACTTTCAACATAATCTCAAATCATCATGTTAAATCCACCTAGAAATCTAGTACATGTTTGTTCCTTTCTCTCATGGATATCATATATAAGTGCTAACCTCTCAAATTCCCTAACATATTCTTCAACACTTAAAGTCCTTGTCTAAGAGAATTCAATCTAATACAATTGTCTTGCTAATACTCTTTAGGTAACAATTTTCTTCTCAAATATTTCTTAAGCTTATCCCAATGTTTAACTTTAGATTTGCTTTCTCTTTCTCTAGTTCTCTACAAATTATCATACCATATCTTAGAAAAAATCTTAAACTTAGTAGTAGCTAATTTATAATTTTGTTTAACATGATAATCTTTGAATTCAAAAATAGCCTCTACCTCATGCAACCATTCAAAAAATAACTCAACATCAAGTTTACCATCAAAATTAGGAAGATCAAGTTTAATACCTTTATCTTCTTTTTGATGATGCCTTGATTGATGATCATTGTTACTTCTACTAATTCCAATAACTTGTGACTATTCTTTATACTCTACTCGTGAGTTCAAATATCTTCCTCTTTTTGGATTGATGAAGATGATCCTAGCTCTCTTTAACTAATCACAAATCAACTAAACTAATCATATTAGAGTTAAACTAAATCATTTCCACATGGTGTATATAATGAGTTACAGTACATTAACAAGATATTAAAAAGTTTACATAAAATATGAAGCTACATAAATCCTAATCATGATATTATAAGAAATAATCAATAATCAATATTCATGTCTTGTAGTTATACCTTCCATGCAACTTTTTAACCCTTTCATTGTCATTGCCTTGCATATTACATATCATTGGTGAAATCCTCTTCTTATAAACTTATGTAATACCTACAAGAATCACTTAATGAAATATTATTAGGGTTATTATGAAGGTGTTTAAGATTTTTAAGAACGATTATTACTACCTCTAAATATGCTAACTCTTGAGATGGAGATGCTCCTACATCAATAAGCAATAAATATTTAAGCTAAACATTCTAGAAGAAAATAAACAAAAAATAGGAATGTAAAGGAAAAGGATCTCGACACCAAGAAAGCCAGCCAATAAGAACTTCAACTAAGATAAGGGGAAGGAGAAGTGAAGAGAATAAAATTGAATGTAGGAAATTGACTATGTGTAAAAATGATCAACCAAAGGCAATGTTCCCCTCATGGTTATCGACTAAAGTAAGATAGAGGGGTAAAATTTAATCAGGGTTGCTTACAAGTAAAGGGAGCGATAAAAGTGATTAGCATAGGGGAGATAGAGCGTAAGAGAGTTAGTGGATGGTAACATAGATGATTATGGTTAAATTTTTTGTTGACTAAGAAAGTACTATGGATCTAATGATGAGATGTGAGGAAGTTAGATTTTCAAATCCTCTATGCATTATAAAGTGAACAATAATTACAAACAGTTTAGGTAAGGTAGAAAGTCCAATATATGAATAAAATGGAAAAATTAGTTAAATACTTTCCAAATTTATGAAAATTAGGGAAAGGTGATGAATTAATTTAAGAAACCAAATATATAAAAGTATTGGGCATAGGAATTTAATTGATGCCAAAATAAAATAATCAAATCCAAAATGGTGGAAATCTTATGACTTTATTTGGTCTCCTAAGGCTTTTGATGATAGGGATTGGAAAATATTAGGTGGTCGACCATTGGTTGGATAAAATAAAAATGGAAATTTGAAGGATAAAAAGGTAAAAATGAGGGTTTGAGACATACAGATAAAGTGTTCACCCAAGTTTTAAGGGTTAGAGAGAGAAGTATGAGGGTAATAACCCAAAAAAAATGTTAGCAAATTTGGGGTATTACAAACATAATCCAATGCTAAGTCCCTAACATACTTATAAAATACTTAAACATGAATTTAGAAGCTATAATTCAATTAGATAAATGAATTAGTTTGATCAAATAACTACTCATCCAATACTATGAAATATCCATATCATATCCCACCTAAGAAAAATATAGGAGTGACATTTTCATGTTGATGGTTATCTTCATCATCACCTCTACTTTCTCCACCAAATTTAGTGTATTCACCTCCACGAAGATCATCAATACATCTACAAAAATGGAATAAGGATACAATTGTATTCATTATTTAACATGAATAAATTATTATGCCAATTCATATAAATAATAAAAGGTCATGAGCTTTGTACCCTCACTAGGTCTATCTTAAATATTTAAAGAAGGTAATTCATTTCTTATCAACTATTGATCTTCATTATTCATGTACGTAGATGGATCATCCATAAGAACCTAATATTCAATTGTATCAAAATATTTAAAATTAATTGAGCCATAACTTGACTTAAATTTATTCCTACAAGGTTATTAATATTATCATATAAAAATGAAAAATTTAGACATGATTTACAATAGCAATGATAATAGTAAATTAAATTTATACCTTTGTTTCAACCTCAAGTTAAAGTGCACAAATACTAAAACATTGACTATTTGATTCTCAAATCTATTCCTTTTATTTAGGATATGCTTACATATGCTCTAGGTTATTTCACAACTCGAGACACTACAAGTATGGCTTAACACATGAACAACAAGATTTTGTAGATTTGAAATAATACATTCATACAATAACCACCATTATTCCACAAAATCAATATAATAAGTTACCAAATACCTCTAAAAAAATAGTAACGAGACACAAAACATTAATGCTGCTTTAAAATAAGTATTAGAATCATACTGAGAGTAAGAATACAATGATATTTCATAATATACTATCTTCTAAAATTACATTATATTTTTCTAAAAGAACTCATCTTCCTCATTAATTTTGATCTTAATGTGAAATTTCTATTGACCTATCTCTCAATAACATCAATAATAGAACACACAGTACTTTGATGCTTAAAATAATGGGTTCTAAAAACAAGGATTAAACCAATAACCATCCACATGTAACTTTCTTGGGAGTTGATTATTCAATAAGAAGAAATGACCAAATGTAAGGATCCACTCTTTCCTTTTCCTTTGAAATATATAAACCATATCATCTTTAGTCTTTTGAAAGGCCTAATATAAATAACCCATATATGGTATTTCTTCACTATCCCCTAATGAAAAAACACAAACAAGAGGTTTGATTAGTTACACAATTACGGCATACTCCTTCCAAAATGTAGTATATAACACATTCTCCACAAACTTCTTAACCTCCCTATTTTTAGCATAATAACAAGAGTTCCACACACAATCATCATCCTAAGAGTTTTCATATGGGTCAATATACTTTTAAATGTAATAATATTAGTCATAAATTGACTAAGAGTTGGAAGAATGATCTATCTCACTTTTGTGAACTTCCTCATCAAATTTAATGCATAACAATAGTTAAAAATGTACTTAGTTATTTTAGAGGTATGTTTTACAATATCTTCAACCTCATATGACTTGCACGTATATTTAAGCATCAAATTAACATAGTGTACAACTTAAAAAGGAAAAAAAGTGACCTAAACTCACGTTCCAACAAACTTCCAGTAATAATATAATTTGTAGCTTTTTCGGTCACTATATGCACAAAATTTTTAACGTAAAATTAGAGAAAAATATCCCTAAATAACTTATTTAGCAATTTCAGAAGCTTAGAAGCATCAATAGACTTTAAAAACACAATACCATTTGGAAAATAAACTAAGAAGTTAATCAAAGTTTTATTATATTGGTTTTCCTACCCATCTTCTGTAATAGTATAACCTATTTCCTTCCATAAAGAATGAAAAGTCTCAACATGATTCTTCACCTCTTTGACATTTTTCATTAAGAAGTAACCACAAAGAGCTAGAATAGTTTAAACCTTATATCTAGCATTAATGTGAGCTATAACATCGATAACATAATTGTAATAAAAATAATTTCATCATCAAATGGGATTCATCAATGAATCATCCATTATAAAATGATAATATCAACTTTATCAACAACAACTTTACTTTATAACACTTTTATGCATTGGTTTTGCGCCTTTAGTTGTTCTTTTCATGAAATGAGGCCATATAGCATGTTATTTTCCCTTGCTTGATGCCCTTAGAATAGCTATTGATATTAAAGTACTAGTTAATATAAGATGAGGTATCAAAAATGTTTCTTAAATTAGTTAGGGAAAAGTAAAGTCTATAAAAAAATATGGGTTATCTTTAGCTAAAAGCTCTTGTGTATTCCCTTTTTTTTCTAGCAAATTGTTCAATACTTTGCTTCATCTCAAAACCAATTTTAGGAATAACTTATTTACACCTCTCTACTTGACCTTTAACACTAGCTATATGTTATTTTGCACACTAGATTCTACCCCCATAAAGAAGTTTAAAATAATATAAACATTGTAACTTTTTCCTATTATTAGTTGATGGGCTGAATATGCAAGCACATAGACTCGTTATAACATGTCAATGTAGTATGCTATAGGGACTTCATTGTTGAGTATAATTTTTTTAATATTTTAGCTATCTAGATAAATTAATTTTGGATAGTATAAAATGACTAACAAAATAAAAATTAATGGTAATGTTGATGTTAGTAAAAAAATCTAATTAAAATCCTAGGCTTTAATTGTGATCATAAATCGATAATTAATAAATAATCAATTCAATTGCCAAACAATTACTTAAATCCAAAATGGTAAAATAGCCTAAATTAACTAATAGCCCCTTTTAAGGCCTAAATCAATAAAATCTCCAAATTAGTCGTATCTAATCCAATTTAATATCATATTTTTATGGTATTACATCAAATCAAATCTAGCACACTTTGTGCTAAATCAATAAAATCTCCAAATGACTCTAGCCTGCTTTTGTGTTTTAATTCTCCCATTCAATTGTTATTTTTCTAGCTGTTTATCTTTATCTTTCAGTCTGGCAGTTAAATACATGCTTCTAATTAAGTCAATGATCAAGCAACTCAACCAAATTACCAAACTAATAATTGAATACGAATTCAAGCAATCAAAATGGAAATTAAATTATTTTATCATTAGTTAACAATTTAGACTAGATCCAATCTTAGAAAATAAATCTACTCACTCATAATTGTAGTTAAATATAAGAAATAAAATGAAGGAATATAAATAACATTATACATAATAGATAACAAAAGAGAGATAAAAAGATAGAACATATATATAAACACAGGAATCTGATGCTTATTTCTTTTTTATGGATTATAGTAAATAAATAAAAAGAGAGAAAGATAAAACACTCCCATCATCCCCCCCTATTCTCCTCTCAATTTTACATAGAAATCAATGCTCATATGTGATGGATCGTGCATGATTGTGGGTAGAATAACCATCACACAGCTGCGCTTCTCTTACATAGTCATATCATGTGATGACTTTTCTCTTAGAATTGTTGAGCACACGACTGTGCTGATCTCACATAGCCAGACCATGCATCTTTATTACCAGTGGCATATGTCACACTATTGTATTGATCGCGCGCAACTAAGTAATATGCCTTTATTTGCATAGAGAATATACGCACAATTGTGCATGGGTCAACATGGGTGTGATGTGTCTGTGTACAAGTGTGCTCTAGCTACATGAACAACTATTTTTGCCTATTTTTCAACACCTTAGCCTTTTCTTCTCTTCTTGCATGCACAGGATCATGGTTTTCCTTCATTTAAACCTTTCCATAAAGAATCCTTGCTCCAATTCTGTGCTTCTCTTTTTTGGTTTTGTATATTTTTTTGTGTAGACCCTACAAAATAAATACCAAAAGAGAAGTAACTAGAACAAGAGGCAAAGGCAACCAAAAATCTATAAATTATAAGAAATATGGGCATAAAATGGAGGCAAAGCAAGGTGGAAAAGTGAAGAAAATGAGTTTATCATTAGCATCCCCAACCTCCCTACAATGACCTCATGTTGGATCTTTATTTCCTTTAGAAGCACTTTGAGAAGAATTTGGGTTAGAGCCAGTATTACTAGCCGCTGCATACATCTTTAGGACATTAAGAAAAAATTATAAGTTATTAACTAAATATCCACAACCCAACATAAAGAGCACATTAACAATACCAAATGCAAAATCAAGTAAGTGAATTATCACAAGACACAAAATAATATCTAGAACCCAACTTAAGAGACACATTAACAATAACAAATACAAATTAGATAAGTGTATTATTAGGGTCGACAATAAAACAACCAATACCCTTTCCTTGAATCTTGCTTTAAGATTAATACACTTCCTTTCCAATCTCCATTCACTAAACCAAACCTTCTCTTTCATTCCTTTGAGTCTTCAATTCTCTTAGAAGATTCACGTTAATTAGTTTGGTTTGGTTTTTAATACTATGGCTAAAGGTCATCCAATGTGTAACAATCAAAACCTAAGATTATGTGGTACATTTCTACAAACTCAAAATTATATTATATATTAGTCTATACTTAAATTTTCCTATTTTGTATTTAGTGCCACTACTTTTTTCCATATTATAGATATATTATATACGATTTTGGCAAGAAAGCATTTTGTTACTACTTTTGATTGAAACTATTAGTTTATGAGTCTATAATGTTTTCATTTGTGTTTCACAATAAAAACCATTTTATGAAGATGATAAAAAGTTAAATTTTGGTTTATTTGTTTTATCTAATTAATTACTGAATCCCACAATATTAGAAGTGTGCAAGTTCCCATACATATACTTTGGTCAGTTTGGATATGATTTAAATTTTACCTCAAAATTCGTCGGCGGCTTATGTTGTTAAACTAGGGGAGTATACTTAGTATGTATTATATTCATAATAATGTTTGTGTGTATTATAATCCTTCTTTATTTATATTCTTAATATTATACTTCATATTTTAAATATGATAAGTGGAATTAAAATTTTGTAGATGTATTCGAATTGATTTTGAACATTTTAATCGTCGACAGATCAAATATGGATACATATAATCAAAATGGATACGAATATCTGGATTTTACACACTGCTATAGTTAACCAATTACGGAAGAGATTAGATTCCCCCCTCCCCCTACTCCTTTCGCTCTTTACTACTTTCGATAAACCAACTCCAACCCTATCGAGAATATCACAAAAATACACCCGAATAGATGAAAAAAAAAAGCTACTTATAGCTACAATGATAGATTTCTCAGATTCAATCATCTTTAACATGACCATCATTTCTCCAGGACCAGTGTCGTATTTGTTGTTGAATCACCAACACGGCTGTTGAAGATTTTATATCATGTGAGGCAAGCAAATCTCCCAGAATCCCGACCTCAGGAAATTCACTCCATTCTTTAAGACCGCTGGTCACAGTGCAGTCGTCTTCCATGTACCGTCTGCCCACAAGTATTAGCTCGAAATCCCCAACAATTGATTTCAGAAATTTTGCCGTCTCAGATCCGTCTGCCACGGCCTTCTCTGAAAAACTGAAGAGACGGCTGCATTCTTTATTATCCCGGATATAGGTGAGTGTTTTAGAGTCCTCAGAGTCCATAGCATCGGGTTGACCTGATACAACAAGCCTGATCACATCTACTTTGACATTATAGCTTTCTGCCATTCGAAATGCAAATGCTACGGCCTCCCTATCATCAGCACCTCCCAAGAAGATCACTGCCACCGAGTAGGCAAAATCCAAAGCAGTTGATGATGGAGCTACCGCAACTGAATTCAAGGAGGACAGCGAAGAAGTGAGGCGCCCACTATGAACGCGGGATATTAGGACTCCTACCGAGCAAGGAGCCCTCTGGAAGACGCTTATATTAAGTGCCCTTTGGGTTCGGTCATCGTAGTCAACGGTACCATCCATGTTGAGCCTTCGATGGAAAGGCATCACGATGAGGGACGCAAGCTTGTTGAGAGCAAGGGTGCATATATCATCGTGCATCGACTTGGCTGAAGATACAGATGTGAAGACATGAACAGATAGGTTACTCTTGGTTTGCCGTTTGTAACGGTGGAAGGCCCAGATCACTTCCTCTGAATAAGTGTGCTTGGAGGCTTTCTTCTTCTGCAAATCATGAGAGATAAAGACAGGGAGCGACTGGCCAGCTAGCTTGATCAGGTGAATCACATTGACACACATGGGGCTATTTGCAGTCGGGCTACAGATATCCAGTAGTTTGGTTATGCCAGTAATGTTATCTAATCTGTGCAGGCACGCTACGATTTGGAGCTCATCTCTGTGCCTGCAGTGCATGATATCTCTTGTATGGAAGCCCGCGTACTTCCTCAAGGGATGATAAAGTTCTTTGAGTACTTGTGGCAGTAATATGTTTGAGAAAACCACTACAAAAATGAAAACTTGATAGCTTGCTTGGTTAAGATCCTGTAAAAGAAGAGCAATTATTGAGGATAAGAAAATGCGTAAGTGAGTGGGGTGTGGGTGTGTGTATTAATATATGTAGGCACACACACACACACTGACACACACACACACACATCCTATGATGGAGGAGAAAGTTAGTTGGTTACCGCAGCCTCACGGGCGAAAGCACCGATGCCCAAGTCGAACAACCCTTTGGCATTCATCAAGAAACCAAGTGCCATCGAGTCACGCAGGTCCATCTTGTAAAGTAATCCACAGACTACGCAAACTATGACCTTCGCCACAAGAGGAGGACCCAGGGCGATGAAATGGTATCGGACAAGTGGGCGTTGAAAATCGAGAGATAGTGCGGTAGAAGTTATGACCGTTGTGGTCACAAAGAACGGTTCGAGTACCCCTGAGATGAAGGAATCGAATCCGTCCACCAATGTAGATCCGAGTGGCGGTCCCGCAGGCACAGCAAGGCCTAGAGAAAAAATCCCGATCAAAAGTTTATGTCCGCTCCAATCTGTCAGCAGGCCCCCAACGAGGATCAACAGAAAAGCAAGAAAAACATAGGTGTCTCTGACAGGCCTCTCTTTTGGGGTTTGTTTGATGATCCAACGCATGGTTGGGCGCATAATTAGCACAGAAAAGAGAACGACAGCAACTGGCGTAAGCGACCGCGGGCCGTCGTTAAGTATTTTTTCCCCAATACGAATCACCGTGGTGGACGAAACGAAAAAGAACTCAGAAATGAACGCTGAAGATAATACCAGCCTGCCAAGCTCTGAACTAAGGAGCTCCAAGTCACTCACAAGGGCAAAAATGACTTGGAAATGTGTTTGGATGACCGCTGTTGTGCAACGGAACATAGAATTTCTTTCGTAATTATCGATATCTGTTTGAATGCTCCATAACCAACCCACTGTTATGTATGCGACAACAACGGGGATCACAGCCGAAAGAATCCCAAACGCTACACCCATTTTCCCGACCTTCTTTATGATACTAATGTCCATCTTCACTGCAACAAGAATTAGAGAGAGTGCATATCCGAGATGTCCGATGGCTTTCAATAACACCACGCTCTCCTTAGGAAATATAAATCTAGAAATCCGTTCTTGTAATGGAAAAGATTTCCAGCTAATGTCAGTGCCAAGGACCAAACCGGCCTACATTATCACAGAATCGGATCACGTATGTCAGTGAAGGACCGCATAAAACCAGCATGCTGAAGCTCCAAATTCTAAGGCCCTTTAGTTTGAAACTTTGGCTATGTTTGATTTTATTATTATTATTATTTTTTTCTGTATATCTTAACCAGCAAAATATTAGGTACGCGCTTTTACGATTGTTGTGTTGTTACGATGATTACTCTTACTACTATCTGAGATATCTGATGTTATTCTAGCTAGTGGGTGTTGTAAGCTGTGGAGAACAATCTTTGACGTCAAATCCCTATTTTATCCCGTTCATATGTCATTCTTCTTTCCCCTTCAATTCGGTAGCTAAATGATCATATGCATATGGAAATCTTGAAATATATCCAGAAAGCGGAAACATTGCTCAACGATGTACATTATAATTAACGATTGCAATTCAATATCAGATTCTCATAAACTGCATTAGAGAAAAAGAGAGAGTAGAGAGAGAGCGTACAAGCAATTGGGAGGTGATGGGAGGATACCCAAATCTCTTGAAGATACCACGATGAAGACATTGAGTGACTACATACACAACAATAAACTGAAGCAATAAGAACCGAACCGGCAAACGTTCTAAAGCCAAGCCATTGATAGGTGCATGCAGACATCCCCAAGACGAGACACCTTCAGGTAACTTCCCTTCCACAGTTAAATACTCCAGCAGCCCCATTTAACTCTTTATTTTCAATTGCAAAAAGCATCAACGAATTCTTCAATGAAATTGTAGTACATGAAGGGTCTGTGGAGGAGGAAGAAAAGGGTGCAGTAGGCGATGATGGCAAATCAGAATTGGATAGAATCGACATCGCGAGGAGGGTGTTTGCAGTTATTTGCCTTGTTGCGAGAGAGACAACAAGGAAATCGGAAGGAGCGTGAGAGATGGCGGTGAATTCACGAGAGCCGGTTTCTGCGTTCAATTTTAGGCACAACTCAACCATATTCTAAATTTAGTTAAAAGAACACTTCCGTAATCTTGTATATTTATTTGCATATTATTATTTTATACCGTTTATTTTGTATATATTTTTCAAAATTTCATTATTTGTATTATCTATTCTATACGTAGACCACATTATCTTTTATTATTATCTGCTATAAATTATTTTATAATTTAACTATTATTAATTTTATTCACTTACCCATTTCACTCTCCCTCTTTTCTCCCCCTAATTCATATCCATATCATACAACCATTAATTTGATCATTAATCATAAGTACTAATAATGGATCAATTTTTAATATATTCATTTGAATGATAAATTAATTATTTATAAAATATTTTGAATAATCAATATAAATAATAATGTTAATTATAATTACAACAAAATAATTAATAAAATTAATATTATTTATAACTATAAATTATATTTTCAAAATATCAATATTATAAATTGGAATTAATTCATTAATAAAAATTAAAATATGATAAAATAGTATTAGTCCTAACTGCTGATTATAATTCATACCAATATTATTCATCTTAAATATAACTCAATAATCTATATAATTAATCTTAATTAATATATGTAATTAATTATTAATTAATAACTATTAATTATGAAATTAATAATATTTACAAATAAGTATTTCTTGCAAATAATGTTAATTATAGTTTTAAAGAAATAATTAATAAACAAGGCAACTTATATTCTTTATCGATATCTATTATTATTATTGTTATTATTATTATTATTATTATTATTATTATTATTAATTATACTTATCAATTAACATTGACAATTATATTAATTTTCAATAATAAAATTATAATGATAACTATTAACCATTTATTATTTTCATATTATTATGAACATTAATTAGTAATTAATTATATTTTTAAAATTTTAATATTTTTAATTATAATTAAATAATAATAATAATAGATACTAAATATCACTATAACATAGTAATTATTAAAATTACTATTAATCATAATTATAATAAATAATAAACAAAGGAAAATATTAACTATAATTAAATAGATAATGATAATTATAGTTGAAATGTCCAAAAATTTCTAATTTTAAAGAATATATTTAAATGAGGTTTTATTATGAAAATTAATTAAATAAATTATTTTTATTAAAATAAAAGGGAATTAATTAGGGCTATTTAAGAAGAGAATAATAAATAATATTTATTAGAAAAGTTTTCGCATTTTAGCTAATTAAGGATTTTATTTTGGAAATTAATTAAATAAATTATTTCATTTAAAATAAGAAATAGAATATAGTTCCAAATTAATATAAATTTTATAAATAATTTAATGAAGAAAATTTGGATGTTTTGCTAATTAAAATGGAATTTATAAAAAATCTTTCGAAAATTCTAATTTAGCCCAAAAAGAGATTTAAATATTATTTTATTTAAATAGTATTATTTTTAAATATCCAAAATATTCTAATTAATTTAATTAACCCTACCATCCTATTTTTCTTTTTCCCTTTTTCCTTTTTTCTTTTCTTTCTCCTTTTTCCTTTCTTTTTCTTTCTTTTCTTCTTTTTCTTTTCCAATCCTTTTCCCTATTTGGGCCTGCCCCTCCCATGGCCCAATTTTTCTCCCCTCCCTCCTAACTTTCCTTTGGCGTGGCCTAGCTTGTGCAACCAGCCTCTTTCCTTCTTCGTCGTCGCGTCGCGTTTTCCTTATTTTCCTTCTGGAATGCTACGTTTTGATTAATTGTTTTTACTGTTGCACCCGACCAGTCTCCTCCCTTTTCTTTTCCATCTTTTCTTTCCCCCGAACCGCTGGTCCAACCCCCCTTCTTCCTTCTCCTTCCTTCCTCCCCCATCGATGCCAACCTGTACCATTTTCGCTGCCCATGTGCCCTAGTTTTTACCGCCATTGACCAGCCGTTTTGTTCCTCTCTCTCCCCCGCTAACTCTTCGACATTTTTGCCCAACTAACTCTCCCTCTCCTTGCACATTTCTCCCTCTACTAGTCTGCGCACAACCCTTGCCCTATTTTGACTACCACCAGCCAACCAACACCGTCGGCAACCGATAACTTACCTGCTACCCCCTAGCCGACCCACAAAACCCTAACCTCTCTTTTAAAGCCTATAAATACCCCCATAATGGCCCTGTATCGAGCCTTTGATTTCTTACCCAAAAAAATCCCCTTGCACGCTGTCGCCCCTTTAGATGCTAGCCCTGCCACCGTCGGCCAACGCCGCCACCCACTCTACCTACCAAACTCTTCCTTGCACTTCCCTCTAGCTAACCAAACATCCCATATCCCTCTATTCTTCCTGCGTAAGCCACCCTGGCTATGTGAATTAGCATTCCCAAACAGCCCTTCCTTCCACCTCCGCCACCCTTAGCCACCCCGGCTGTGCGAATTAGTAATATTATCATTAGCTTTTATTATTATTATTAGTGGTGTTGTTGTTGGTGTTGTTATTATTATTATTATTATTATTACTACTATTATTATTTAATAAGTTTATTTTTTTTATGTAGGGTAGAAACCCTACTTCATTTTATCTTCAAGTATTATCCTTACTATTATTACCATTATGATTATTATTATTATTCAATATTATTATGGTTTTTATCATTATTATTATTATTACTATTTCATCATTATTATTATTACTAAATTTTGTTATTAATTTTACTAATGGTATTATTAGTATTATTTTGATAAAGGGGCTGAAGCCCTTATTTCACTTTATTTTTGAATAATGCCCTTATTATTATTATTGCTACTATTATTACTCTTATTTATAATATTATTGATATTCTTTTTAGTATCTTTGCTATTATTATTTTAGTATTATTATTATTATTAGGGTAAAGTCTTCAACCCTATATTATCAACTTTTATAATATTTCTATTATTTCTTATATCTTTAGCAAAGTTAGAAATTAGTTAATGTTATTTTTCTTAATATGTTATTATTTAGTCAAAACCCTAAGGAGGCATAGGAGCGTGATTCAAGACTGGTGTCATTTTAGGTAAGGGTGTTACTAAAGCCTATTGTATGTAATGTGATTTACATGTCTTACTTGCCATGTGACATGCAATATAATATGTTCCAGGTGTATTTTTTTTTCATATCTATTATATATGTAATATGACGTAGAGTTGAGGTATGTTCTTATGATATTTTATGGCATGCGTATGATATGCATAAGTTGTGCATTTAATGTGAATTGATGCGGCCCATAAGACATGCATGTAGGTTATGGTTGCAAGGTGTTGTTAGGGTTTGTATGGTGGTATCAGGGTTTGCATGGTGTTGTTAGGGTTTGCATGGTGGTATTAATTGTTGCATGATCATATTAGGGTTTGCATGGTGGTATTAGGATGTGTAGGGTGGTATTAATGGTTGCATGGTGGAGCTATGGTTTTGCATGGGAGTTAGGGTTTGCATGGGAGTAGGGTTTACATGGGGCTAGGGTTTGCATGGGTGTTAGGGTATGTTATGATTAACTATGGTGGGGGTGGTTAACTAGGGTTGGAGTGGTTAACTCGAGTGAAGAACAAGCATGGTAGAAGTCTGACTTGCATATCTTGGTATGGATTTCTGAATAAGATACTTAAAAAAATAATTACAGAAAGTGGAAGATGTTGAGACGAGCCCAAACCGATCCACAGGCATAATAGTGACCAAGTATTGCAGTATCCTGGAGACCAATCCACCAGGGTATAATAGTGGTAAGGTATGTTACCCTAGGTGACCACTCCAGTAGCTATAATAATGGGGGATCTCGAGCTCAATAAACCAAATCCTATAGTTGCTAAGATGTAAAAGACACTATTACTTACAATGGAAAATTGTACAAGAAGGGGCCATACCGGTCCACGGGCATAGAATAGTGGCAGGGTATGTTATCCTCGTGATTGATCCACCGACTAAAATAGTGGCCAAGTGTCGGAGTGCCCTAGAGACCGATCAACTAACTAAAATAGTGAGGTTTTCGTACTTGTGTGGACTTAATAAATAAAATGGTGTGAATCGATTTCAGATAAAAGAGTTATTAAATAATTAATCTATAATAAGTGGGCCTTTATATGTGGGCTTGATCATTTATAAGTTGTATAATTTTCTTCATGACCTTATGTACTGTATGTGTGGGTTTGAAAGTATAAGTTGAGTATTATCTTGCATGATTTTATGTACTTATGTGTTTGCCTTAGTACTCGATTACCTTGTTCAATACGTAGCATACTGATCACCCGTTTTATGGGTGCTGCTCATTCCCACGAGTAGTATGCCCTTCTGACTTTGTGCAGGTGGGGGAGACATCAGTCGGGGCTAAGTGTTGAGCTTGTGTTTTGGCACCAAGTCTGAGAGAGTTGTGGTCGTATTTCAGTCTTTATGTGATTCTATTTCCTTTTGTTATTTCTTTTGTATCGGATTTATCCTTTTTAATTTGTTACCTTGCATTGAGTATTTCAAATAAACCTTTTATCGATTGTAAGATTATTCCCTCCGAGAAAATTTGATTTTGCACTCTAATTTCTATCATATTATTGTTTATAAACTTTTATGCGTACTTTGATTTTAATGTATGAACTTTCTAGTTCTTTTTATGAACTGTTGGTTTGAGTTTAAATGTTAATATTTTCTTTAGCCTTAGCACTTGGTACTTGAAAGGTCGGAGAGAATCGATCTGGTACTAAGTGTGGCAGTAACATTCCCAGAATTCACGGATTTTAATTTAAATATTTCTACCGTAATTTCTTTCACAAAAAAAAAGTAGTGAATTTTGGGGTGCTACAATATTAATAATATTAATTAATGATAATAACAAAAAAAAATAATTATAAAAAATATTAGTCATAATTATAATGAATTAATTAATTAATACAAATAATAATTATTATGAATACAAAAGATAATAAAAATAATATGATTAACAATTATAATTAATTTCTATTCATATTCTTATGAGTTATTTATTTAATATGAATATTAATTATAATTGATATTATTAATTATTGATTAATAAACACATACTTTAATTATTAATATGAATATTATTAAAATTAAATTAAATGTGAAATATTATTAGTTACTATTAATTATATATATATATTTAATTAATGTCACTAATTATTATTATTAATGTTAATTATTAATCATAATTAATAATTTAAAAATATAAATAATTCTAGATATTTATTATTCATTATTACTATTAATGATAATTATGAATTATGTATATATGATTTTTAATAATTATAAAAAAATATATAACATTAATAATTATATTTATTAATTTTAGTTTTTATTATGATTTATTATTTTTATTATTAATAAATATACCTTATTAAAATTAAAAACATAAATAAATAAAAATATATCATATAAAAATAAAGTATGTCCAAAATTGTAAATATACATATATTTATTTCAGATAAGATAAGTTAATAAATATTATTATTATTACTTTAGGTTATTTTATACATAAATAAGATATGTTTAACAAACATCATTATTGCTTCAAATGTATTATTGCTTTAGATAAGATCATATAAAATTAACCTTACCAAATAGGCTCTTAGTCATGTCTTTTATATACATAGGCACAAATTATTTTTATAATTTATTAAACATTTTATATGGTGTTGAAAACACATTTTTTTTAATAAATACACAATTTGTGTAATATAAATACATGACTTATTAATAGGATTATAAATGACTCAAGACGAATATATCTATATCTATATATATATAATTGATCGATGAAATATAAATGGAGTACACATCTTTCGCAATACAATATGTATGTTCTAATACACATCTTATAATGCGTAAATAGTCTAATACACATTTTTTAGGAAGTGAAAACACATATTCTATAATATAAATACATTTCTTTCAAAAAAATAAATATATTTAGAGATACATACTTATGTTAAATACATATTTTTTTAAGGAAAAATAAATATATATACACTCTTCTATTTTACAGAAATACACATGTTATAAATATACTATATCTAAGATAAAAATCTACATCCCCTAGAGAGGAATACACTTTTTTAATGAAATATAAATACACATTCTATAGGATAAAAACACAAATTTCAAGGTAAAAATATTCATCTTTAAGAAACCATATACATAACTTGTTGGATAATAATACACATTTTTTATTATAAAAGTGAGAGGGTAAAATACACGTGTGAAAATAAATATTTCTTTTAAGGTATTAAAATTTAAATTTTCCATTAAAAAAAATAATCATATTACAATATAAAACTACACGTCTTCTGAATCAAAACCCCACAATCATAGAAGAGCGGCTCCAACTATTTTCAAGTGACTTGATCCCATTAGGTTGCTTAAATGCACTAGTATCCCCATTAGGAATCTTGGTCTTCTACTTAATTCATAAATAAGATCCATCCTCAATGTAGTAACAAAATCATATTATTAATTGCCTCAAAGTAGTTCTTCCTTTCTTCCTGGCTATTGTTATCGGAATCCAAATCTACTAAATGTCATCCTTTGGAGCATTCTGTTTTGATTAGATTTCTCCCTTGAATCAAATATTTCACTTTGTCTGGTTTCATCCTAGTTGATAGATCTAAAGATGTAGTAAACAAATCATATTATTAATTGCCTCAAAGTAGTCGTTCCATTCCTCCAACTACTTTGGCTATTGTTATAGGAATTCAAATTGTTGTAGTCATCAATACTATATGTCATCCTTTGGAACATTCTGATTTGATTTGATTGCTCCCTAAAATCAAATATTTTACTTTTTGTAGGTTTCATCCTATTTGATCTAAAGATGATTTCATTATGGTATCTAGATCTATAGAGGGAGATGGGCCATGGATGGAGGATGGATTGGGGAAATGAAGACATGGAAAGGGACTTGATTCAAATTTACCATACCAATTCCATAGTGCATTCATTGATATAGGGTACCATTGGTCTTTGGATCGGTAACATTGGTGGTTCTTATAAAAATTAAAAACCAAAAGAGCTAATAAAGGGTTAAAATAGTGCCATGATCTATAAAATTTAAGAACTTGTTACTTTTTTGTTCTAAGCATAGAATCAACTCTAAAATATTAAATAAATTTTTTTATTGTTATTATTACTATTATTAGCTACAAAATAAGATGAAACAACAAGGGAATAAGAGGCAAGGTTGTAGTTAAGGCAAGGGGTTGTGTGTGAGAAAGAATAAACTATAGAGGGGACATATTCACAAGGTTGGGGTATTTTTGTTTAGATTATATTATCTTTAATATAAGTTATTAAAAATATATAATAATTATATCAAAATGATTCCAATTTTTTTTACCTCAAATGAGAAAATTATTTGTAAATGTTAAGAGTTATTTCAATCAAAAACTAGTTCTTATTTAATTTTTGTAATATATTTATAGACCTTTATGTTTATTTCAATTAAGCAAGCTTCAGATTATAATATTATTAATTTCATATACATACATACATACATACATATATATATATATATATATATATATATATATATATATATATATATATATATATATATATATATATATGATATTTAAAAGATTATAAACATGTTTACAGAATAACATCTAGTTAACTACAAATTCATTTAGTATGTTACAATTTTAATGTTTCTATAATATTGAATAAAAATTTAATTAAAAAATATGTATTTAAATTATATGTTTACTATTAATAAAATAAAATTAAAAATTAAAATTAAAAATCCAAATTGAGAATTAAATATTAGTAAATATAAAATTCAATTAAAAGCTAGAAATTAATAATAATAATTTTAAATTCTATAAGTTTTAAAATTAAAAATGATGTATATTGGAAGCACAAAAAACCAAAAATAGGATATTTGCAATTAATCCCATTAGAATTGAATCATAATTAGAAGAAGAAAATAAAATAAAAAAATTGGTGTTTAGGGTTATGTATTGTGATAAGGGTTTTCGTGTGGTTTGGTTAAGGTTTATGGAAGGTTTAATGTCTTGATTAGTGGCATTAATTAATGAGTGAACATTGTGGTTAATGGGGCATTAATTATGGTGAAGATGATGAATGTTGGGGGTTGAAAATGTGTGTATGTATGGAATGATTATAATGGATGCCTTTTGGGGTATATATGTGTTATGGAATAACATAAACTCTCTCTAATTAAATCACACAGAAAATAAGTAGAGAAACTTGATTATGAATCAAACAAAAAATGATAAATAAGGAGGTGTGAGACCACGTGCATGAGACCAACCCTTTCTCACACTACCATTTCACACATCAATGTTAGACATATAACTCTTCTTCCTTTCTTTTCCTATCGTTTATTGCTTCACCAACCAATCCCTTAACCTCTTTTATCCTATCTCTCTCTTATGTATTTTTCCCCCTAAAGATCCACCATTTTTATCAACAAGCTCCACCGTAGCTCACTCACCTCATGTTGCTCCCCCATCCTCAACCAACATATCTCACATTACTCACCTTTGGCGCCATGAAACCATGAAATATTTTTCGGGAAATATGAAGGAAAGGTAATAAATAATTTTACAAACTACAAAAGTAGGTGCAACCAATATTAGGGGGTACAATTCCCTAGGAGAAAAGCCTAAACTAAACACATTAGAGCTAAAAGCTCAGGGTGTATGACAAACATAACCTTCTTCAACTCTTATATCCCTCTATTGCTCCATGGAAATTCCAAGGACCTTCAAAAGAAAGACTAAACCTACACAACTATGTCACACCTTGGTGTTTAGAATATGCAAGGGTGCCTCCTCAAATGAGAATGCATCTTTAATTTTGATCTCTTTGGGAATGATCATATAGGATGGATTTGTAATGAATGCCTCTAAGGAATAGTGATTTACAATGGTGAAAAGGGTTGGATATATTAGAGAAGTGATCGATTAAGAAAAGGTTGAAGCAAGTGTTAAGGTAACATGAGTAGAAATGATAGCAAGAGGGATGGTCGATTTGCATACCACCATCAGCCATATACCCCTTCTCCTTCTCTTTTTCTATCATTCATTACTTCACCCACTGAGACCCTAACTGTAACACTGATGCACTGTCGTATCCACAAAAAATTTAATAAATAAATGCTAATTCCCAAATACGTAGTATATGGCAAGAAGGAGTCGAACCCACAAAGAATGGTATATAATCAATAATTCTGTAATCGATGTTAAAACCCTGGTTATGTAATAACATATAATTCTATCATCAATATCTAAACTATAGATAAATAATAAAACACTATACTCACTAATTAATGAATAAGGATAGGAAGTATTGATTATGGAATTAGGATATCAAATAATCATGGAGAAACGAAATATTCTAAATGATTTAACGTTGACCTGTAGAAACTCATAATAATTCATTTCTTTGCTTTCTCTCAATTCTAGTAAATTAAATAAGCTCTCAATTTATCACCTAACCAATTAATAACCTAGGTTAAGAACGCTAGATTCAATTAATGGTAGCATTACGAATAGAAAGCAGTCAACTACGACCATAATCACATAAGCTCGGATCATGCAATCGTAAGAATTAATGGACAAGATTAATAATTAATCTTTTGCTACTCTGGAAACGTTAATTAACAATTACGTATTAATTTCGTTATCCTAGCATAGATTAAGATCTAAACTAGATAGGTGATCAGTCTAATTAGTTTAAATTCTTAATCTATGATGCGAGATCATTCAATTCTGTCCATCAATTCAATGAAATTCCATCTAGAATCATGAATTCAAAATCCAAAACCCTAATTCCATCATCAAATCCTCCTACCTTATACTATCTACATAATTGTAATAACACACAATTAACTGCAATAATCTATAATTAACATCAATGCTTATAAATAAATTAACAATGAAACACTAAACACAATAAAAATAATAATGCAACAAAGAGAATTGAATTGCATTCAATCAAAAATCAAAACTTGCAATTAAAAGAGGAATAGAGAAGAACTTATCGAATTGAATTCCAGATTGTTGATTGTTCAACTGAATACAATGGAGAGAAAGAGAATTGGAATTAGAAATTACATGTGGTTTCTAGAGAGTATAGAGAGAAAGAGATAATCCCATTCTCGAACTCTCCCGAACCACCTTTCGAATGTTCAAAATTTAGAAATATATCGGGGAAACGTTGCGCGAACTGTTACAGAGTTTGAGAAAAACACAGTCTGTATTAGAAAACACGGGACCCCCGTGTTTTTCCTTGAACTCTCGATCAAATGCTGAATTTTAAATGCTGAAATTTTGTGTGCTGATAGAAAAACACGGGTTGTGTTTAGGAAACATGCGGGGGGGGGCATGTTTCTTGTTCCTTCATTATTTCTTCATAAAATTTCAACACAATCTTCCCTTTGATATATAATCTTCATTTATAGTCTTTTATTCCATTGATTCCATCTCTCTTGATGTGTTCTTTATTGCCTTTTCTCTTTCCATCGATTTCTCCTTTGAATTTCTTCATTTTTATCTTTTCCTGCAACATCTATCCCAAAGAGAAAAACTCGAGAAAAGATTACATGTTATAAATGTAATGAGGAATAAATGACATTTTTACTTTGCAAAATAACATATAAATCTCATCTATCAAACACCCCAAAGTTTACTACTGAAATTTTTTATTTTATTTAAAAATTAATGGAAGAAAAAACCGTAAATTTTGGGGATGTTACCGAAACTTAGTACCATATCGATTTCCTTCTACCGTTCCAATACCAAGTGTTAAGGCCATCAAAATGCGATTTCCTCATATTCAAATTTTATTTAAATTAGAGTATGTATTAAAATATTTACAAGAATAGGACCCACTAATAGTGGTTACAAGAATAGATACCATTTTAACAAGGAAATAAAAAGGTAAAAGAGAAACTCTAAAATTATTCTTTAACAATCCTTACGCTCTTACCCGATATAAGCTCAAATAGAACCTACAATAGACCTACAAGGGACACTGCCCATTGAATAGGCAGGGGTCCACAAATAGAACCCTTTAGTACTATGGTATTGAGTAACTCTTTATACCAAACTGAAAGGAAAGACCCGCATGCAATACATAATACATAACGATATAGAAGGACAACATGTGCGAGTATAGCGATAACCATAAGCAACTTAATTAATACAACACAGTGCAACGCCTCGTACAATAAGAAATGCATAGTACAAGGCCCATTCACTTAGCAATACCATCACATACTAAGAGAGAGATAGGCACCAAGGTTGAGCTTATATTATAACAATAGATCATGAAGATGAAAGTAACTCTTTTGATCTTAAGCCATTAAATGAATATCATTCAATATCATCTCTCAAATTATATCCATCTAAGTGTGGAAACACACTATTATAGCTGATCCACCATAAATACACTTTAGGATATAACGCACCTAAACACTATTATTCAGCAGTGGACCAATCTCTAGAGCAGAAGGCTCTTGGCTACTATTATCGCTGGTTAATCAGTCTATCCCTGAATCACATGGTGTTACACTATAAGTTATTAGCATTTTTCCATGATTAATTCACATCCAAGATTTGGTTCATTGATTTCAAGATCCCCCACTATTGTAGCCAGTGGATTGGAATACACTTCAGGGAAACATAGACTTGGCCACTATTATAATAGATGGACAGGTACATATATACATCTTCCAAGACAAAGCGCTCCTGGCTACTATTATAACCGATGGACTAATATACATGATATAATCCATCTAGGCCTAACTCAATAATCTTTCACTTTACATGATTAGTGTTTTCCATTTAATTAGTACAACAAATCATTTATTTAACTCAAGGGGGAGATCAAGAACTCGGAGATGCTAGGGTAAACTAGTCATACAAGTAACACCTAATCCATAAGTATACACACCTCCTAAATAGGTCCATAAATCTAGATATAGTAAGATGTAGGGTCTAGCTAGGGCGCTAAGGTACACCAGCAAATACTAGAATTATCATGGGCTAAACCACGTCTTTAGGGTAGCGACCCCTAAAGAGTCACCATTCTCGATCTTAAGGTCTTCCACATTAATTATTAGTGTCTTACTTAAGGTGACCATGAGAAACACAACAACCACGTACTTATTCACTTCCATTTATTTATGTTATTATCAAGTAATCCTTATTCATATAGTTATCCATGTTAACTTAAAGAAACCACTAAGGCCATCCTTATATCATCCACTTCCAACTCAGGATTTGTTTCCATTTATTCATATGCCATAAGGGTTATCATATCATAATCATAATATGATCCTAGAGTTTGGTTAGTTTACAACGAATGATCATGGAACACTTAACCCTAATATGTCCTTCTATCATATACAACACACATTACCATGCATAATTAATGATTGAGACACCTCTTGCATGAATATGAGATAAACACCATATCACACCCTTAATTATCCATCCAACCCCATGTTACACCATGTTCTTATGATACTCACTAATTTATCAAATATCCTTATCTTATTATTCAATATTATTTATGTCTTATTATGGAGACTTATTTAATTCATTGCCATGCTATATTAAAGTTATTAATTTACCCCCATCATCCTTACAAAATTACTAAAATTCCCCTTGTTTGTAAAATTACCAAGTCGTCCCCTTTATTTCCCAAATTACTATAGTACCCTTCATTTTTGTATAATTACCAAAATTACTAATAATGATATCAATATAATTTAAAACAAAAGGTGATATAAGGGTTTCTACCCTTCACCAAAATAGTGTTAATAATGATAGTAGTAGTAGTAGTAGTAATAATAACTTTAATCCCCCAAAATTTTGGAAAACCTATAATTAAATAAATAACTTTTATTTAAAATAAATTAGCTTTTAAAATTATTTAGTTTAATTATTTTATGGATTTTGAGTATGTAAATTTGGATAGGAGTATTTAATAAATTAAAAATAAATATTTTGTCATTTTATCATATTATTTTTATTTAAATAATTTCTCAAACTAATATTTTACCAAAATTAGCCTTTTCGAACCAATATATCAAATTATATCGAACTAAATTATTAAATTAAAACTATTATATTTTCTTATTTTATAAATTAAATTAAATTATTTCCTTCTATTTTTCCTTTTCCCTCTCTTTCCTTTTCTTTTCCTTCTCCTTTTCTCCTTTTCCTCCTTCCTTTCTTTTCCTTTTTTTTTCTTCTTTTCCTAGCTCGGGCTGCCAGGCTACCCCTCCTCCATTGCGCCTGGGCCAGCGACCCATTCTCCCCCACCCACACGTATAGCCGACCCAGCCAGACCAGCCTCCTTCCCTTTATTTTCTTTTCCCCTGAATCGGGTTGGGGCTTTGTTTTTTTTTCTTCTTATGCGTCGGTCGGGTCTCCCTCTCCCTCCCTTCTTTCTTTCTCCTTCGATCACCCCGAGACCCCGACCAGTTCCCATCGCCATAACCGCCTACCATGCCCGACCACCGAGACGTCAGCCACCGCCCCGCTGCCACCTTTTGCCACCATTTGTCTCTCCCTCTCTCTCTCTCTCTCTCTACCCTGCATTTTTCACCAACATGGAACCGGGCAGCCATGCACCCTATCCTGTATGGCTCCCATTTCCTCCCCATCGTCCCCTTCTCCCTGCCACCCGACCAGCCCCTATGCCCCTACCCTTCCTCTTCTTTTCTTCTCCCCTTCAACCATTTTCTGCCCATTCCCTTTGAGCCATCTTTCTCCCCTGATTTCCCTTCCTTCATTCTTCTTTCCCCTCCATTTTTACCCTTTGTTCTGCACGCCGCCACCCTCCGCCGCTACGACCACCGCACCCAGCCCCTGAACCGCCTCCTTCATCCTTCCACTACCGCCCTGCACCGCCCCAACACCATCCAAGCAACCCCGCAACTCCCTCTTCCTCCCCTCTTCTTTTTCTCCCTGTTTTTCACCCTCTCGATAGCCCACCTGCAACCCCTCCTTCCGCCATCGTCCGGCCGCCTCTGCCACCGCCCAGACCACCAATCTCCTCCCTGCAACCTCCTCTACCACCCCCATACTTTATTTTTCCGAAAACAGCCCTTGCACCCCTCCATTTTTCCCTCCACTTTTCCTTCCTTCTCAACCCTTCCACCTCAACCCACTTCAACAGCCACCTTCGCCACCTCACCGCCGCCGCCTCAGCCGCCCTTGGCCGCCAACAACCCATTCCCTAGCATCCACCTACACCCCCTCTTCACTCCTGCACCATCCCCTTACCTCCAAACCTCCCCCATCTACCTTCTTTCCTAGCCCAAATACCCTAACCCGAAAATAACCATCCTTGCTCCTATCACCCCCTCTTCGAGCCCTTTTTCCTTTTATATTTGCATGCAGCTCATGCTGCATATGCAGCATGAGTTCCTGCATTATTCTGCCATTTTTATTAAAATCTTTAAGGTATGATAATATTTAAATTAAATATTTCCTTAAGTAAAACTTATAAAGTCTTACATCTTGATTTTCTTACTTCTAATAAATATTGATATTATTTTTAGGTATTGATTTTCTAATCAAAGCTTGAATCTTTAAACGGGATACCGGTAAGATTAAAATTTTGCAGGGAATTAAGGTAATCGTTAAACCCCACTTAAACGCATGATAAACGTATGATTACACATTAGGAATTTTAATATGTTATTATGGTTGATATATGGTTGTTGATATAAATTATATGTGTGCTTGTATTCTTTAATGAAAAGGAAAGTATGCTCTTTTATGTGATATGTGTGGAAATATAGTCTGAGGGAAGAATTTGAGTATTAATGAAATTGTTAATTACTTATCTATGTTAGTTTATGTTATTGTGACCACTTATGCATTAATAATATTATTGTGAGCCCTAGGGGCATTTTTGTAATTTTCCTTATGTTAGATTATGGCCTAATATGTGTAGGTGCTAATATGTATTATGTTAAAATATAATAGTTGATGGGTTGGATATTGTTAATGGAGTGTTAATACTATTATTTCATGTGGAAATGTTAATTTAATAAAAGTGGAGTAATGAAGGGGGTAAAGTGCTAATTTTGAAGGAAAGGGCAATATGGTAATTTTACAAGTGAGAAGGGGTATTGTGGTAATTATGGAAGTTAGGGATATTATGGTAATTTTATGAATAAAGGAAAAGATGATAATTTTTCAAGTAAAGGGGCATTATGGTAATTTTTAGAGGTAGAAGGGCAAAATAGTAATTTTGTAAGTAAATGGTAATATGGTAATTTTATAAGTGAATGGCGACATGGTAATTTTATAAGTAAGGGGTATTATGGTAATTTTGGGAGTAAAGGAGGTAATATGGTAATTTTGGAAAGGAGGGCAAAATGGTAATTTTGTAAGGAGAGTTAAAAATGGTAAATTGGATGTAAAAGGGTAAAATAGTAAATTGTAAAGTGAAAGGGGTAATATGGTAATTTTATAAGTAAAAGGGTATTGTGGTAATTTTGGAAATAAAAGGATATTTACGGCATACTTGGGGATAAGGGGTAACTTGGTAATTTTGGTAATTAAATTATGATCAAAAGGGGGCAATTGGATAATTATAATAGAGAAGGGTAATTTGGTAAATTAACCAACAAAAAGGGTATTATGGTAATTTTAATAATAGAGAAGGGCAATATAGTAATTATAATAATAGAGAGGTGAAATTAGGCAGTTATAATTATGGAAAAGGGTAAATTAATAATTATGAATATGGAGAAGGGTAAATTGATAATTATAAATATGGAGAAGGGTAAATTAATAATTATGAATATGGAGAAGGGTAAATTGGTAAGTATAATTAATAAGAAGGGTAATTCGTATTTATAATAGTTGAAAACGGTAAATGGCAATTGTAATAATTGAGAGGGGTAAAATGGTAATTATGATAAAGGAGAAGGATAATTTGGTAATTCATCCAACTGAAAGGGGCAATTTGGTAATTTAGCTGACTAAAGGGTAAAGTGGTAATTATTTAACCAACCAAAGGGGCAAAATAGTAATCATGATAATGAAGGAGGGTAATTTGGTAATTTATCCAACTCAAGGGCAATTTAGTAATTATAACAAAGGAGAAGGGCAATGCGGTAATTTGACCAACCAAATGGGAAATATGTTAAGGATAACAATTATGAATGGTGAAGGGTGATCTAAAAAGCGTAGGAGATAACTTGGTAACCTAAACCGACTAAATGGTAATTTGGTAAATAAGCAACCTAAAGGGTAATATGATAATTTGTCAAGTATGAAAGGGATGACCTAGCTATTATATAAGTAAGGGGTAAATGAGTAATTTGTACCTGACATGTCGTTGGGATTGCTGAATGTTTTAATATGATTCAAATAACGTTGATTAGTAAGGTAAGATTTTTGATAATTAGTAAGTAACATGAGAATGAATCTTAATCTAGAATTATATGAGATTATGATGGCCTCAATGGTTTCTCTGTGATATCTTGGATAACCATCTGAATAAGAGATGATTAATGATATTGGAACGATTGAAAGTGAATAAGTATCTGATTATTGTGCTTTTGGTGATCACCTTAATTAAGACACTAATACCTAAAGTGAAAGACCTCGAGATCGGGAATGGTGACTCTTTAGGGGTCGCTACCCTAAAGATGTGGTTTAGTCCACGATTATTATGGTATTTGCTGGTGTGCCTTTGTGCCCCAGCCAGGCCCTATATCTTACTCTTTCTAGCTCTACGGATCTAGTTAGGGGGTATGCATACTTATGGATTAGGTGTCCTTGTTGGTAGGGTACTTAGTAGCTTTTTGCACCAATACGACCAGAGTACCTTTGTGTCCTTGGGTTCTTGGTTGAAGGGTACTGAGTAGCTTGTATGCACCGGTACGACCGGTGTACCTTTGTGTCCCGGGTTCTTGATCTCCCATCCGAGGCAAATAAATAGATTTGTTGTGTTGATTAAGAAAGGAAAAATACTAATCATGAAAGTGAAAGATTATGAGCCGGGCCCAGTTGGATTATGATATTGATTACTGATCCACCGGTTATAATAGTGGCCCAGGAGCATATTGCCCTGGCAAGTGATTATGAGTACCGATCCACCGGATATAATAGTGGCCCAGGAGCGTGTTGCCCTGGATGATGTTGATATATATATATATATTCCGATCCACCGGCAATAATAGTGGGGGTCCCGAGCTCAATAAGATCAGTCATGCATGTGAATAACGTTATGGAAAAATATTAATAACTTATAGTGGAACACCATATGAGTTAGGGCCAGGCCTGAAGGTATCGATTGTTCATAACGACCTATTGAGATCTGATGTGATTGTTAAGTATGTGAATGTTTTATATACACATCTTGTTATATATGCTTGTAGTTTTGTATTATGTGTTACATTACGGGCCTGCTTTTAAGTGTGACTGTAAAGGGTTGCTCAGTACCGTAGTACTGAAGGGCTCCATTCGTGGGGCCCCTGCCTATTCAATGGGCAGCGTCCCTTGCAGGTCTTTTCAGGTGCTATTCAAGTGGGCAACGGGAAAGAGCGTAAGGATTATCCGGCCTTTAGGGTTTCATTCCTCAACTTCTAATGTATGGGTTAAATGTAATTTTAATCTTGTAACCACCATCGATGGAATCTATTCTTATCAAATATTTACTTGCGCTACTCTGATTTAATAATGGTTTGAATTTCTAGCAATTGATATTTTATTCTTTAGCCTTAGCACTTGGTACTGGAACTGTATAAGTGAACCGGTCTGGTACTAAGTGTGGCGGTAATATCCCCGAAATTCACCATTTTATATCTTGCTTCCGCTATTTGTTTTAAATAAAACGAAATTTTTCAGTAGTAAATTTTGAGGGTGTTACAATAACACTAATAATATTAAAAATATTAGTGATATTAATAATAGTAATAATGATATTAATAAAAATACGAAAATAACAAGGTAGGGTTTTCGACCCTACCTCCAAATAATTAAGTACTATTCAATAATAGTAACAATAATATTAATAAAATATATTACTTATATTAATATTAAAAATAATAAAGATAATAATAATAATGATGATATTAATAATAGTAAAAATAGTAAT
The DNA here is from genome assembly GCA_039764185.1 of Tamarix austromongolica. Classification (NCBI taxonomy): domain Eukaryota; kingdom Viridiplantae; phylum Streptophyta; class Magnoliopsida; order Caryophyllales; family Tamaricaceae; genus Tamarix; species Tamarix austromongolica. Next base: position 75,368,758 of record CM077815.1, on the reverse strand, counting down.
AATAATAATAATAAAATTCAATTATACGAAACCTTAACCTAGGGCTCCGGCCCTTCTAGATAAATATTAGAAATAATAATACTAATAATATTATTGATAATGATAATAAAACTTATAATAATACAAATAAATTCTTATAATTCGAAACTAACCACTTAATTAACTTAAGACTACTCTCGGCCCTACCAAGAAAATTTAGCACTAATATTACATCCAATAATAATAATTATTATTATAATAATTGAATAAATGCTAAAATTTGAAATAAATTAGATTATACTTAAATAAATAGGGGAGAAGGGATGAGAGGGACTAGGATTTCACCTTGATTCGGTAGAGATGGGTGGCACCAGCAGTGTTGCACAACTACAGCAACAGTTCCGGAAAAGAGGTTTGAAAGGGGAAAATTTGGGGTTTGAGAAGAATAGATGGAGAATAAGGGTGGAGGCTAAGGTGCTGGTGGTAGCCTAAGCTGAGAAGAGTAAAGTGAGGGTGGTGGCACAGCAAGCGGCTGTGGCGCATGGCAGTAGAGGTGGCGACCGAAAGGAATAGGTGAAGAAAAAGAGGGGAGGAGAAGGAGAAGGAGAAAAGAAGGTTATGGCTAGGTGGAGGAGGATTAGTTGAAATTTTTGGGTGGTGCAGAAGGTAGTAGAAGTGGCGGTTTTAGTGGTAGATGGTGGCTCGAAGGTTGTGAGGGTAAAAATTTTAGTTTAATGGGAAAGGAATTTCGCATGGCTGTGGTGGCTTGTGCGAGAAAAATTGAGGGAGATGGGCAGCTTAGTTAGTTATAGGGCAGTGCAAGGAAGACTTTGGTAAGCAGTAGTGGCAACGAAGTTGGCTAACGGTGGAGGGAGAGTCATCTGAAGTCATGGTGGTGCACATGGTAGGATCTTAGTGTTGTAGGGAAAAAGTTTCAAAGGCAACCAATCAATGGGTATTTATAGTGTTTAGAAGGAATGGTAGGGTTCTGGAGTTCGGTAGGAGTGCGATGCATATAGGGTTTGGGGTAGCCAACGGCATTAATCGGCCGGCAAAATTTTTTTTCAGGGTTGGCCCTTTGCGAAGGAATAGAGAGGAATAACACCTTGTCTCCTAGCTCAAAATGTCTGCCCCTATGCCTCTGATCAGCACAACCCTTTTTTCAGCTCTAAGTGATGCACTATCGTATGTACAACAAATTTAATAAATAAATCCTAAATCCCAAATACGTAGTATATGGCAAGAGGGAGTCGAACCCACAAGGAATTGTTGTCTCTAAAACCTGTAAAAATAGGTAAGGCTCGTATTAACCTAGGTTTGATTTCACAAGTATCATTATCAGCAGGATAATTAATGCATAAAAGATTAGGGTTGAAGATAGGAGCAACTAGCTCCTTGAGAGTCCGATCCGCCATCGGTGGATTAATGTAGCAAGGTGTACTACACAGATCCTCTATACTGTCTTCTCCCAAATTTGTGGAACTTTCTTCAAAAGGTGATGGAATCTGACTAGCTTGTTCCAATTTCCTTCTCGTCCTAGCAGCAATTGGAGAAGATGAGTTTGGATCTATGGCTGGAATAATTTGTCCTTGATGCTCGATTGCAAATGATCTCAATTGTGAATGCCTGAAGATTTCACACAATGAAAGATTAGATGAGTTCACGTGAAGAATTTATCTAAAACTAAAATAAGAAACCAAAACAAAAAACAAAACTAGAGATTATAATTGCCAATTCCCCGGCAACGGCGCCAAAAATTTGATGCACTATCGTATGTACAACAAATTTAATAAATAAATCCTAAATCTCAAATACGTAGTATATGGCAAGAAGGAGTCGAACCCAGAAGGAATGACATTTTAATCACTAATTTTGCTATTGATGTTATAACCCCGTTTATACAATTTCATTGATTCTTATACTAAATTCGATTGTACTAAATCTTGATCACTAATTGACAATTAGGGGAGGAATGAATTGTTGATGGAATTAAAATGCCATACATTCAAATAAGAAGAATGATTCTAAACAATTTAATGTTGACTTAGGAAACTCGTGATAACAAATTCCTATGCTTCCTCTTAACCTTAATAAACTAAATATGCTCTCAATTTATTTTTGTACCCATTTAATAATCTAGGTCAAGAACACTAGATTCAATTAATGGTAACATTATGAACGGGAAGCAACCAACTACAATCGTAATCACAAAAGCTCGGATCATGCAATTGCACGAATTAATGGATAAGATTAATAATTAATCTTTTGCTACTATAGACAAGTTTAATTAACAAATACGGGTTAATTTCATTGTCTTAGCAAAGATCAAGTTCTAAACCAAATAGGGATCAATCTAATTAGTTCAAGAATCTTAATCTATGATATGGAATCATTCAATTCAATCCATTAATTCAATTAAACCTCATCTAGAATCAAACATTTAAAGTATAAAATGGTAATTAGGTTATAATTCCATCCTCAATTCATCCTACCCTGTTCTAATTACTCAAATTTCTGTATATTCACAATTCATACAATTACACAAAGGTTTTGGAAATTGATAACAACAATGCATTCATAAATTCTATTCTTGCAACAATTAGATAATAATGTAGTGAACACAAATAAACTTACAGAAAAACAACTTAGATTCAATTAAAATGAAGATACTGAAATTTACAAAGGAATAAAAGAAACTTATCAATTGAAGTGCAGAATGTCAAATCATCAATAGAATTCAAGAAGATCAAAAGTTGGAATCGTGCATTACATGTATGTTCTAAAGGAATAAAGGAAGAAAAATACATTCCAAATGTTTTTTGATCCTTCCCCTCTATCCCGAACTCTCTTCTCAGATAAAATTTATCAGAAACAAGTCGCGCGGACAGTTACACATTTTTAAATGAAAACACGGTCCGTGTTTTAGAAACACGGGACCCCCGTGTTTTTGATCTTTCCACTCAATTCCTTTGAAAGTTCTAGCTTAGCTTCTCTTGATGTATTTGTTCCCTTTCCAACTTTGCTCTCCTTGATTCAACATTTCTTGATGTGTTCTCTACTTGATTTCTTCTTTTCATTGATTTCTCCTTGAATTTCTTCAATTCTTTTCTTTCTTGTAAAATTTATTCAAAGGAGGAAAACTCAACGAAAAGATAAAATCTAATAGAATTAATGAGGGATAAATGATACTTTTAGACATGAAAATAATCAATAAATCTCATCTATCACTAAGCTACTTTCATTCGATCCTGGATCTATCAGACCTGACAGGTCATATCTTTGATCATTTCTGGTCCCAACATGATCGTCTCATTGATGTCGCTCTAACACTAAGGAGTCCTGTACTTCCATCCAGATAATGCTTCGAAGGGAGCCACCCAAATACTGGCATGATAGGTATTATTATATGAAACTTCTACTAGATGCAAGTACTCCTCCAAAAATCCTTGGAAATACAGCATATAGGCCCTCAACATATCCTCCAAAGTTTAAATAGTCTACTCTATCTATCTGTCCATGGCGGGGTGAAAATTTGTGCTCATCTTTAATTTGGTCCCCAAAACTTCCTATAGCTTTCCCCAAAAGTGAGAGAGGTATGTTGAATATCAATATGAAATAATATCCTCCGGAACTCCGTGAGGGCTAACCACGAACTTCATATAAGCGCTCTCCAACTGTTATATACTCCATGTGGACTTCATAGGAATAAACACGATTGACTTGGTCAATCTATCAACAATAACCCAAATAGTATCATAGCCACTTTGGGTCCTCGGTAAACCACTCACAAAGTCTGTAGAAATGGAGTCCAATTTCCACTTTGGTACTTCCAAAGACTAAAGTAACCCCGCCGGTCTACGATGTTCAATCTTAACATTCTAACACACAAGACCCCGGGACACAAACTCAGCTATTTTTCGCTTCATACTTGGCCACTAATACACCTTTTTTAGGTCCTTATATAAGATAGATCCTCCTAGGTGAACCGAATAGGGGGTCTGATGTCCTTCCTCCATAATACGTTGTTTAAGCTCAAGACACCTCTGTAGCACACACCAACTATCCCTGAATTGAATACTACCATCCTCATGGATTCTAAACCCCTTTGCTTTACCTTCCCACATCTTCTTTCGGATTCTCTTTAGCTTAACATCTCCAACCTAGCCGACTTGGATCTCTTTGAATATAATAGAAGTGAGTGTTAGGGTGTTCATACAGGCTTTAAGGTGTCCCTACTAAATCATCTCAATATCTAGATCTAATAATTCCCTTATCGTTAGCTTAGCAACCACATAACATAGCATAGAATATGAAGTCTTCCTACTCAGAGCGTTTGCAACCATGTTAGCCTTACCCTCATGGTAAGTCAACTCAATATCATAATCCTTCACAAGCTCCATCCATCTTCTCTGCCTCAAGTTGAGTTCTTTTTGCATGAAAATATACTTGAGACTCTTGTGATCTATAAATAATTTACACTTAGCCCCATACAAATAATGTCTCCAAATCTTCAAGGCAAACACAACAACAACTAACTCTAGATCATGCATGGGATAATTCTGCTCATGTTTTTTCAGTTGTCATGAGGCATAAGCTACCACCTTACCCTTCTGCATCAACACACATCCCAACCCATGCTTGGATGCATCACTGTAAACCTCGAACTCCTCAGTCCCCTCAGGTAAAGTTAACATTGGTGTAGAGGTTAACCTTTTCTTTAGCTCTCAGAAAACCTCTTCACAAGCCTCATCCCACTAGAACTTTGTAGTCTTCTTCAGGAGATTAGTTAACGGTCTGGCAATCTTAGAAAAATTATGCACAAATCGTCTATTGTATCCAGCCAAACCCAGAAAACTTCGAATCTTTGATATGTTCGTAGGGGGCTTCCACTCTGTGATGGCTACAATCTTAGTTGGGTCCACAACTACTCCCTTAGCCGATATAATATGACAAAGGAAGGCTACCTCTTGGAGCAAAAACGCGCACTTTGACAGCTTTGCATACAAGTGATGCTCCCTCAACATACTCAAAATGGTGCATAAATGCTGCTCGTGCGCCTCATTTCCCCAGGAATACACAAGAATATCATCAATGAATACCACCACAAATTAGTCGAGGAAAGGTTTGAATATCCTCATCATCAAATCCATGAACACTACGGGGGCATTTGTAAGTCCAAAGGGCATCACTGTAAATTCATAATGCTCATATCGGGTCTAGAATGTAGTCATCATAATATCAGCATCAACAATCCTCAAATAATGGTACCCAAACCTTAGGTCACTCTTGGAGAACATTGTAGCACCTTTCAGCTGATCAAATAAATCATCAATTCTTGGGAGTGGGTATCGGTTCTTCACCTTCAATTGATTCAAACCCTGGTAGTCAATGTAGAGACGGAGGCTACCATCTTTCTTCTTCACAAACAATAACAGTGCTCCTCACGGTGATACACTTGGCAGGTTGTACCCATACTCTAATAGTTCCTCTAACTGGGTCTTCAACTCTTTCAATTCAACTGGTGTCATTCTATATGGTGCCTTGGAAAAATGCTCGCCTCCTGACACTAGCTCGATCTTGAAGTCAATTTCTTGAATCGGAGGCATACTTGGTATTTCTTCTGGAAACACATCCGAAAATTATTTAACCACTGGTGTACTATCTAGTGCACTCAGATCTTTATTGAGCTCCTACAAATTGCATAAATATAGAGGATACCTTTTTTGGATCAAAGCGTGCAATTTAACTGCTAACACTACCTTAGTGGTCGGCTCGGGTTGAGTCTTTCGGTACAAAACCCTAGCTCCCTTCGGGCCTCACAAAATCACCCGCTCTTGGACACAATCAATAATTACTTTGTACCTCCCCAGCATATCCATGCCCAAAATCATGTCAAAATCTTTCAGGTCCATCCCAACCAGATCTACTAGGAATTCTACCCCTCCTATATCTAAGGCCACATAAAAAAAAATCCGACTACACTCCATCCTATCACCCGACGGAAGCATAACAGATAGTTCTACTCTAGTAGACGGTGATAATCCCACCTTAGAAGCATATGCAAATGAAATGAAAGAAAACGTGGCACCCAAATCAAATAGAACATATGTTGGCAATGGATAAATGGTGAACATACTAGTAACGATGTCCAACTATCGATTTGCCTCAACTTGACTGATAATGTTCAAGCACCATCTCAATTGGCCTCCCTTCTGAGGATGAGACCTAGATCCCTATGGTCTTCCCTTGTCTCTCGAACCGGGGCATTAGATGGAGCAGGTCCTCTCTGATAGTACTACTAGGATGAGTTCTGATAGTGTTGTTGATAGGCCAGCTGTTAAGGTATTAGAGCTCCTCCCGGCTGAAATGATCGAGCTTGACTCTGCCAAAAATGAGGGGGCCTCCAACACTCTATCACCCTGTGCCCCAGCTTCCCACAGTTCTAGCAAGTTACCAACTTGTTGTTACAGTCTATGCTTGGGTGGTTTCGGCTACACCTCCTGCAAACTATTCCTCTTGGGGGCCCTTGGCCTCTGTTGTGATCTCTAGGTAGGGGCCTCCTGGAATCTCCGAACCTGGGATGGGTTCTACTTCCTAAACTCTAACCCTTGGGCTTCCTCTTTCCCAAGATGGCGGCTTGCTCGTGGACTACTGTGTCTGCTATGCAAACACACTCATACAGGGATGCTAGATCGGTAGAAGGCACAACACCCATCATACGACGGATGCTATAGTTGAGTCCCTACTCAAATTGGAACACCAATGTAGACTCGTTAGTGGCGATCCCTGGAGCAAATCGAAGCAGCTCTGTGACGTATGCATAATACTGGCGAACTGTCATGGGCCTCTATGTCAGCTGCATGAAGTGCTAAAGCTTATCCCTCCTAAGGCTCTCGAGGTAGAATCTGGTGTGAATGGAAACCTTAAATGCCTCCCATGAAGCCAGAGGACCATTCTGGACTTGATGCTTCTCCCACCAGGTGTCTGCTATGCCCTAGAGGAAGAAGGCTATGATGCTGGGCCATTTGTTGAGCAGAAAATCCATGGCCTCAAAGGTGCAATTTAGATCGCGGATCCACCCCTCTAATACCACCAAGTTCTCCACCCCATAATATGTCAGAGGGTGATGGCCAGTAACCCTCCTAAGCTAGTCTTCTCTAGCGCCCTGAGACCGCTGGGTGAACTCCAAGAAGGTGGTGACGGGCTCCTCTAATAGATTGATTCTTCCATTATTTTCCATCTAGCCGCACAAAAAGCAAACCCACTGATTCAAAATTATATTAAAAAAAATTTCCCCCTCTTAGGGAAAACCCTAATCTACCCTTGATCCTCACCGTGGCCGAGCTCCAAAATTTAAAATAGAATGATTTTTTGTTAGAGTAGAAAATCCTTTTCAAAATTCAATTAAGCCTTCTAAATCAATTTTTACCTTCGAAAACGAGCCTAGTTAACAAGACCAACCACTCTGATACTAACTTGTAACACCCCAAAATTTACATTCTTTTAAAACCCTTTAAATTTAAAATGATAAATTTTGGGGATGCTACCGCCACACTTAGTACCAGACCTGTTCACTCCTACCGTTCTGGTACCAAGTGCTAAGGCTAAGAACACTACTCATAACATTAGTAAATAATCCAAGTTCATAAATATGGAAATCAGAATACGCATAAGTCTTTATATAATTTGAAATAAAGTTATTGTTTTTCAGAGAAAAAAATAGAAACAATAATAAAATTGTTTCTAGAGGCTCAAACATAATTGAAAGATAACAGGAATAATAATCTCAATGGAAAAATCGACCATGCCACTCCTAGGACATATAATTTAGCCCAATCATCACTCGACCCCACCTGATGTCCCATAGACATCAATGGCATCGAAATAAGCATCTCCTACCTGCATATGTCATACGGGCCTTCTACTCGTGGGAATGAGCAACACCCGTGAAATGGGTGATCAGTACGCTACGTACTGAGTAAGGTAACCGTGCACTAAGGCCAGCATACAAAATTCACATAAATAATGTATAATAACAAAGGAGCATAAAGACCAATCATAATAGCATAAGATAATAAATGCTCAGGTGAAAATGCCAAGATCTAAGTACAGTTCAGAATAATTATTTCATCGATCCTTTATTGAGTTTATTTTCACACCATGCTCTTTATCAAGTCCATACAAGTACAGGAAACCTACTATTTTTGCCAACAAATCGATCTCTGGGGCACTTTGGCTCCTGGCCACTATTCTAGCCAGTGGATCGGTCACTTAGAATACATCCCTACCACTATTATGTACCGGTGGATTGGTCTGGCCCTTTTTCTCGTACGATGTTCCACTATAAGTCATTAGTGTCTTTCAGTATCTTAACAAAATGTAGGGTTTGGTTTATTGAGATTGGGATCCCCCACTATTTTAGCCGGTGGATTGGTCACTAGGGTAATATACCCTACTACTATTATACGCCAATGGATCGGTCTATAGGATACCGTAGTCCCTGGAAATTATTATGCTTGTGGATTGGTCTGGGTTTGGGACAACGTCTTCCACTTTATGTGATTAATGTTTTAAGTAGCTTATTCAGGAACCCATACCAAGACATGCTAGTCTGACTCTTACCATGCTTACCCTTCAACTCTAGTTAATCACTCCAACCCTAGTTAACCACCAGCACCAGAGTTAATCATGGCATACCTTAACACCCATGCAACCCTAGCTCCACGCAACCCTACTTCCATGGAAACTCTAACTCCCATGAAAACCCTAATACCACCATGCAACCATTAATACCACCATGCAAACCCTAATACCACCATGCAACCCTAATACCACTATGCAACCATTACTACCACCATGAAAACCCTAATACCACTATGCAAAGTCATATAATGCTTAGACCACTCCCACATTAATTCATACCATAACACCATATCCCACGGCCTATATGCATGTCTTCTAGGTCGCATGAATTCATTTTAAAAGCACAACTTATACATATCATATACATGCCATAGGATCTCATACTTCAACACCACATCATAGTCCATATATAATAGATATAAGAATACACTTAGAACATATTATATTGCATGTCACTTGGAAAGTAAAGTATGCAAAGCACATTACACACGATGGCTTTAGATACACCCTTACCTAAAATGTTGCCAATCTTGGAGCATGCTCCTATACCTCTTGTGGGCTTTGACTAGGCTCACCTATTATGAGGGAAAAAACTAGACTTAGGTTCCCTCCTAAAAATACTATTATTTACTAACTTATCATAAGACTTGGTTTTTAATTAAAATAATATTATGCTAAGATACTTAATTAACTTAAGACTACTCTTGACCTTACGAAGAAAATTTAGCATTAATATTACATCCAATTATTATTATTATTATTATTATTATTATTATTGAATAAACGCTTAAATTTGAAATAAATTAGATTATACTTAAATAAATAGGGAAGTAGGGCTGAGAGGGTCTAGGGTTTTACCTTGAGTAGGCAGAGATGGGTGGGACCGGCGATGTTGCACGGTGATGGTGGCGGTGGCTGAAAAAGAGGTTTGAAAGGGAAAAAGTTAGGGTTTGAGAAGAATAAATGGAGAATAAGGGTGGAGGTTGAGGTGATGGTGGTAGCCTAGGCTAAGAGGAGTAAAGTGAGGGTGGTGGTGTGGCAAAGGGAGGCAGCGCACGGCGGTAGAGGTGGCAGCCGAAAGGAAGAGGTGAAGAAAAAGAGGGGAGGAGAAGGAGAAAAGAAGGTTATGGCTAGGTGGAGGAGGATTAGTAGCAACTTTTGGGTGGTGCAGAAGGTAGTAGAATTGGCAGTTATGGTGGTGAATGGTGGCTTGAAGGTTGTAGGGTTAAAAATTTTAGTTTGATGAGCAAGGAATTTCGCAAGGCTATGGTGGCTCGTGTGAGAAGAATCGAGGGAGATGGGTAGCTTAGTTAGTTATAGGGTGGTGCAGGGAAGACTTTGGTAGGCAAAGGTGGTAGCAAAGTTGGCTAACAGTGGAGGGAGAGTCATTTGAAGTTGTAATGGTGCATAAGGTAGGATCTTAGAGTTGCCGGGAAAAAGTTTCAAAGGCAACCAATCAAGGGGTATTTATAGTGTTTAGAGGGAATGGTATCATTCTAGAGGTCGGTAGGAGTGCGATGCATGTAGTGTTTGGGGTAGCCGATGGCTTTAATCATGAGGAAAATTTTTTGGTCGGGGTTGACTCTTCGTGAAGGAATAGGGAGGAATCAAGCGAGAGATGAGGAAAATAGATTATACCAAGTTGATATGCGAGTCAAGGGGAAGAGAAAGAGGGGAGAAACAATAGGTCAAGTCTCACATGGCCGGCGGCGCCATTTTTGAGGCTTGAAGGTGTAGGTCAACGGTAGAGGAGGAAGGAGGACGAAAGGAAGGGGTGAACTGGGTGGCTGAGGGAAAAAGAAAGAAAATAAAAAGGAGAAGAACCAGCTGGGTGGCGTCGGTTATAATGTCTTAAATGGAATGCGGTGTTCCAAGGAGAAAAGACACAGAACGCAACATTTCAGCTGTCGAAGGAAGGAAGAAAGAACAGTTTTGGGCCGTGGGAGAAGAAGAAGAAAAGGATTGAGCTGCGTCGGCGGGCCCAATCAATAGGAAGGCATAAAATAAAACAAAAAAAGGAAAGAAAAAGAAAGAAAAGAAAGAAAAATGAGGGAAGAAAAGGAAAATGGGAAAAAGGGAAAAGGAAAATTTAAGTGGTGTAGGGTCAAATAAATTAATTAGAATATTTTGGGTATTTAAAATAGAAATATTAAAATAAAATAATTTTAAATTTCCTTTTCAAGCTAATTTAGGGTTTTCAAAAGATTTTTCCTAAATTCCTTTTTAATTAGAAAAAAGCCCAATTTTTCCTTTATAAAAATATTTATAAATTCCTTATTAATTTGCCATAAATAAATATTTTTCATTTCAAATAAAATAAATAATTAAATTTATTCCCTAATAAATTCTTATTTAATTATATTTCTTAAAATACATATTTTTGAGGCATTTTATATAAAGGGGCAAGAAATGCTAAAGAGATTGACAACTTCCTTTATGGTCTCAAGAGGTATTTTACTACTATTCATTTACTTGATGATAGTATGCGGATTACAGAGGCTACTAGTTATCTTGAGGAGGGTGTTATGCTACGGTGGTGTTGAAATACCTCAAAATCCTAATTTTTGAGAATTATGACACATTATGGATTTATTATGGATATTAATTGATGAAATTATTTTATTAAAATAAGAGGGAGTGATTAATGCAAAATCTAGAGGAAATTAATAAATATTTAATTGGAAAAGAATTAGAGTGTTTTGCTAATAAAAATGGAATGTATGAAAAATCTTTCAAAAATCCTAAATTAACCTAAAATGGAATTTAATTATTATTTTTAAATATCCAAAATGCTAAAATATTTTAAATAACCAACCCACCTATTTTTTTCCTTTTCCCTTTTTATTTTTCTTCCCTCTCTTTTCTTTTCTTTTCTTTTCTTTCCTTCCTCTCCTTTTCCTTTTTTTTCCTCCCTTTTCTTTACCCAAGTTGGCCCAACCCACCCCCACAGCCCAAACTTCCTCCCACACAGCCCAAGCTCGCCGTTACCTACCCTTCTCCCTCACCAGCCAACCGGCCTAGTCTTTTATCTTTCTTCTTTTTTTTTCTTTTCTCCTTGGACCAACTGGTCACCCCCTTGCTTCTTCATTTATCCTTCTCTGCTGACCCTCTCTCTCCCTGATGCCCAACCCTTCCACTTCCCCACACAGGCATGTGGCCTCTACACCGCTGCACGCTGGCCTACCACCTTTATCCTCTTCCCTATCACTCCCTCTCTCTCTTCCACCCAATCATGACCTCTCTCTCTCCTCATGAATGCCTCTCTCCCCCTTCTTTTTTTTCTCGATCTACCTGACCTACAATAATGGTAGGCCTACTCTGCCATAAGCGGCTAGCCGATGACTTGCACACGTGCTACCAACCTTCCCTTTTCCCCCTCTATTTTTTCGCCCTCACCCTTGGCTATAATTACCCCTCAACCAACCCCATTCAACTCTTTTTTCTCTCAACCCCAAAAATCCACTCCTCTTGTTATCGTGGCCAATTTATCCACCTGTTGTGCCACCACCATCCAACACCACCACCCAAATTACTCTCTATGCCCTCCACCGAGCTACACCGCTCACCATCCTCAATCCTCCCTGCATGATCTGCCTTGGCTATGTAAAGTTGGGCATTCAACCAACCTTAATCCATCCACTACTGCCCTTTGCACTACTGTTTTCCGCCACTCCCACTACAACCACCACCCCCTATACCCTCCAAAATCACCATCTAACCTCCCCTACCTTCATTTTCCCTTACCTCCCTCTCCTCCTACCTTCCTCCCTCTCCACCACTCTCAGCCACCACACAACCTCTGCCTTTAGTTATGCCACCACCACCACTCTAACAATCTCCACCTAGGAATCCTCCACCACCTCAAATCCCCCTCTCATTCCCCCTCTCCTAGCCTAAACACCCAACTTTCCACCTTTTTCCCTCTTTTCCCACCGTCGCCACTAGTGTCACTAATCACCACCAATCCTAGGTGGTACCCTAACCCTTAAAACCCTAGCTATGATGTCTTTATCCCTTTTTACTTATTTTATGTTATTATCCTTATCATCATCATCATCATCATCATCATCATCATCATCATCATCATCATCATCATCATTATTATTATTATCATCATCATCATCATCATCATCATCATCATCATCATCATCATCATCATCATCATCATCATCATTATCATTAATATTGTTATGGTGATATGACTATTATTTTTATTATTAGTAAGTGTAGCCTCAGGATAGAAACCCTAATTTTAACTATTATTATAATTATCCTTATCCTTATTACTATTATTACTATTACTATTATTATTAATATTATTATTATTATTATTATTATTATTATTATTATTATTATTATTATTATTAGTGTTAAACCTAATATATTACTATCATAACTTTTGTAAAAATTCGAAACCCTACTCATATAAATATCATTATTTCAATTATTATTATTATTGTTGTTGTTGTTGTTGTTGTTGTTATCCTTAGTAATATTATTATTTTATTAATATTACTATTATTACATTATTATTTTATTACTAAACCTATTATTAGCCTTAACCTTAATAATACTAGGGTTTCTATCACTATGAGAATAATAATAATAATAATAATTACTACTACTACTACTACTACTACTGCTGCTGCTGCTGCTGTTAATGCTGCTAGTACTACTACTATAACTTTTTTGCTACAACTAGTATTACTACTATTAATAGAATTAATAAAGCTATTAGCTTTAATAATATAAATATGTCTATAAATAATTATCATGAACCTATTTTGACTAAAAATATCCTAGTAAGCTAACTTGAGAATAAAAATCATATTTTACTTGTAAAGTTTCTTTTAATAATAGTAACCCTAATATTATAATAATGTAGGAAATAATAGTATTTTTTCGTAGGAGGAAAATTAACCCTTTATTTTTTCCCTCTTGTAGGTGAGCCCATTCAAAACCCTAAGGAGGCGTAGGAGTGTGCTCCAAAACATGTGACGTGTTAGGTAAGGATGTAGCTAGGGCCCTATGTGTGTTATGTGCCTTGTATGCCATATACCATGATATGTTATGTATCTTATGATTATCATTATAACTTTTTAATGTGTAGCATAGCCTTACATTGAGTTATGCTTATGTGGTTTCTTATGGCATATGTATAACATGTATATATTGTGATTATGATATGTTGTGATGTGGCCCTTTAGGACATGCATTCTAGGATATTTAATGTAATGATATGAGATAAGAGGATGAAAAGGGGGAAATAAGGAAGTAAATTGACTAAGGAATATGGGATTTACCTAAATATCCCATGATCCATGAAAGGGAAAAAAAAGAGGATTATGAATAAAATAAAAGAGTGGGTGATCTTTACATGAGAATTCTAGGGTTTGCATTGGAATAATATGGTTTTGTATGGAAACTTTGAGGGTTTGCATGGGGTGGATGGAGTCTATATGGGGATGAACTTTACATGTGAAAAGTTGTCTTGGGGTGTAAGTAAGGTAAGGTAAGAGTTTTTTGGGTAATTATAGGATTTGGGTGAAAAATAGTATATGGGTTAGTGTAAGGGTGCACAAGAGACCTAGTTAGGGTTTGGGAGGAAAACCCTAATTTGAAATGATGGTGAAAGTAAAAATAATTGAGGGTGAGTGGAGTATGAGATGAGGGTGGAAGAATTTCATGTGTAGGGCGAGTATGGGTATCATGGGAAAGTAAGAGTGGAAGGTGAGAAATGGAGGGGTGACAGGTGGAAAAGAAGGATGTTAGGGTTTGGTGTAGCCAGCTAGGGTTTGGCATGATCAACTAGGGTTTCATGGTCACACCTGTATCTAGGGGAGTGATGTGGAATGATGAGGGTTGAATATGAAGGAGGTGATGTATGGGGTGTTAAGTCACTCTCAGTGATGTGAGGCAGAGAAGAATGGGCCATATAGGCCCAAATTAGAGTTTTAGGGGAAAACCCTAGGGTAAGGAAGTGAGTGGACTCAGAGGCATAGGGTAGTTGGGCCTTGACCCACACACTTGGGAGGGGGCCTCTAGTGTGAGTAAGTAGAAGAGGGGAAGGATGTTGAGGTGTGTTAAGAGGGTAGAAGTCTCAAAATATAGGATGAACCCTCTTGGGAGGATAAGAGTAGGTGGAGTGTGACATTTTTGTCTTGGGTGAAACTTATTGAATAAGATATGGTAAGACACTAATCTTTTAAAGTGGAAGACTATTGAGTCGGACCTAGACCGATCCACCTGCCAAGTGCTGGGGTGCCCTAGAGATCGATCCACCGACATATAATAGTGGTCAGGTATGTTTTTTCCTGTACATTTTGGATCCACTGACTATAATAGTGGGGTATCTAGATCTCAATAAACCAAACTATAAGTAATATAAGACATGGGAAGACAATAAGTACTTACAATGAAACACCATGAGAATCAGGGCTAGATCGATCCATAAACAATAAAAGTGGCTAGGAGCATTTTGTCCTAGAGACCGATCCGTCAACAATAATAGTGGTCAGGAGCATTTTTCCCTATACGTTTTTGATCCACTAGCCATAATAGTGGGGTTCCCGTACTCGCATGAATTGATAAATAGAATGATGTAAAACGAGTATTGATCAAAGAGCTAAATAATTAGTTATCCAGACTATAACTTAGCCTTTATTTATCTGTAATGATTGTATATTATTTATGTGATCATGCTTGTGTTACATGTTTTTGTATGCTTGGTCTTAGCCTCATGGTTACCTTACTTAGTACATCGCGTACTAACCATCCTTTTCATGGGTGCTACTCATTCCTATGAGCAGAAGCCCCTACTAAGTTTGTGTAGGTAGGTGATGCTGTTTTTAATGTTTCGATGCTTACGAGGCATTGGGCGAGGCCTAGAGTTGAGCTTGGACTTGGCTTTGGGATCGAGAGTGACATGGCTGGATTTAATTTTTATGTTCCTTTATTTTGTATCTATTTAATCAATCTCGTTTTATCGTACTGTAACCTTTATTCCTTTTGAGAAATTTTAATTATGTGCTCTAGATTGTAAACTCTTTTCTATATACTTTGATTTCTATCTTATGAATGTTTCAATTATTTTATGAATCCTTATTTTGATTTTGAATTATGATGTTGTTAATTATTCTTTAGCCTTGTGGTTAGTAAGAGAACAGATAGGGGTCAGGCTTATACTAATCATGGCGGTAATATCTCTGAAACTTACAAGTTTTGATTTACTTGCTTCCGTCTAACTTCTAATAAAACAAAAGTTTTTGTTAGTGAATTTTGGGGGTGTTACAAGTGTGCCCTCCATAGAGAAATGGATAGGGATACCTGTGTAATCAACACTTAAGATTAGTTTAATATGGGGCTCAAGAGGTAGTTCTATCCTACTAATGCCGAGTTGGATGCTATGAGGAGGCTAAGGAGTCTCAAGCATACCGAGACCATCAACGAGTATGTCAAGGCCTATAGTTCGTTGATGTTAGAGATCTTAGATTTCCCAAGAAGGAAATGTTTCTTTACTTCAGAGATGGACTTCCAAGGTTGGGCCGAACAAGAGCTTCAGAGGAGGAAGGTCTAAGATATCTTAGAGGCTTACAGAGAGGCTAAGTCCTTGTTTGAGTTCAAGACAGAAAGGAAGGACAAGGGCTGGAAGGATGGATTAAACAAATGTGGGGGAGCCAATCCCCACAAGATGGGTTATAAGCACTCTAACTCTAAAGGGAGGGACAAATTGGATCACAAAAGGGAAAGATTATTCTAAGTACAAGAATGAATGCTTTATGTGTGGTGGTAATCATTTCCTTCAAGATTGTCCTCAAAAGAAAGCCTTGAGTGCTATGGTTACTACTCAAGGGGAGAGGACGAAACTAGGTGAGGCTCACATGGGGTCCTTAACCCTACTCAATTCCATCAACTCCAAGCCAAAGGAGCAAGCTAAAGGGTTGATGTGCATGGAGGTACAGGTGAAGGATGTCACTAGCAAGGCCTTTGTGGACATTAGAGCTTCTTATAACTTCCTTAGTCCTACAGAAGCACAGAGGATGGGCCTCAAGGTCACCAAGGAGGTAGTTCAGATGAATGTTGTGAACTCTAATTCTAGGCCTATACTTGGGGTAGCATACGGAGTTCCCATCACCCTTAGATCATGAGAAGGAAGGGTGAATTTTACAATGACCGAAATGGACGACTATGACATGGTGCTAGGTATGGAGTTTGTATATGTGATAGCTCCGCTTACTCTTTAGGGGGATAGCACCATGCACCTCACTAAGGGGAAACAGAATCATGTTATTTCCTTAGCCTAAGCTAAGATAGAGTCTTGAGTTATCTCTACTATGCAGTTTTCAAAGGGGCTTAAGAAGGGGGAGTCTTGCTACTTGACTACCATTGTTGAGAAAGAGTCCCCAAAACCCATGGAAGTACTACAAGAGATCCAATAGGTCCTTCATGAGTTCGAGGACATGATGCCCGCAAAATTGCCCTAAAGGCTTCCACCTAGGAGTGAGGTGGATTAAGTCATTGAGTTGGAGCCAAGAGCAAATCCTCCCATAAGAAAATCCTTATAAGATAAGCCCACTAGAGTTGGAAGAACTAAGGAAGCAGTTGAAGGATCTACTAGATGTTGTGTTTATTTGTCCATCAAATGCCCCATATGGTGCACTTGTGTTTTTTCAAAAGAATCAAGATGAGTCACTCGAGATGTGTGTGGACTATCGAGCACTCAATAATATTATATTGAAGAAAAAGTATATGCTCCTGTTGATCGATGATTTGTTTGATGGGCTTGGGAAGGTAAAATACTTTACAAAGATGGACTTGCTGATAAGTTCATATTTTGACATATTTTATACCCTTAAAATATTATTTTTTTGGTATTTTATTTGGCTAATTTAGGGGAATAATTATTGTTTTATGCTTAAGTGGTAAAAATTGTATAAATTTTATTATTTGAGCTAAAATGATATAATTTAAGTAAATTTAGAATAAAATATTATTTATTAATATTTATTGAATTTTATTTTGTAGGTTTTTTTTAAATAAAAGAAAACTAAAAAAATAATACCTTTGGACCAACGGCCAAAGGCCGAAGGCCCAAAGGCCTGAAACAAAACGACGCCAAACGGAGCGTTGCAAGAGAAGAAAAGTCAGCCGCAGGGCAAAAAGGAGCACCGCTCGGAAGAGAAGAAAAGTCAGCCATAGAGCTGACGTGGCAAAGAAGAAGAAAAAAAAGAATAAAAAGGGGCGTGCGGCATTAATTGAGAAGGGACGTCGAAAACAAAAGGAGGCAGTCTTTGCCGTTAGGCAGAGAACAGGGCGTGTCACAGAGCGACGTAGAGTGCTGTCGGGCCGCACGAGTTGAAGGGACGTCGAAAACAAAAAGGAGGCAGTCTCTGCCGTTAGGCAGAGAACAGGGCGCATCACAGAGCGACATAGAGTGCTGTCGGGCCGCACAAGTTGAAGGGACAGCCTTGATAGGCTCGGGGAAGAGCGGGAGAGCCAAGGAGAGCCTACGCGGCTCGGCCGAACAACAAAACACAGGACGACGCAGAGCACAGCGACACGTCAGCCATCAGCGCACGGAACGAGCAACAACCGTCAGCCGAGAAAAAGCAAAAGACAAAGAGAATTACTTACACGAAAATTAAGGCGCCGAGAAGAGAGAATAAGAGGAAAATTATACCGGTAGAATTTATTCCAGATAAAATTAATTTTTATCTGAATAAATTCTTGAATTTTTATCCAAAATTAATTCCGGTTATTTCTATCTCTTATTTTTAATTTATATTTTAGATATATATTTTTATGTAATTAATTCTATAATTATGGATGGCTGATTATTTATTGTTAGGGAATAAATTGAAACCCTAGATTAGGATTTGAATTATAATTTTATTTTCTTTGTTTTGTGAGATTATTTCTTGACTCTATATTAATTGCTATCGTTTATATGTATAATTCTGTCAAGTATAGTTTATTTGGTGCATGCCTTGTATTGGTTCCTCATAAGTGACAGTATGTAGGATTATTGCCTCCTAAATGGCCATCTAAATATACTAGAATTTATATGTATAAATTGCAGCTAGGTTAGATAACAATTCACCTAATTGTTTTGTGATTCTAACCTAAATGGTAAAACGTTTCGATACGTGTGGTTCAAGGAACGGAAATACAACTAGACATGCTTTTTGTACTAGTTTGGGTACTTAGATTGATAGCCTTCCACTTACACTTAATTCATTAAATCTAGTTAAATATAGGAGCCGCTTGTTGCTGCTATACTGCTAGTGTTTAATAGGGTTAATATTGGCGCTTTGTCGTATTAATTAATTAAGGGAAGTAATATAAGGTGTATAGACCTGCTTTTCGTGTGCAAGTTGGTCAATCTCTTTCTCACGATTAAAATATGACTTAGAAATAAATATTATATTTTGACCTAATCTAGTGGTGGATTTTTATTTCCCTAACATATCTCTCATATCTGCGGTTTCCCATATCTTCATTATTTTCATTATTTTTATTAGTATATTTTACTTTATTTTATTTACTCCTTTTATTATTATTTTGATAAACCCCCATTAGTATTTTTCTTATTTATTTATTCTGTGTTATTTAGAATTTTTTTTTTTTAGTTTTAGTTTTTATTTTCAAGCTAGTTAGATAGAGGTGAGCCCTCTCAATCCCCGACCTAGTACGATACCCTTATTTACCAGTACTACAAGTGACAACAAGAGGGTTTAAATTACGTGCCGGCTACGGCCACACTAATTTTTGCCGCCGTTGCCGGGGATTGGTAACTTCACTTTTATTTTTCTAGTATTTTTAGTGTGTTCTTATTTTTAGTGTTTTTGTATTTTTTTTCTTTTAGTTTTGTTTTAGATTTTCTTAGGATTTTTGGTGTGTTTTGTTATTAACCTTTTCCTTTGAAGTATTAGTGTTTTCAGGTAGCTATGAGGGGATCCTTTGGTTATGGACAACTTTGCTCGAATCCTAATGCAAGAGTAAATGAGGTAAGTATGAGTAGTCTTGAAGATAAACTTAACAAACTTACTACTCTTGTTTTGCAGGTTGCTAAAGCTACTGTAGTTATTAATACAAGTGGAGTGTGTCATACGAAAGGAAATCCATATGCCTACCATGAATAAGCTATGAGAGGAGGAGGATGGACACAACCTAATGCTCAATCTTTCAATGGTTTTCAAGGACATGATCCCTATACAAGCACATACTATTCGGGAATGAGGCATCAACCCAACTTTGGATGGGAGATGAATGATCAGTATCAAGTGCCATATCAAGACCCTTACACATATGAATATGCAGCTTCAAAATATTATCAATATCCTCAACAAGATTCTTCTCCAGTTTCAAAACCCTCAAGTTCAGAAAAAATGGATAAGATTCTTGAAGAACTGATAAATGGTCAAAATTAGTTGGTAGACATCCAAAATCAATTGGTGCAAAGTCAGATTATGCAAAATGAAAAGGTGCCAGTGCTAGAGGAGAAAATGGGTTATATGGTCAATCTGATGAATCAATTACAAGAACAAGAAGAGCTATCTAGTACTTCAATTCCAAATTCAAGTGAGAGTTATGAGAGTGATGATGCCATATCCGAATGTAAGGATGAGCTATTTGAGGAGGTTTCCATGGAAAACATTGAAAAGCAAGATCAGGTGGAAGAAGAGCTTGTAAAAGTAGAAGAAGAATCTCATCAAAATGAGGAACAAGTGAACAAAGAGAAGTATATGGATGACAAGACTATCACTTTCACCTACCATATACCATCTTTGAACATTTATTTCCCACTTTTGCTTGGAGATGACCATGAGACACAAGGTAAGCCTTCTAACCACATTGATTTTATTTATGCTAACCACACTCCTTGTTTTCCCTCTTTTAGCAGGTTGTATGGATCCAAGAGTGAAGAGAGTAATCAAATCACCTTGGATACATTTAATAAGAAGCGCGATGCTCCAAAGGAGAGGTTATGTTGGAAGGACATTTTTAAAGATTATGAGATGGGAAAATATGTTCCTTCGATAGAGAGATTACCGTACATGGACATTGGGAAAAACATTCTCTCTTTACACACGAGCTTAAACTCCATGCTAGGTAAGTTACGTTCTTGCTGGATCAAATCTTTCATTAAATCTGACATTTTACCTTTTTCTTCCTTGCAGGATAAAGATGATCATCACGAGGAAGGATTTGGGAAAGCAGCTCTCAAGTGGACGTATCCACCTTGAACGAGAAAAACTGAGACCATGTCAAGCTGAAGACATAAAAACAAGTGCTACTTGGGAGGCAAACCCATGTCATAAGGGAGTTTTCTATCCTTTATTTATTTATTTATTTTGTTTTCTCCATACATTAAATTTCATGTTTCCTTAGTTGTTTACACATTGAGGAGAATGTGTGATTTAAGTGTGGGGGTGCGTGTGTTTTATGCATGTAAAAAAAATTTGAAAAAAAAAATTGTTTAGATTTTGATTAGAATGTTTAGTGTTTTTAGAGGCATATGAACCCTTAATTAGTCAATGAGGAGTATATCTTTGAAATCTAACAAATAGAGGATCATGACATTGAGATAAAGCAAGTGGATATTTTTTGTGTTGATTTCGATATAGGGAACACATATCTATGTGCCTAAGTTTGAATGGAGAAAGAATATGTATGATTGTCTAATCATCGACATGGCATGTTGAGATTCGTCACATTCCTTAGTGAGCTTTTGAACCATATGTACCTTCTTTTTCTGAGTGAATTTACACAAAATCATCTACTATTTCCTAGCTTCAAAATTTTCTTTGTAAACCTCATATATGTTTAATTGCTTTGTTCAAATTATTTGTCATAGATCTTGTAATGGACTATAGAGATTACTAGAACTTACTCGTGTACTAGTCGAAGCTTATAGTCAAAATATGCTCTGATTGAGAAAATGATAAAGGCAGCTTAGGAATTTTCCATCACATGACCAAATAGCTTAACCTGATTTGTGTATACCTTATGTACACCCCATAGAAACCCTTTTGAGCCTATACATGGAACATACATTTTTTTTTCATTACCCACATTGAATAACCGTTGGGCTTTAATGACCTTACCTTTGCTTAAAGCTATAGAAGGAAATCAAATCATTATGGGTATGAAGAGTGGTTGTGTATATGTGTATTTAAAATAAATATACGTATTTATGCTAAGAAAGGGGATTGGTTATGTTTGGTGAAGAAAAAAAAATTTAGAAAAAAAGAAGAAGAAGAAGAAGAAATATTAGGATATAAGGAAGAGAGGGAGCTATGGAGACAATGTTGAGAAAGTTATATTCATGTTCTATTTTGGTGTTAAGTTGGAGATATGGATCAATGATCGTTGATGTGGAGTTATGCTTATATTTCATCTAGTTATTAGAATTCCACTAGCTCTTGATCTTTTTAACACCACACTTCTAAAATACTCCATACCCTTCTTTACCTTAAACCCCGTTACAACCAATAAGTAAGTCCTATTTGATTCTTGAGATGAGTAGCCTTTGATCTGATGGAGATTAGTCACAAGAGTTAAGCATATGGTTCGGTCCATTTGGCAAGTATTTGATATCTTTCATGAGGATTTATCCACAAGAACATGAGCCTTATTTTTTTATATATGTGAGTCGTTTGTTATTTTTATCATCTTAGCTCACATACATGAGTGTTTCTATACATTTGTAGCCATGAATCTAAGAGGAAAAAAATAGAGGGTATCCATAGTGAGGATGGATCTTGATGTGACTAAGGCGTGGTAGATTTTCATCCATAATATTGATCTATTCATACCTGTCATGTTTATGTGTGAACCATATTTTGAAATTAATTCTTTGAATCTCCCAACGCTGAATCTTGATTGATTGCTAATCTCGACGTTTGAAAGTAAAAGATTCTGAAAAAAAAAATTGTTAAGGGTGTTAGGTATGTTTTTATTTTATTTTATTTGTGTTTGATTTTGTGGGTATATCATCTGCGAAACCCTCATGAGACATTACTCATCCTCGATGGGTGACCTAGGGGTTTAAAGGGCTTGTTGCACATGCTAAGTATAATCGTGAGACCTATGAAAGTGGCTAGTTAATTTAATTTTATCTGTTTAGAGTAATAACTTGCTTGAGGACAAGTAAGAAGCTAAGTGTGGGGGTGTGATGAGTTCATATTTTGACACATTTTATACCCTTATAATCTTAGTTTTTGGTAGTTTATTTGGCTAATTTAGGGGAATAATTATTTTTTTATGCTTAAGTGGTAAAAATTGTATAAATTTTATTATTTGAGCTAAAATGATATAATTTAAGTAAATTTAGAATAAAATATTATTTATTAATATTTATTGAATTTTATTTTGCAGGTTTTTGTTTTTAAATAAAAGAATATTAAAAAAATAAATAAATAAGACCTTTGGACCAACGGCTAAAGGCCGAAGGCTTGAAACAAAACGACGCCAAACGGAGCGTTGCAGGAGAAGAAGAGTCAGCCGCAGGGCAAAAAGGAGCGCCGTTCGGAAGAGAAGAAAAGTTAGCCATAGGGCTGATGTGGCAAAGAAGAAAAAAAAGAATAAAAAGGGGTGTGCGGCATTAATTGAGAAGGGGCGTCGAAAACAAAAGGAGGAAGTCTCTGCCGTTAGGGAGAGAACAGAGCGCGTCATAGAGCGACATAGAGTGCTGTCGGGCCGCACGAGTTGAAGGGACGTCGAAAACAAAAGGAGGCAGTCTCTACCGTTAGGCAGAGAACAGGGCGCGTCACAGAGCAAGGCAGAGTGCCGTCGGGCCGCACGAGTTGAAGGGACAGCCTTGATAGGCTCGGGGAAGAGCGGGAGAGCCGAGGAGAGCCTTCACGGCTCGGCCGAACAACGAAACACAGGACGACGCAGATGTAACACCCCCAAATTTACTTCTGAAAAATTTCGTTTAAAATCAAAAGGCTTAGCGGAAGCAAAGGATAAAACCGTAAACTCGGGGGTATTACCACCACACTTAGTACCAGACCGGTTCACTCCTACCGTTCTAGTACTAAGTGCTAAGGCTAAATCCGATCAACATTTAGTACGAAGTATAAAAAAAACGCAAGACGACATTTAACATAAATCCTTAATAAGAGGTAAGTCAAACAGAAGTTAGAATATGATTTGGGATTACAACCTCAGAATATGTTTCTCAAAACAAGAACGTAAAAAAAATATAGCTAAACAAAAATAAATCCCGAATGATCAATATCTGGATTGCCTACTCACTCAAGTCAAGGCTTCCACCCCAACACAGTATCCGATCTTAAACCTGCACAAGCGGTCTGCTCCCCACCATCGGTGGATCATCACAGGACTCATTCAGTCAAGGTAGTATCAGTACGGGTCCAATACTGAGTAAGTATCGCTACCCTACCTTATAAGAGAGATATCATCAAGTGTGTATTAAATTATAGTACAATACGTTAATACAATATCCTACATACTCACAACCCACAGCATGAATCTTGTCATACACTCATAGTAACATATAAAACATATGCAACATCCCATTTAACATATAAGCGTGGTATAACCGAAATATAAAGTGACTCACTATGCACATAAGCAACATGTGGTAATACATATAATAAAAGCTGGCCATGGTCTAATTAGACTTATTCTTTATTCACATTAATAATATGTTCATTCAACACATATTCTTTAATAGTCCATGTGAGTGCGGGAGCCCCACTATTATAGCCAGTGGACTGGAAGTAAACACACAGGGTAGGATGCCTCTGACCACTATTATAGCCGGTGGACCGGAACAAAACACACAGGGCAGAACGCCTCTGACCACTATTCTGACCGGTGGACCGAACTGGCCCCGACTCACATGGTGTTTCACTGTAAGTATTTAGTATTTTTTCCATGGATTAACTTATTTATTTGGGTCTGTCGAGACGAGATCCCCCACTATTATAACCGGTGGACCGGATGTACACACACAGGGCAGAACGCCTCTGACCACTATTAGAGCCGGTGGACCGGAATGAAACGCACAGGGCAGAATGCCTCTGACCACTTTTCTAACCGGTGGACCGGACGGGGCTCGGCTCAACATCTTTCGCTTTACGTGATTAATGTCTTATCCGTGTCTTATTAAACCACACTTCACCCTTAACATGCATGCTAACAACGGATAATCATGTATTACACAACATAACATGATATATAAAGCATACAAGTCACGTAACACATAGGGGCCTTATCTACATCCTTACTAAACACTCATATGTAGAGGTAAGTAGAGACTTACCTGGATCCGAAGCTAGCTAAGCGAGATAAGAGGGAGAGAGATCACTAGCTCATGGATCCACGAGAAAGCTTTCCTAGATCCGATAGAAATCGAAAACTAAATTAGAAACTATTCTATCAATCAATAATTCACATATTCTAATTAAATAAGCACAAACAACCCAAATGGTCTTTCTTAGAAAATGTGTCCAAAACTTAAAACTTAAAAGCATAGCTTTATTAAGATTTAAGGTTAAAACTAAATCAAAACGGATTAATACAAATATCACTTGGGACATTTCAACTTAATTTGGAAAGCTCGAGAAAGAATAATCGATCATAAGTTAATTTATCGAAAATAACTTATTTATTAGGTTTTACAACTAAATAGGTAACCTAACCATTTACATAGAACCCAATCCAAACCGATTAGGTTAAAACGGAATTTAAATTATTTGAAACCCAAAGATAGAATTCGATTAGATAAAGTACACATAGCAAAAATCAATTTTACAAAGTCATCCCCGAAAATTAGGGTTTTAAAGCCCACGACACAAACTCAAGTAACTCAATTTAATCAATTCAAGTTAAAGGTATTAGAAAACAATTAATACCATTTCAACTATTTCTATACATTCAATTTTAGAAAAACAACAATGCAAGTAATCGATTTCATAATTTCACTTGAAATTTAGGGTTTTAGGCCCCAAAATACAATTCGTTAAAATTCTATAAATTTAATCAAATTGAATGTTTAGAAATGCAATTAAACACATTTTATAACATATCAAATAATCAATTGCTCAAAACCAATAAAAGAAATACGCAATTTAGCACAATTAGGGTTTTGGAGCCCGAAACGCAAATCCGATCAATCCTTGCCAAAACATATCAATTGATGGTTCGAAAATATAATTAAATATATTATAATGTAATTTACATAGTCAATTGAATAAAATAACCCGATTACCCAAACCAATTTAAACCCGCGGGAGTTTTGACCTAAAAATCCAATTCCGATCAATTACGCACAATTTTCCCAAATCAACACTTCCAATATAAAATTAAATATATTTTAGACGATATTATTAAATCAATTGAGCGGAACGGCTCAATTGTACGACCCAATTTCATTACACCCAAAATTTGACCTAGGAATCAAATTCCGATAAAATTTGCATAAATTCCTCAAATTGACGGTTCCAAAATGAAATTGGATACATTTTAAAACATATTGTATAATCAATTTGTTCGAAATCGCAAAAACGAACTAATCCGAAAAATTCGAGCAAAACCCGACCAAAAATCCAATTTTTCCAAAATTTCAACACAACCACACAATTAGGGATGTAAACGGGGCGGGTATTACCCGAAACCCGACGGATTTTATCCGGCGGATACTTAAACGGATATGGATAAACGGATATGGATACGGATATGGAGGATAGAAAAAAATACCCGTCGGGTTCGGGTACGGATACGGGTATGGGATATCCATACCTGTACCCGTAACCATACCCGTATCCATATCCGTACCCGTTGACCCGATATATAATTACCCTTTTACCCTTAATTTTAAAATAAATATAGTATAAATTAAGGTTAAAATTGTCATTTGGCTTAACTATAAATGGGTTTATCCGTCGGGTAATGGATTTATCCGTTGGACAATATCCATTAACGGGTAAACGGATAATCCGTCGGGTAATGGATATCCGACGGATACGGATACGGATATGTCAACGGATATCCGTTCGGGTACGGGTACGGATTCGGGTACGGATTTTCTTATCGGGTACGGATACGGGTATGGTATACCCGACCCGAACCCGCCCCGTTTACATCCCTACACACAATTAACCTATCCAAATCATTCTTACAGCACATATATACATTATCACACAATTAATTTAGCTTATCACAAGCTAAATCATACCCAATTAATCCAAACAAGGGTTAGGGTTTTTTAGAAATTATACCAAATGAAAACCGACAAATCGGGGCAAAGGAAGACTGGGGAAGCTTCGTCGGGGGCTGGGGGTGGCTCCTCGGTGTTCGACGAGGCTCGCTGGAGCCAGACGGTGGTAGTGCATCCTGCATTTACTTCTCTTGCGCGCAGCTGCTGTGGTCGCTCAGCTTCAGTCGCTGCTGCGGCTACTGCTTGCTGTGGCTGCCGCGCGTCGTCGATTGCAGGTTGTGGTTGACGGTGGCTGGAGGTTGGCGAGCAGGGAGGAGGAGGAGGTGGTGGCTGGCTAGGGTTGCGAACAGGTGCGCACACAGGGCACCGATGGGAGCAGGGGTCGGGGCACTTGGGAAAAGAAGAGAGAAAAGGAAAAGAAGAGGGGCGGGGTCCAATGGGTGCTTGGTTCTTCTTTTTTTTTTACACATATACACATAAAATAAAATACTAAAAATATAGATATATTATTAGAAGATTTTATATAAAATTTATTTAATGAAAATATATTTCGAACGGATCTGAAGGCTTAAAGTTAATAAAAAGCTATATAAAGAATTTCGGAAACATTTTCGGAAGAATTTACCATCAAACGTAAAAATTTATATTATTTACGGAAATACATTATAAGACCCTGAAATAATATTTAAAAACGTATAATAAAATATTTAAGTCAAATTCTAATAAATCAAGACTAATTTTAATAATTTCCGAAATCGTTTTTCCACAAACTAAAAAGCGTAAAACGGAAGAAAATTAATTTCAAAAAGAAATTCTTAAATAAGTTCTGAAAATATTTTTAATTTAAACTTCCTAAAAATATTACATTCAATTAATTAAAACGTTGATAAAATATTACTTCTCGAAAATGATTAATTACATTCAATTATGAATTCAAAATCATCGATAAATCCATAAAACGAATCAAAATTAAAATAATTAATTGTTTACATCAAATTACGCTAATAAAATCATTAAACTTAATAAATCTAGATTTTAAAAATATGGGGTATTACAGTAGAGCACAACGACACATCAACCATCAGTGCACGGAACGAGCAACACCCGTCAGCCAAGAAAAAGAAAAAGAAAAAGAGAATTACTCACACGAAAATTGAGGCGCCGAGAAGAGAGAATAAGAGGAAAATTATACCGGTAGAATTTATTCCAGATAAAATTAATATTTATCTGAATAAATTCTTGAATTGTTATCCAAAATTAATTCCAATTATTTCTTTCTCTTATTTTTAATTTATATTTTAGATATATATTTTTGTGTAATTAATTCTATAATTATGGCTGGCTGATTATTTATTGTTAGGGAATAAATTGAAACCCTAGATTAGGATTTGAATTATAATTTTATATTCTTTGTTTCATGAGATTGTTTCTTGACTCTATATTAATTGCTATCATTTATATGTATAATTCTGTCAAGTATAGTTTATTTGGTGCATGCCTTATTCTGGTTCCTCATAAGTGACAATATGTAAGATTATTGCCTCCTAGGTGGTCATCTAAATATACTAGAATTTATATGTATAAATTGCAGCTAGGTTAGATAACAATTCACCTAATCGTGATTCTAACCTAAGTGGTAAAATGTTTCGATACGTGTGGTTCAAGGAAAGGAAATACAACTAGACATGCTTTTTGTACTAGTTTAGGTACTTAAATTGACAGTCTTCCACTTACACTTAATTCATTAAATCTAGTTAAATATAGGAGTCGCTTGTTGCTGCTATACTGCTAGTGTTTAATAGGGTTAATATTGGCGCTTTGTCGTATTAATTAATTAAGGGAAGTAATATAAGGTGTATAGACCTGCTTTTCGTGTGCAAGTTGGTCAATCTCTTTCTCACGATTAAAATATGACTTAGAAATAAATATTATATTTCGACCTAATCTAGTGGTGGATTTTTATTTCCCTAACATATCTCTCATATCTGCGGTTTCCCATATCTTCATTATTTTCATTATTTTTATTAGTATATTTTACTTTATTTTATTTACTCCTTTTATTATTATTTTGATAAACCCCCATTAGTATTTTTCTTATTTATTTATTCTGTGTTATTTAGAATTTTTATTTTTTTTAGTTTTAGTTTTTATTTTCAAGCTAGTTAGATAGAGGTGAGCCCTCTCAATCCCCGGCCTAGAACGATACCCTTATTTACCAGTACTACAAGTGACAACAAGAGGGTTTAAATTGCGTGTTGGCTATGGTCACACTACTTACGCTCCAGGTACTAACAAGTGAGGATTGTTGATGGTGACGAGCCTAAGACCACCTGTGTGACAAGGTATGGAGCTTATGAGTTCCTTGTAAAGCCTTTATATTGCACTAATGCCCCCGCGACCTTTTATACTCTCATGAATAAGATATTTCACCCCTAATTGGATAAGTTTGTGGTGGTATATCTAGATGATATACTAGTTTATAGTGAAATGTTGGAAGATCATGTGGGGCATTTGAAGAAGGTCTTCTAGTTGCTTAGAGAAAACAAGCTCTACGCGAAGAAGGATAAATGCTTGTTAATCTCATAGAGGTAAAATTCTTAGACCACTACATCAAAGCTGGAAGGATTAAGATGGACACAGCCCAAGTATGGGCTATACAAGAGTGGGAAGCCCCGAAGAATGTTTCTGAGTTACAGAGTTTTCTTAGCTTAGTGAACTATTACCAAAGATTCATCCAAGGATATTTGGGTAGAGCCACACCTCTCACCAATTGATTGAAGAAGAAGGTCCCACGGAGCTGGGATGAGGAGTGTGCGAAGGCCTTTGAAGATCTAAAGAGGCTCGTCATGGGGGAGTCCATTCTATGCTTTCCCGACTATTCCAAGGAGTTTGAGGTGCATACAGATGCCTCCAACTTTGCTATTGGAGGATTTCTCATACAAGAGAGTCATACCATTTCCTTTGAGAGCCACAATCTCAATGAGACTGAGAGGTAGTATCTGGTCTATGATAAGGAGATGCCTGCTATCATCCAATGCTTGTGAGTATAGAGGCATTACCTTCATGGAAGTAGGTTTGTGATCAAAACAGACGATGTTGCAACAAGATACTTCTAGAACCAAAAGAAATTAAGCCCTAAGAAAGCACGTTGGTAGGACATCTTGGTAGAGTTTAATTATAAGATGGAGTACAAGGCCGCAAGTGCTAACGTGGTAGAGGATACAATAAGTTTCAAGGCAATGTTTACTAGTATGAGTGGTCCAACGAGTGACATCCTAGATTGATTCAAGGAAGGGATTCATCATGATTTCTTTGCCAAGAGCTTTATGGAGATGGTAAAGGAAGGAAAGATTCGAAGATTATGGGAGCAAGATGGTGCACTATACACCGTGGGGAACTAACTCTACATTCCTAGATGGGGAAACTTGAGAGAGAACTGATGAAGGAATACCATGATTCCAAATGGATTGGACACCCAAGTATGAGGTGCATTCTCGCACTTATTAAAGATTCTTACTATTGTCCATAGATGCGGGATGATGTGGAAGGCTATGTGAGGACTTGTCTTGTGTACCAACAAGACAAGAATGAGTAGATATGTCCTATAGGATTGTTAGAGCCCTTACCCATTCCCAAAATACCTTGGGCGAGTGTCTCAATGGACTTCATATTGACACTCCCAATGTCCGAAGGATATAGATACATCATGGTGGTGCTCAATAGATTGAGCAAGTATGGGACTATATCCCTGACCCAAGGGATTACACGACAGATTAATGTGGCCAGATGTTCTTCAAGCTTGTGGTAACGTATTGGGGATTACCTAAGTCTATCATCAGTGATAGGGATCCTCAATTTATTGCTAAGTTTTGGAGTGAGTTGTTTAAGTTTATGGGGACCGAGCTTCATTTCTCAACAAGCTTTCACCCATAGACAAATGGTCTGATGGAAAGGGTGAATGCGTTGGTGGAGATGTATTTGAGGCACTTCATGAGTGCTAATCAAAATGATTGGGCCAAGTTGTTGGATGTATCCCAGTTTTCCTATAATCTACAAAGGAGTGAGTCTATAGGGAAAAACGCATTCAAGTTGGTCATGGAGCACCAACCCCTCACTCCACACACTGTGGTAAGGGGATATAAAAGGAGTATTCCTGGAGCGCACACTTTCACGCAAGGATGGCAGGAACAACTTGAATTAGCCAAGGTACATTTGGAGAAGGCCTCAAGAAAGAAGAAGAAGTGGGTAGACAAAGATCATGGACCTCTAGAATTTAAGGTAGGAGACTTGGTGATGGTGAAGTTATCTCCACTGGTGTTCAAGACCTATCACCAAGTGCACAAAGGCTAGGTGAGAAGGTATGAAGGGATTTATCCTAGCCTAAAGAAGGTGGGAAAGGTGTCTTATCAATTGGAATTGCCATCCAAGATAAAGTTGCACCCAATCTTCCATTTGATCTTATTGAATCCTTATCATGAAGGCATGGAAGATTTATCACGAAAAGAGTCTAGACATGTTCCTCCCACAAATATGACTTTCTTCAATCACAAGGTTGATGAGATTCTAGACGATCGAGTCATCAAGAGAAGGGGGATGCCAAAATATACAGAGTATCTCTAAGAGCTAGAATAGTTTGGAAAAGGCTGAAGACTTGTGGTAGTTTTAAGAAGCTATCTCACATTACCTATCTTCCATCATTGCCGAGGACAACGATGACTTCGATGGTGAAGAATGTTATTGGCCGCATTGAAAAGCCCACATTGAGGTTCCACCATTCCTAAAATAGTTTAGAATATCCTTATATAGTTTAGATAAGTATGAAGAGATTTATAGGGTTCTACACTCTCCTAGATAATTCTAGAAGGTTCTAGAAAGGATGTCTCTAGATCCTTCTCTACTTGTGTAGATAAGTGTGGATAATTGTAGAAACCCTAAAGGAGACTCTAGAAACCCTAATAGAACATTTTAGAAACCCTAATGGACCTATTAGGCCATCCTAGAGAGATCCATTAGGCCCATATCTGGAATCTTTTTAGGGGAGGGTAAGGCGTGGATATTCCCCTATAAATAGAGGGGAGTTAGATGCATTTGAGAATCATCTAACAAAAGTTGTGTTTCTCTCTCTATAATAAAATTTTCCTTTCTCTCTTTAAAAGCTCTCTTTTCAGTTCTCTTGTGAGTAGTTTGGTGTGGTGCTCTAATAGGCATCCTTAGCCTAAGTGTTGAGTACACTTGAGTAGGAAGGCTAACTTAGTCTCTCAGTGAAATACCCCAAAACCCAAATTTAGAAATTATGACCAACTAAAGATTTATTAGAGAAATTAGTTAAATAAATTATTTTAATAAAATAAGAGGAAATATTTAAGGCAAAATTAAGAGAAAAATAATAAATAATTTAATTAGGAAAAATGAGGGTATTTTGCTAATTAAAATGGAATTAAGGAAAAATCATTCAAAATATCAAAAATCATTCAAAAGGGCTTTTATTTATTATTTTACTAAATATTATTATTTTAAATATTCAAAAATATAAAAAATATTCTAAATACTCCAACCCATCTATTTTCTTTTTCACTTTTTTCTTTTTCCTTTTTTCTTTCATTCCTCTCCTTTCTCCTTTTCTTTTCCCCCCACCTCCCCCGGACTGTGCTAGCCCCCTTGTGGCCTAGACCCCCTCCTTCTTCCCTTGTGCGGCCCAAGCCCGCACTCTTGTTTTTCCTCTGCTTGTCGCCAGCCGCCTGACTTTCCCCCCTTTTCTTTCTTTTCTTTTCTTCCCAGACCGACCGGCCCATCTTCTTTCTTCTCCTTCTTCTTTCTCGACCCCCTCACCTACAATGTTGTACCCTGCCACCACTGTCCTCCTCCTCTGCCACTAAGCACCGACCAGAAAACACCTTCCCTCTCTCCCCTATCTTTTTCCTTTCCCTTTCTGACAACAACCAGCCCCTCTTCTCTCCTCTCATGCATTCCCTCCCCTTTCTTTTCATCTTC
The DNA here is from genome assembly GCA_039764185.1 of Tamarix austromongolica. Taxonomy (NCBI): domain Eukaryota; kingdom Viridiplantae; phylum Streptophyta; class Magnoliopsida; order Caryophyllales; family Tamaricaceae; genus Tamarix; species Tamarix austromongolica. Next base: position 75,335,955 of record CM077815.1, on the reverse strand, counting down.
CCAACCCAACCACCCTTGCCATTTACAAACCTGCACCGCCCTACCATCGCCATGCGGTGGTCCTGCCCCATATTCCCCCTCTTGCCCTCTTCCCCCTTTGTTGTTTCCACCCTCAATTGCTTATAAATACCCCATAACCACCCCTCAATCGATCTTCCTTTCCCCTGCCAAGAAATATGCCCATTTGTGCCACTGCTTGTTTAGACAACCACCCTATCGCCATCTCTCAACATCACCACCCCAACTACTTACCAAACCACTCCTTGCACCACCCTCCACCAAACCACACCACTCACCATGCTCAATTCTTCCTACATGAGCCACCTTGGCTGCGTAAAGTTGGCCCCTTGATCAACCCATTCTCACCCACCGCCGCCCTTCGTGATGTCGTCCATTGTCGTTTCCACTACAACCACCACTCTCGCTATGCAACCCCCCAAAATTCACTACTGAAAAAATTTTGTTTTATTAAAATAATTAGCGGAAGGGGAATAAAAAAAACTGTGAATTTGGAGGATATTACCGCATACTTAGTACCAGATCAGTTCACTTCTACTATTCTAGTACCAAGTGTTAAGGCTAAAAGAGTAAAAATACAATATACGAGGAACTCAACCCATATTTAAATCAGAGTAGCATAAATAACAATTTACAAGAATAGAACCCACCAATGGTGGCTACAAAACAACAATTACATTGAAACAAGAAATTTAAAAGAGAAAGAGTGAGAACCTAATAGTTCTGGACAATTCCTTACGCTCTTTCCCGTTACCCACTTAAATAGCACCTAAAAAAGACCTACAAGGGACACTACCCATTGAATAGGCAGGGGATCCATGAATGGAACCCTTCAGTACTATGGTACTGAGTAACCTTTTAAAACACACTTAACAACAGGCCCATAATGGAACACATGATATAAGATATTAATAGGTTATAATGTATAATCAACACTTCTAGGCCTTAAGCCATTAGTCCATCATTAATCCATCATCTCAAATTATAAATATCCATGTGAGTGCGGGAACCCTACTATTATAGCCGGTGGACTAGAATACATACAAGGAAGAACGCTCCTGACCACTATTATTGTTGGTGGATCGGTCACCAGGAAAGAACGCTCCTAGCCACTATTATTCGCCGGCGGATCCGTCTGGGCCCAATTCTTATAGTGTTATAAATGATTATTATTTTTCCATAATTTATTCACAACCAAATCAAATTTATTAAGCTCGAGACCCCCACTATTATAGCCGGTGGACCGGAATACATATATACATCATCTAGGGCAACACACACCTAGGCCACTATTATATCCAATGGACTAGTACTCATAAACATCTTTCAGGGAAAAATGCTCCTAGGCCACTATTATAACCGGTGGACCGGTACTCATAATATAATCCACTGGGCCTGACTCATTTGTCTTTCACTTCCATGATTAGTGGTTTCCTTTTTTAATCAGCACAACAATTCCATTTATTTGCCTCGATAGGGAGATCAAGATCCCAGGACACAAAGGTACATCGGCCACAGTGGTGCGTATAATCTACTCATTACCTTTCAACCATCAACCCAAGGACGCAAAGGTACCCTAGTTATACTGGTGCATAAAGCTACCCAGTACCTTACCGACATGGACACCTAATCCATAAGTATGCATACCCCCTAAATAGGTCCGTAGAGCTAGATAGAGTAAGATATAACGCCTAACTAGGGCACAAAGGCACACTAGCAAAAACCAGAATAACTGTGGGCTAAACCACGTCTTTAGTATAGCGACCCCTAAAGAGCCATCATTCCCGATCTCGAGGTCTTTCACTTTAATTATTTACGTCTTAATTAAGGTGATCATGAAAAGCACAACGATTAGATACTTGTTCACTTTTAATGATTCTAATATCAATAGATATTTCTTATTCATACGGTTATCCAAGATAACGCAGAGATATCATTAAGGCTATCATAATCTCATACAATTATGATTTAGGATTCGTTCTCGTGATACTTACTAATTATCAAATACCATTTTGTTACCATTCAGTGTTACTTGATTCTTATTACAAAACTCCATTATCCCATCAACATATTAGATGCAAATTATTGATTTACCCCTTGCTTGTATAGTTATTAAGTCATCCCTTCCTTACTAACTAATTTACCATATTACCCTTCATGTTGCATAATTACCTAATTATCCCCTGCTCGGCTTGGGTTACCAAGTTATCTCCTATACTTATTAGGTCATCAATCACTCTTCATAATTGTTATACTTATCATGTTTCCATTTGGTTGGTTACGTTACTAATTGCCCTTCTCCTTTGTTATAATTACCAAATTGCCCTTTAGTTGGTCAAATTATCAATTTACCCTTATTCATTATTATAATTACAAAAATACCCTTCTCCATTATCATAATTTTCAAATTACCCTTCTCCATTATCATAATTACCAAACTACCCTTTAATTGGTTAAATTACCAAATTGTCATTCTCTATTATCATAATTACCATTTTACCCCTCTTCGGTATCATAATTACCAAATTAC